>CM060448.1:188572423-188959174 GCA_030545235.1 Helianthus tuberosus
AAGTAATGAACTCTATTTATACTCACAGACACTACGAAACAAATAGAACTCGGCGAATCAGACCACACTCGACGAATCACATGTGAAAGACGACGAAACTGAATTGATGTTGACGAAACAAGTCTGTTTCGTCAACCATATCCTTGTTTCGTCGATTATGGACTTCGGCCCAAAGGAAAAGGCCCAATGTCTTGTTTCGCCAATTCTGTTAAGCCCAAGGACTTGTTTCGCCGTCTTGTTTCAGCCCAATGACTAAGTTAATATCCTTTATGTCTTTTGGCCCATGATTGAGATCTTCTTATACACGACGGAGGAATGTCGTGTTATTAACCGAATCACGTCGCGTCGAGTCGCGTCCACAAATATGTATCAACACCGTTTCTGTGAAAAATAATTTGCATCCCTAAAAGATTAAAATTTGAATATTTAACAATGATGTTTCATTTTATTGTTGGATCTATTTAGATACTTTCTAATGGTAACCAAATGGAGTCTTTGTTGTAAATTTGACTCAAATCAAAGTTTGACTCAAATTCAAGTATAAAGATTTGTAATGATTCTTTATGGGTTGAGTCTTTGGGAAGTTAGAATGGATCAGTCTATCTTATTGAGCACTTGAAGAGGCAGAGTCAAATAGAATTTATTTAAATCCTGTGATTTCTGTTAGTAATATTATTTATATATTTAGGTTTCTAGATATGTCTGTTAGACTTTTTTTGAGATAGATATTTATAGAATTGTCAGAGGTTTGTAGATCTAAGTTTTCAAAGTATTCTTGCAAATATGTCACTTCTCATTCTTCTATTCTTCTGATGATGGGTCATAACCTGATTCATCTTTTTTTTTTTTTTTTTTCTGTTTCTTCCCCATCTTGATTCATAGATTTGCATGAGCACATATAATATATATAGTACAAAGTTCCTTCAAACGCTACCTTTACGGTACATAATACATGGTTTGTATGGTTCTTGTTGTACATCACAATTTAACTCGATTTGACCCTCTCCTTTCATAATGAAGATGTTGTGCTCTCGGGTTCTAGTCTTTATACCGTATGTACTTGTAAAGGTTTTGAATTTGATATGATTTCCAGTCATGCAGTGATTCATTGAAAGATTGACGAATCATATATCGTCCCAAGTCTTGTGTTCGGTCCACTTGATCATGAATTCATTATTTTTTAAACGTAGATAACATTATAACATACTTTTTTATGTGGCCAGGTTGTTGACAATAAACACAAATGTTACTGTAGTTCTTGTTATTCTTCTCTGTACTGATTTTGAAATCTTTTGGTTCTTTAACGACTCGACTTCTTCTCATCCCATTTGTTTGCAGCGATTGTTTCTTTGAAATAGTCATGATCAGAGAGGATCTCATGAGACATCAGTATCAGTTCTTTACTATCCTTGCTGATGTGAGAGGAACAATCGTATAATTTTCCATTCTAATTGTATGTTTAAAAATTCAGATTAGTTCTATATGATTCTTTCAGGAGTGAAGGAACCACTCTGATACAACGTATATGGGTATCGGGATCAAACTTGTTAATTGTATGAATTCGAATATATGCCGTAGGAGAATTGACAAAAAGACTGGTATACTATTAACCAATGCAGCTTAAGTACAAGGGTATTTATGGTGATCGAAGGGTTGTAATCCTATAGTGAACTGGCACAAATATAAACGCTATAAATCGCCAAAAACAGTAAAACACACAGGAAATAACAGTCATAATACCTTAATCCACCCATATGTTTAGTGCTAACTTAAATACATAATAATAACGATACTAAATGATTAATAATGTCTTAATTTGCTAAGTTTAATTTCATTCAGACTGCGTTTCAATCCTAACACATGTCTGAATAGTCTACACTTCAGCACCACCATTAGATTTCTTCAACTCTCTTATTTGTGAAAGTTATAATCCCTTCACATCCTAAGTTAAAGGGTTGTTCGGTAAATAGTTAATAGATAGTTTATGTTAGAATTTGATTAGTGATAGAAGTGCGGGGACTAGATTCGACAAATCAAAAGTTAATAACCTACAACTAGATGGAGCGACACATCCAGGGGACGCATCTCTTCCCAATCGACTCCTACACCACAAGATCATCAGACGCGATGTTTCAAGAGGAGACACGTCCTTTCACTCGCACCTATTCAATTAGTATAAATAGGGCTTGTAGTTTTCAATTGTAGAACATCCCTGTACACATTCAGAATCACATGTAAAAATATTTAGTTTTATATTCAAGTTTGATTCATGTCTAGAGATCAAAGATCCATTTTGGGGCCAACAATTGGTATCAGAGCGTCAGGCTCTAGGCGTGGGAATCGCAAGGCATCGCAGGGAATTCGCGATCAGGTTTCATTTTCGTTTTTCAATTCGCAAGTTCAATTCGGAATTTTTTTATTTCGGTTCTAGGGTGATCGGTTGAACCGAAGGGTTGGTTAGGAATCTAGGGTTTGTTTGATTCCGGGGTTTAGTGAGAATTAGATTGTTTGATTATTACGCGTTTCGGGTTATACGCGGGTTAAAGATTTGAGAGTTTGTTGAATTCAAGGGAATTGAATTTACCGGTACAGTGGTTCGTATTGGTGGCCAGGAAATTTTAGAAACAAGAAACTAAGGGTTGTGAGAATTCTAAGTTAGCAATTAGACTAGGGTTCGTGAGTGAATGAAACCGAGTACAGGAGCACAAAACTGGGTTATTTTTGTTTCGTTTGGAGTGCTAGGAAGAATATCAATCAATTCTGAAAAATTGATCAGAAACCCAGAAGTCACGAAGGCAATCAAAATCGATTCAGAAGAAAATTTATTTAGATAATTCGATTCAGTAAACATCGAATCAGTATTGAAGGAGAAGGAAAATCGATTCGGTATAACATCGATTCAGAACCAGAGCCACGAAGAAAGAACGCATTAGAGAATAAAAAAAATCGATTCAGAGCAAGAAGAAATCAAATCGATTCAGTCTCGGTTCAAGATACTCAGAAAAATCGATTCAGAATTAGAAGTCACAAGCCACAAATCGATTTCAGAAACAAAAGTCGAGAGAAGCGATAGTAGGGTTGTGAAGAAACAAAGTGCTATGGAAAGAAAGTGATGCAGTGAATGTCGGAAACTAGAAGATAATTTGCAGTGAGTGCAGAAAAGGTGCAGTGGATGCAGAGGAAAATGAAGCCGTGAATGCTGGGAAATACATGCAGTGAATGCAGAATTTGATATAGTAAGTACAATAAATAATCCAATGAGTGGACCAGATCAGGTAATTGTGAAGAGTCCGTGAGGGAAGCAACCAGTGATGAAGAACTCGTTGTTAGAGACAACCGTGAAGAAGATAAATCAAGGAGAAGACGCGCGTGTAAAGAATACAAATAATCCTATGACTGGGTCAGAAAAAATTGTTGTGTGACATAACCGCAAGAGAAATCTGAGTGAATCAGGCTATCCAAAAATCTATGCGAGATGGATTTAATTCATGTGATATGATAGTGGGCAAGTTAATCAAGACCGGGTGAAGTTCGTGTTGAGACAACTACACAAGAAAAGGTTCGTGTGATACAAATCAAGTACGGTCAAGACAAGTGTGAAGCAAGTTCGTGTGAAGCAAGTTCATGAAGAGCAAGGATTGGTGAATAAGAAGATACATGTGAAGTGTTGGATACCGAGGAGATTCGTGAAGATAAAGCTACTCGGAGTTCAAGATCTACAACTCAAGGATGTTCGTGATTAGGGGGGTGAATGAAAGTTATAATCCCTTCACATCCTAAGTTAAAGGGTTGTTCGGTAAATAGTTAATAGATAGTTTATGTTAGAATTTGATTAGTGATAGAAGTGCGGGGACTAGATTCGACAAATCAAAAGTTAATAACCTACAACTAGATGGAGCGACACATCCAGGGGACGCATCTCTTCCCAATCGACTCCTACACCACAAGATCATCAGACGCGATGTTTCAAGAGGAGACACGTCCTTTCACTCGCACCTATTCAATTAGTATAAATAGGGCTTGTAGTTTTCAATTGTAGAACATCCCTGTACACATTCAGAATCACATGTAAAAATATTTAGTTTTATATTCAAGTTTGATTCATGTCTAGAGATCAAAGATCCATTTTGGGGCCAACAATTTGTGTTGCTAAAGAAGATTGAGATAGTGTGATTGCGGAGAAACATGACGAGTCAGGATGGAACATATAATCAAACACAACGACTGCATTTTAATCTAGCACTTAGCTGTTAGCTAAAACGTATGTCTATAGAATTCACATTTAAAACCCTTTTTAGGATTGGCCTTGTAGCTCCACTTAAGGATTTTTTTATTATGTGGACTTTCAAGAAGTAGTTCCCTTCACTCTCTTGCTTTTTCTGAATTTCCTCTGCTGATGTAGAAACAGAAAGGCTGCATCCATTTACCTCAATGACCTCCAATGTGAATATCTTCCCAAGAGCCGTTGGGACACTGACGAGTTTTAAACAACGATGAACCGCCAAACGCTGTAGTCTTGGGAAATTATCCCTCGAACAAACCCACTTCTTCATGTCCAGATCATGCAGTTTCAAGACCTTGAGTCGCCGAAACTCTGCATCCCCTGTTTCCCATATTTCTCCAATGCATGCTTGAAATTTTAATTTTAAAATCTCCAGGTTAGGTAGCAAGGAGAAGCTCCACATCTCTTCCCAATCCATGCCAGTATTTGACATGGTCAATTTCTTAAGATTTTCAGGAAACATAACAGGATTGCATGATCTCGTCACTTCAGGGTGTGGAATTGTATTAAGTAACTTTAATTTTTGAAGGTGCACCAAAGATCCTAAATTTGGAAACTCTAAATCGCCCAGGCTTGATGTTAAGGGTCCACAAAGCCCAAGCTTCCTAAGATTAGGAGCCCTTGAAAATATATTGTGGCAAGATCGAGGACTTACTTGTGATAATGTTTGAAAGCTAGCCAATGCACCAGGGCAAAAATAACCATCATTTAATGACACTTGTTCGAAAATTGGCTCCTCCACAAGGTTTTCCCCAGATTTGATATAAAGGTGCCTTAGATTTACCATATTCCATATGGTTTTTGGAACAAGAATATTCTTCCTTGATAATATTATGAGCATTTGTAGGTTCACAAGGTTGGATAATGATGCATGGGGACTTCCATCCTGTGCTTGAATGGCCAGGTATCTCAGATTAACCATCTGTACAGCGTCCAAAGGGAATAAGGAGAGACGAACAGACTCTATATCCAAAATCTTAAGGAATTTGTATGTGTCGATGTGAACTGATCCACCCTCTTGAAGAGATTTTCCAAGCTCCAATGGAAAGCTGAGCTTTGATGAGAGCATGCCATACCTGCAAATTCTGGTTAGTAATGCTTAATTTAAAATGTTTATATGCAGAAACATATGCATACCTATAATCGTTTGAAAGAAAATTTTCTTCCTCAGCTTTCCTCAAGCAAAAATCACGCAATAAGTCATGGATGCGGCATGTTTTAACTTGGCCATCAGCCTTTATTCTGGGAGTCATCAGCAGACTTCTCCTGATTAAATCCAACACGAAATCCTCTGCAACATCCTCCAGCATTTTGCCTCCGGTTTCGTGTATGAGTCCTTGAGCAATCCATAGCCAAATCAGCTTTGATACTGGTACTTCATAGTCCTCAGGAAACGCTCCAAAAAATAGAAAACACGGTCCTAAATGAGGAGGCAAATGGTTGTAGCTTAAAGCCAGTGAGTCTATGTACTGTCTTGGATCACTAACCATGAATGAGCGTAGACTTGCAGCAATTTGATTCCACAAGGTGATTGAAAGATTATTTTTCAGTAGACCAGAAGCTATAACGATTGCAAGAGGCAAACCTTCACATTTCCTATTTATTACATATCCGGGTCTCCGCAACACATCAGGGCATATTCCAGTTCTAAACACCTTCTTCTTAAATATGCGCCAACTTTCCCATGCAGTCCGAAGACGTAAAACATGAGCAGGTCTTGCTGATTTTAAATGTAAACTCACGTCTATGTCACGGCTAGTAAATAGAACCCGGCTTCCGGTTTGGTCAACAGGAAAATACATTTTGAGATCATTCCAGACCTTACAATCCCAGATATCATCCAAGACCACCAAATATCTACGACCCTTTAATTTTTGATATAACTTTTCCCCCAACTGGTACTCACTCATTTCGTAAAAGTCATCGGTAAGATCAACCATTAAAGAGCTTAATATACTGAGTAACAAATCTTTCTTTAGATATACTTGAGAAACACAAGTCCACGCTCGAAAGTCAAACATATACTTAACTAATTCATGGTTGTGTAATGTTCTAGCCAAAGTAGTCTTTCCAAGCCCAGCCATTCCTGTAATTGAGATAATCTGGAACTGCTTAGTAGAAGTTCCAGTAAGTTGATCAAGTAGTGTCTCTATCTCATTATCAAAACCCACTACTTCTTCCTCCTCTACCTTTGAGTTATATCTTATATTATAGAGTTGTTCACAAATAACTATCATCTTATCCAATCTTCCATATGCATGTGTGTACGCATCAGCATTAAACCTCATTTCTGTCATAAAACTCTTCCGATCATCGTTTGACACATCCACATCATTTAACAAATCACGTAGCATCGTACGATGCATCAATGGTACTTCAAACCTTTCCAAAGCTCCGCTAGCCACCTCCATGTCTTCAATTTGTTTCAGCAAATCCTTCACTTCCTCATTTTCATACCCTACCATCATGTCTCTGAGGTAATTCATGATATTGTCAAAAGATTCAGTTATATTTTTCTTGTAAACTTGTTCTCCTCCAATATATGAATGGTCAGATGTGTAGTGTTTCATTAATTGCTCTACATGAAGACCAAGTGCATCAGCCATGGTTCTCTCCTGATATGATAGCTGTTGGTTCAGGCCCCAAATAACACACAGTAAACACACACAAGAAAACACACACTCACGAAACTCTTTCTTTATTATTAAACTTTCACAAAGAAACAAAACTGACTTACAAAAAGCTACTGCAAACTACACCTATATATAGTGATAAAACAAAACCCACATGCTTAAAATACCAAGTCCACTAACTCCTTTTATTCAGCTACACTTCAACGTTCACAACTTTCTAACTTCCACACGTGCATTCCTTAAAACCTGGTCAACTCTTGACCAATTCTTCTTCTGCTGACCCGTTCACCTCCATGAACCATATCCGTTTGACCCGTACACGACCCGAACCGACCCTAAACATCAAGATTAACCCAACAATAGCTATATCATATATGTCAAAAGTATTTTAAAACTGGCAGTGATCTTGATTGGCAGCAAAACTCCTCTTTCTCCAACTGTAATGAACACAGACCAAACACTCAAATTTAGGGGATTTGACTGATCATCAATTGAAAAGATGCACCACTTGTAGGATTGGGGATCGATATGATCAATTCTCTATGAACAATTTATAAACATGAATGTGCAGGGACTCGGTGAACTCAGGGATATACAAGAAAACACACAAACACACTAGATTAGGTCCTAAATCCGCTGACTTTCTAATCTATTTTGACATATTTTGATTCTTATATTACACTTTATTTCTTGATTATTAATATTCTAACACCACTTCTAGTTTTGTACTTAATCTTTTACTCTTACAAATGTTAATAGATTAAGAAATACCTGATCAAAGCAGAAATTCTACTCCGTTTTAACATAAAAAAGCATTAGAGCAATCCAATTTTACGAACTACTAAACTCGTTTCTCAGGGTGATCAATCAAATACAGTTTACAATCTACAAAAAAAAAAAAAAAAAAAAATCTTATTTACGTCACTTCTTAAATCCTTAAATTTGCAGCAGCATATTTGATCAAATTAATAAGAACTCACCTCCGATGATGATGATCAGAACCTAATCGTTGCTGTAGAATAGACTGCTTATCAACACTCAAGTCAAAGAAGACTTATCTTTAAAGAAAAGGCAAACTTCTATTGGTCCACATTAAACACATTGTTCCCGAGTTAAGTTAAGGAGAGAAAAAAAAAAGATTCTCTCCTTTTCTTTTTTTTCTCTCCGTTTCTTTTCAAATTGGAAAGATTAATTTTAGGCAAAAAAATCTCTCATTTTCTCTTCTTTCTCTCCTTTAATGAAACTCTGGAACACAACTAAAAATTATTTCCTTCGAAATCTTTTCTTTTCTCTCATTTAATGAAACTCGGGAACACCGCTGAACCCATATAAGACCAAAGTTATATACGCACACAGTGACGCAATCTTTATTTTTAGTTTTTTTTTCGTATTCACACTTTGCAAAATTAAATGGACACCATCAATACGTATTTTATAAGCCTATACAATGCGTATTAGGGTAAATTCAATTTCCAAGGTCAGTCAAAGGCTGACACTGTCTTCACATGCCGAACTAATACGCATCGTTTAGTCTTATACGACCTTATTGATCTACGAATTTGCATTATGCTTGGCCTTTATAAATGAGGAAGACGAAGACGATTCACATTGTCTTCATTTTTTCTTTATATTCGGTTCCACCATGGTTCAACCTTAATTACATTTTTGGTCGAGCCGTCCGACACAAACGCGAGCACGTTTATTCCGGAAAGCAGTGTGGTATAGCAATTTTTTAACTTGTTTTGTTTTGTCCCTGATTCTTACGATGGGAGAGGAAATGTTGATCACGCGGAGGAAGTCGTGTCCGGCTTTCGTCCCCATCATAATGAATCATTGTTGCCAGACCTCAACAAGTTAAATATTTATTTACTTTTTTTTTCTATTCGGCGTTAAATTTACCATTACCTTTTACCCGTTGGTTTTTTAGTTTGTTGAGTCCCGCCAACTGTTGTTTCCAGATCTAAACGAGATAAAAATATATTTACTTATTATTAAGAAGGCTTTTAGATGTGTCGTTATCATTTAACCGTTGGTTTTTTTCAGGTTATTGTGCCTAGCGATGATCATGGTTATGGGTCTCCGGATTATGAAGCCGGTTACAGTGCCTCGTACGGATAAGAAGAATATGACAATAAGCTTTTCGTTAGTGTTGCCTCGGGCGTACAATAAGACGTTGGTGAGCCTTCTTACGCGCTAGAGTCATTGGGTGACGAGCAACCCGCATACCCTGAAGTTTCGTGCAAAACTGATCAGGTACGAATGATATATATTTTGTTAAAAATATTACCATAAACGTTATATATTTTAAGAAATGTATCATAAATGTTATATTTTTTCTGTTAAAAAATTATTATAAATGTTAAACACTTTACTTCGTATGTTGACTTAGCATGCCTAGTATATGGTTTTCAAAACATTTTCGCTACACGAATTCCAAATCCTTATTGGATCATCCTATCTTCATAGTTAGATCCTTGTGGATGTTTAAAGCGCAAAATCAAAGCCCTTAATTGGATTATTTGTGTGCTTTAATACGTATGTTACGATTCAATGAGGCCAAACTAAATCCTTATAAGATCTTCCTATCTTCATAGTTAGTTTCTTGAGAATGTTTAAAATACTAACTGAAGTCCATTGATTGAATTCCTGGTGTACTTTAAATGCATGTGTACAAATTAAAGATCATGTGTTGATCTAGTTAAAGATATCATGCGTTGATATAGTTAAAGATATTAGCCGATGAATATTCCAGAAGTTTATTAATTTAGGAATAGATTGTAATATCCTATTTAGTGTGTATTATTTGTATATCTTGTTTCCTTTTATTCGGTTGTATTCTCCCTATATAAAGGGCATTGTATTTCAATAGCGATTATCAAGAATTTTATACCATAAACACTTTTATGGTATCAGAGCTTCGGTTCTGAAATACACTCTTTCTTTCTTCCCTTTCATTTTTTTTCCTCCACTCCGCCGGTCATCATGACCATACCAGACGACACAAAAGTGGACGATTCATCCTCCTCTGCCCAGAAACCTTCGCCGGCCCTACACCCAGCTTATTCGGTCACCAATATCCAGTCTAAAATCCGCACACTCGATGGCACCACTGTAACCTACTCGTCCTGGGTCAAACTTTTTAAGTTTCATGCGGTTGCATATCGTGTTCTTGATCACATCGATGGCACCGCCGAACCACCCGAATCCACAGACCCGACTTATTCAGCCTGGAAAGAAGTGGATGCTTTGGTATCCCAATGGATTTACAGCACTGTCAGTGACGATTAGCTAGGATGTATACTTGACACCGAAGCCTCTGCCCGCACGACTTGGTTGAGGCTCGAGAAACTGTTTTTGAGTAATAAGAAAGCAAAGGCCGCAGCCTTGGAAACCCGGTTTGTAAACCTAACTCTTGCAGCCTGCAGTTCAGTGGATGACTGTTGCAAACAACTGAAGACACTTGCTGATCAGCTATCGGAGTTTGATACAACAGCTTCGCTCATTAATTCCTAACAAGCCGATTGGGATCTTGCACGCACTATGTTACAGGATGAAGTCATCCGACAACAAGCTCGACAGCAGGTTTCTCCATCTTCTGTCCTTGTTGCCCAGGCACCTGCAAATCAGCCAATGGACCAGCAGCAACAGCCGCACACATCCACTAACCAACAGCCGCAACAGCCACCGACCAACTCTTCTTTTCAGCCCAACTACAGCAACTACAGGGGTCGCGGTCGTGGACGCAGCAGCAACTACAGGGGTCGTGGCAACAGCCGGGGATGCGGATACCGAGGCAACCCTACGGGGCCCTCGTGGCAGGCCCAGAACCAGTCCGGTCCCCCGTCTTACCCACAGTGGGCTTGGTGGAACACACCACCTTGCCCTTATCCGACCCAATCCACATGGCGGCCCAATCAACCACCAAACCCGGCGGCCCATTACACTGGTTTTCCGGCTCCACCTGCCTATGGCCCACCACAACAGTACACGGCTCCACCTGGTTATGATGCCTTGAGCCCGTCCGACTTAAGTGTCGCTTTCAACGCTATGCAGCTTGACCCTACTAAGTACATGGACACCGGTGCGGAGCGTCACGTGACCGAAAACCAAGGTATGATTCATATCCCTGACTCTTTTCCTGTTAACACTAAACTTTTAGTCGGCAACGGGCAATGTATACCAATTGAGGGCTCGGGCACAGGATACCTACCAATACACAACCGAACCTATATCCTACCCAATATGCTTTACAGCCCTCACATAATCAAAAACCTTTTGTCCGTACGTCGTTTCACTCGCGATAACAATGTTTCTGTTGAATTTGACCCGTTTGGTTTTTCATTGAAGGATCTCACAACTGGACGGCTCCTTTCCCGCCACAATAGCACGGGCGATCTCTACCCGGTTACTCCACCCACTCTTCCGCCTCAAGCTTGTTTCCTTGCTTCTACAACTTTACCATGGCATGATCGTCTCGGACACCCTGGCAGTCAAGTTTTAGATGTTTTAACTAAAAAGTTTGGTTTTCCTTGTCATTCCAATAAACAATCTTTTTGTAATTCATGCCATTTATCTAATAGCAAACGTTTACCATTTTATGATTCCAATTATTTTACATTTTCTCCTTTTGATATTATACACTGTGACTTATGGACTTCACCCATACCAAGTAAAACCGGGTACAAATACTATATGGTCCTAATCGATAACTTTTCAAACTTTATTTGGGTATACCCTTTGAAATACAAATCCGAAACCTTCACGACTTTCACCAAATTTCACCGCCTAATTGCCACTCAATTTAACCGAAACATAAAAACATTCCAATGTGATTTAGGGGGAGAATTCGACAATCATGCTTTCAAAACATTCGCCCACCAACACGGACTTTTATTTCGTTTCTCTTGTCCCCAAACCTCCTCCCACAATGGTCGCGCAGAGCGTATGATCCGTCGCCTTAATGACATCATCCGCTCACTCCTCATCCATGCGCATCTCCCACCCATTTTTTGGGTTGAGGCCCTTCATACCGCCACGTATCTTCATAACATTTTACCCACCAAACGCCTCAATTTCTTCACGCCCACCTTCGCCCTATATCTTCGTCACCCAACCTATGACCATTTACGCGTCTTCGGATGCGCCTGTTATCCTAACACATCCGCCAAACAACCCCACCGGCTTCACCCGAGAGCCATTCGGTGCATCTTCCTCGGCTACCCACCTGACTTCCGAGGATACCGATGCTTTGAGCCCACTACGGGTAAGGTACACATCTCACGTCATGTGAATTTTGATGAACATACTTTCCCATATACTATCCCTACCCCGCCCGCCACCTATTCTTTTTTGGACGACTCCATACCCTTGGGATTTACCTTCTCACCTGTCTCACCGCCTCTAACCACACCATCACCTGCCCCTCCTGTCCCACCACACCATCGCCCCATCTCCCCATTCCCTATCACCTACTCTCGTCGTCCAAAACCCATACCACAACATCCTAACCAACCCGCGCCTCATACAGCCGACCCTTCACCAGCTGCTACTCAGCAGCCTCCGGCCCCACCTCCCACTTCCCAGCAAAACACCGCCCCACCTCCTGCACCACAACGCTCTCGGCCCACTCACTCCACCAATACTCACCCCATGACCACCAGGTCTAAAGCTCACCATACTCTTCACACTACTTCCATTAGTCCTGTTCCCACCTCATATGATAGGGCCTTTGCCGACCCTCATTGGTTACATGCCATGCAGGCAGAGTTTAGTGCTTTACAGGAAAATGACACATGGGAATTGGTGTCACGCCCACACGATCGGCCGATTATTCGTTTTATGTGGTTATTCAAGCATAAGTTTAAATCTGATGGGTCTTTGGAAAGATATAAGGCGCGGATGGTTGTTAATGGGAAATCTCAAACAGTTGGTATTGATTGTGAGGACACTTTCAGCCCGGTTGTTAAGCCGGCTACCATTCGGACAGTCTTGTCTATTGCTGTCTCTCGTTCATGGCCTATCCATCAGCTGGATGTCAAGAACGCTTTCTTACATGGGACTTTGAATGAAACAGTGTTTATGCATCAGCCACCGGGCTTCACCGATAGACATTTCCCTAATTTTGTTTGCCGGTTGAAAAAGTCGTTATATGGCTTAAAGCAGGCTCCACAGGTGTGGTACACCAGATTTGCCAGCCATATTTTGTCCAAGGGATTTCGCAGTAGTGTCTGTGACAATTCCTTATTTGTTTACACCCATGGCACGCATACTGCTTATTTGTTACTTTATGTTGATGATATCGTCCTCACAGCCTCTTCTGACGAACTATTACAGACCATTATTCGCATGCTCTCACGAGAGTTTGCAATGACTGATTTGGGCCATTTACATCATTTTCTGGGTATTCAGGTGACCCGCAATCCTACAGGTTTATTTTTGGATCAGACCCAGTATACAAAAGACATTATCGCACGCGCGTCCATGACCGCATGCAAACCATGCACTACTCCGGTTTACTTATCTTCAAAGCTCAGTGCTTCAGATGGTCCTTTGTTTCATGATCCTACTCTTTATCGTAGCCTAGCTGGAGCTTTATAGTACCTCACGTTCACACGGCCAGATATCTCCTACGCGGTACAGCAGGTTTGTCTCTTCATGCATGAACCGCGTGAACCACACTTTGCTTTTCTGAAACGGATCATAAGGTATTTACAGGGTACTATTGACTATGGTATACGGATTGTCAAGTCTGCTACTCATTCTTTGGTCGCTTATTCGGATGCTGATTGGGGTGGTTGCCCAGATTCTCGCCGCTCAACTAGTGGTTACTGTGTTTTCCTAGGCGATAATCTTATATCATGGTCCTCTAAACGGCAACCTACTATTTCGCGTTCCAGTGCTGAAGCTGAGTATCGTGGTGTTGCTAATGCTGTAGCTGAATCAATCTGGCTCCAAAATTTACTTCTTGAGTTACATCTTCCCCTTCGGCAAGCTACTGTGGTTTATTGTGACAATGTTTCAGCAGTCTATATGTCCGACAATCCGGTTCAACATCAGCGGACTAAACGCATCGAGATTGATATTCATTTTGTCCGTGAGAAAGTTCGACTTGGCCAGATTCGTGTCCTTCATGTCCCTATGTCATTGCAATATGCGGATATTTTCACTAAGGGCCTCGCACGCCAACTCTTCCAGTCTTTTCGATCCAGCTTAAGCGTCTGTCCTCCGCCACTCAAACTGCGGGGGAGTCTTAGCCGATGAATATTCCAGAAGTTTATTAATTTAGGAATAGATTGTAATCTCCTATTTAGTGTGTATTATTTGTATATCTTGTTTCCTTTTATTCGGTTGTATTCTCCCTATATAAAGGGCATTGTATTTCAATAGAGATTATCAAGAATTTTATACCATAAACACTTTTAAAAGAGACCCTTTGGTGGTCTAGTTAAAGAGATCATGTGTTGATCTAGGTAATGATATCATGCGTTGATATAGTTAAAGAGACCCTTTGGTGGTCTAGTTAAAGAGATCGTTCGTCGATCTAGTTAAAGAGATCATTTGTTGATCTAGTTAAAGAGATCGTTCGTCGATCTAGTTAAAGAGATCCTTTGATGATCTAGTTGAAGAGACTTTTTGGTGGTCTATTTAAAGAGATCATTCGTTGATCTAGTAAAAGAGACCCTATGGTGGTCTAGTCAAAGTCATCACAGGATTATTCGTTTGATATTTCCCCTACATATCATAAAATGAACTGTGCGGACTGTGCAAGGAATTACGTAATTATGGATGCATACATAATTATGGAATTCAGTGCACAGAAACCACAACAAGTTTTATTATGTGTAAGAACCTATAGTGATAAGAATAACGAAACGGGAACAATGTAATAAGGGCATGGTGGATACGCCGATGGTACTTCCTATATATAAGTGTTTCTTATTACATTGCGAGCGTAGCGTTATTTAAGTTACTAGAAGTTCCGGACCTTGACCAATGATTGTTTTATCTTTCCGACTCCAAATTCGAGCACACACAAGTTTCCTATAATAGTCTTCATAGGAAACACTTTCTCCATCCGTTGTTCGAAACTCCAACTCCTTGTCAAATTCACACGCTCTTCATATTTTTCTACAACACGGACATCACTTAGACAATCACATGATGGTCTTGAGGTTCGGTACAATCATACACAAACCTATTGGAATGGAGTTTAAATCTTCAGATCTGAACTCTTTCCTATAGACTACGGACAAGTACAATTAACAATATTCGCTGGAAATCCAAACGTGGCCCAGAGTTTTACTTAGGGAACGGAGGATTTATTCGAAAGCAAAACAGTCACATCTATTTTCACGAGTTTCCTCTAAAATTAAATTTTTGACGAAATTTCCTAAAGTAGGGGAGATTGTGACATTTGTGCCTCTACGACCATCATACAATTACGAATCCAATGAAATCTTGTGTTTCATTCCCGGGATTTCTATAACGATATGTGAAAATTACACATATCAAATCTCGTATGATTTCGAACTCTCGAGAAGCTTTTCTAGAAGTTTTACGTAAACTATTACGCAAACATAATCAGTTTAACGCAACGTACACTCTGGAATAGTGACATAAGCTAAACATACCCTAAATATCCTTTACATAACTTAGAAATAAGTTTTGAAGGGTTCGGTATGGCAAAAACAAGTTTACTCGATCACAGGGACTATTTACAACAAACTACGAAAGTCTGCCGATTCTCGTAGCAACGTACACTCCGGAACAAGTTCATAAGGTAAGCATACCTTAAATACCCTTTACATAGCTTAGAAATAAGTTTTGAGGGGTTCATCAAGTGAAAATATGCTTATTTGATCACAGGGGCTAAAAGCGTCATAACTGCGAAAGTATGTAAATGGTGCATATCTTGTGTTCTGACCATATCCGGACATCCAAAAATTTTGTAATCACTAAAATATTGTATTTTAGTAATGAGAATGCAAAAATACCATTCGTCGCGTAATTTGGATCGTTTTCGCGTCTGTTCGAGTTTCGTCGTAATTAACCGAAAAACGCGATCGTACGACCAAACGAACCGACATCCATGATATATCCAAGCATATTTCAAGTCCCCTATGCTTTAACATCCTTATAAAGCCTTTAAATTGGGTTAATGGGGGTTAAACGCATCGAAAAACAAGTTGTGGAGCTGCAGGGACCATTTCTGCCAACTTTGGAAAGACCAGACCTGCACTCTCTGGCGGCCAGCGAGAGAATTACCTATCTGGGTCGCGGGGAGCGAGAGCAGTAGCTGGGCAGAAACCTGTTTTGCTTAAAATCAGCTGAATTTGATGGTTTTGGCTGCTAGTTTCTTTGTTTGAGGACCAACTAAAGTGTTTTCCAAGCCCCCTAATCAGGTCTAAACACTTGTATGGTGGAGATCATGCCTTGGAGAACACATTAACACATGTAATGATCCTAGAGATTCAAGAAACACTAATACCTCCTTCATTTGCTTCATTCATTGCTCATTTCACTTCTTCTTCTCTATAAACTCTAAGTAGAGGCTAGCACATTGTTGGAGGCTTCTTACTTGAGTTTTCTTTGTCATCTTTTCATCCTAGAACACTTGTAAGTGTTCGTTCCTAGTCTTGTTTATTTATTTCAAGATAAAAGTCAAACAGTGTTTGACTTTCGGCTTTGACCATGAATTGGTCAACACAAAGTTCAATTGAACTTTGCAACGTGATCGTAATCACGATGGTTATAGTCCCTTGCAATTATACCTACTGATTACCACGTTGACTAGTCGAAGTGACGAGTCAAAGTTTCAGTCAAAATGCACGATTATGTGCATTTTGCGACGGAACTATTTTCGGGTATCAAAACACTTCCAAATCAGTTTTCTAACTTAGTTAAACATGTTTTAACATGTTTAACTCGTCACTTCTAGTTTAGTGCTTATTTAGGGTCGTAAGTCAAGCGGTCTCGACAACCGCTTAGACTTTAGAACCCGACCCGTTTGGTCGATCATTAAGATCCGACCAAACATATTTTGTGACCATGGTTGTATAGGGAATAACCTTCCGAGGTTATACCTTATGGTCACTTCGTTTGGTTATTCGTATGATAGGTAGTTTATATGCCTTTAGGAAATGACCAAAATGCCCTTTTTGCACATAAATTCAATTTAAGCATATGTAACCTAAATTTTGAAACTTAAACTGATTGTGCAACATTATTAAACATGTTTAGGAATATAAGACTTATCATAGGACTAGATAGACCATCTGAACGCGCATTTGCACAAATGACACGTTAAAGTAGCGTAAACTACCTTAACGGGTCATAATGGGTCGAAAGCACTCAGGATTCATTCCAAATCAGAATGTAGACTTTGTTAAACTGTTTTATATGAGTTCCAACACTCATTTGGTTTACAAGACCTCATTCTATCCATTCCTCCGATTATGTACCGATGCTATAACATAGTTACCGATGTTAGGACACGTTAGGACACATTTAAAGCTTGATACTTCACTTGATTCAAAGATACTTAGCAATCCCAAGTGAGTAGATAGCTCCCCTCTTTTATGCTTTCAATTGTTTTGGGGTGACTCATATGTGCTAAAGGCTTTACAAGTTTTCAAAAACAAAGACTATGGTTTATATAAAACTTGACGATTTCAATGATGTGAACGAACTTGTTAGGGCGTTAGTCGAAAGATGAATGACATTCATTCTCTTTGATCAAGCCGACCAGTAGTATGTTATGGTACCATAGGATCTGACAAATCCCATTATCGGACTATCCCCATGGACTTGGTGGGTAATGTGGGTAACGACAGAAACTGTTTTCTGATTAACAAATCATGTGTTGGTTTGTTAGTCTTGTTAAAGAGGCCTTTCAGGGTCTATTAAAGATACCCCATGGGTGGTATCGTCGAGTCACACAGGTTTGAATGTATTCATTAAAGAATGACCAAAATTTGTATTTCACAATTAAAACACGGATGATTGAACGATGGCTTATAACACGGACGATTTGAATGATTTTTGGACGATTGGTTTATGGTAAGTTATTAGATAACGGGACGGGTGTAATATGATAAAAGCATGGTGGATACGCCGCTGGTACTTCCTATATATAAGTGCTTTTATCACAATACATGTCGTAGCGTTATCTTCACTTGGACGAATGATTTCAAACGATGTTACACAATGACGTTTACTTAAAGATATAAACCATACAATGTTTACTTCAAGACGATTTACTACTTGGTTTTACAAAGACAAATGTTTTCAGTCAAGATTCATGGCTACAATGGTTTTCGTTTTACTTATATCAACTTGTAAAGTTGATAAAACATATTGCAATATCAAACACTTTTTGATTTCAAGGTACATACTCGACAACTCTCGTAGTTGGTCGAGGTATTGCAATATGAATTCAAAGCCATGGATTTTGACATACAAAACCTATGTACTCGTTGGCATTTTTATGCTGTCCGTTTTTCACATATGTTCCAGGTTCTATTATGTGACGATTGTTGATTGCTTGCTACACATAGGATGGACGCGTGCCTTAGTGGCTTAAAACTTGAAAGACAATTGTTGTACTTATTTGGTTTGTATCAAAACAACGAGTCTATTAACAAAATAAAACAAAACTTCAATTACTATGTGTTATGAAACAATGATTCTGTGACATGACTCCCCGACATTTCCGCCGCGGTTTGTTGTATTACGCGGTCGGGGTGTTACACTAAACACGTCCCAAACCCGACCCATTGCCATCCCTACAGTGGAGCCAACATGCTTTAGAGACACCACTAGCAACCTCTAGATATTCGGCTTCAGGACTTGATCAAGAAACAATTGATTAATATTTCGAGGATCATGAGATGATATATTTGTCTAAAATGGTGCAAAAACCTGATGTGGAGCTTCTAGTGGAGGGATAAACCGCTAGTCAAAATCGGTATAGACACTGAGACTAGAGGTAGAGCTCCTGATATAAGATACTACCCCTTTAATATATGTGAGGATGCAATGTAGAGCCTGTAGATGTGGTTTTCGAGGGTCATGCATGGAGAGGCAATTTTTTGGACCATGTAAGCAATGTTGGGTCTAATATTGTTAAAAGTGTTTTAATCTATAGTTTGGTATTTGATTTTTTTTTCGAATACTAAGGCTACATTATAATTTTATTTGGATTTAACGGTTAATTCCCATATATAAACAATGTTCCTATGTTTGAATATTTGTACGTTTAATAATCCATGAGTATGGTACTCTAAAAGTCTGTAGTCGGTCAAATTCATCATAATCAATTTGAATTAAGACTATTGTGAATGTCTGGTTGTTCATGGGATGAAGGCTCAAGGTGTTGAGGATCAAGATTCACATATATGCATTAGAGAATGATATGGGATGTAACTCACTTCAAAACTGTCCTCATGGATCATTGTCATAAGAAGTTTTGAAATGATATGATCTTTGTATCCTTAGACCTGAGAATCATACAAGAACTAACATTATTGTAAGTTCATTCTTTGATCTTATTTAATGCTACATCGTGAAAAGGTAGTAATAAGGATGTCTGGTTAGGATTGAACTTAAGCTAAATGGGAGTTGTATGATGTCAAAGGGATTATGTGCTTCCTAATGCTTTGAGAAATTGAAAATTATGGCGCTCTCGTAGAATCAAACTAGTATAAATGTATGGCCATACTCAATTAAAGGTAGTTTGTTAACCATGTTAATTCAGAGATAAGTACAAGAATAGTTGAACAATATGTGAGATTGAAATTAGATCCATGTCTCTTGTTCAATAAATGTTAGATACAGAAGAGATAAATCGATAAGGTTAACACGGTTATATACTTACTTAAGTATAGAGTTACTTGATCGCAGAGGAATAGTCGACAAATATAATACGCCATACCTTGCTAGGGGCAGTGCGATGCAAGTAGGCGTCCAACTCTATCTACGTTAAGGGATATAATCGAAAACAACCCAAGTGGGAGACTCTTGGAATTGGGTGTCCAGTTATCTATCGATTATTTAATGTTACTACTAAGGTACGATTCAAAGAGTTACACTTTAGACGACGAACAATGAATGATGTTTAATTGTTAAACATCGTGGATCACAAAAGTGGACTGATTGTTGAGAACACGTATTTGGTGAAATAATAGAAGATATTAATTGTTTGTGAAGCAATTAAATTAGCGGAAAAGATTGGTGTCGTTTAAAGAGTTAAAACAAATAATAATTTGTTAATTGGATAGTAAATTAAAAGGTTATTTTATTAAGAATAAAATAAAGTCGATTAATGGTTTTTAGCGGTGAATAATAGTTAAATATGAAAACGAGGATTAACTATTATTGGATAATAATTAAAGAGAGATAGTTTTTTTATGTGATAAACAAAGTCAAATGATTGACTAATAATAAGTAATTAGCCAAAGGCGCTAAGACCTGTGCCTCGTGCCTAGCCTAGGCGCACTTCTTTAAACCAAGGTTAACGAGCCGGATGAAAATGGCAAGATTTCAAACCTTTTGGATCCAGATGCGGAAAAACAAACATTTGAACGATAGTCGCAAAACTGGCCAAACCTCAGAACGAAAATGGTATTTTACCCTTTTAATTGTATAGATATTCTGTGTGTTGACATGTTTTTGGTTGGTAGACCATGGAAGATTGTAACAGTGCTATCTCACAATTTCAAGAACAAATAAAAACTAGTGGGAAGAAGTATTCTATTACTGGTGATGCTAAAAAAATGTGTAGAGAATCTGAGATGTCACTTTGAAGAAAAACTGTCTGATGATTTACACACCCCTACTATTCTGAATGCTGCTCTTCAAGATGCTTTAAGATTGATGAACAAAATCTTGAGCATGCTCAAGGTCAGAATGTTGAATTGGTGCATGTTGACTGGGTTGACCTTAATTCTTTTAATTAATAACTATCATGCCAACTGAAAGAATTGCAAGAGATATATTTTTTATTTATAGTAAACACATATAAATACAAGATGACTAGCACAGAATTAGGAATGATTATTTCCCTTACAAAATTATACAATAACCATAAATAATTAGTCAACGTGAATTTTAAATTTGAATCTTGTGATTAGCCGCTATTACCCCCTTCAAGCAAACAGATTCGCACCTAGACCATGCAACGGTTGGTTGTTTCTTGGCACTCCAAGAAAGCAAGTTTCCTCCTAAATAAATGGAATACCCATACGTTGAGTGTCTGGTCTCGATACAACGAGTCCAATCGGCATCCGAATAACCAACAAGAGAGGTTTTAATTGGGCAATCAAATGTTAAACCGTATGAGAGAGTACCTTTTACGTAGCGGAGAATTCTTTTAACAAGTTGAAAATGTGCGGTAGTAGGGTTTTGTAGAAATTGACTAGCTTGGTTTACCGCGTATGATAGGTCCGGTCGTCTGATTGTGAGGTATTGGAGAGCACCGACTAGAGAGCGATACATTGTGGGATCATGAAATGGTGTGCCTGATGAGACAAATGTATCAGTGGTATTCAAAGTTGTTCCAACCGGTTTTGCATCTAAAAGACCCGCACGTGAAAGGATATCATAGGCATATTTCGCTTGACTAAGGAAGAGTCCGGATGAGTTTGAAATGACTTCAAGACCCAGAAAGTAGTTTAGCATTCCCAAATCCTTGATTTTGAACTCTTTGTGTATGCATTCAGTGAAGTTTTTGATAACATCTTGATTATTTCCTGTGAGAATGATATCATCTACATAAACGAGTAGATAAATCAACGCCTTGTCAGTTTTGTAAACAAAAAGAGATGGATCGGCCCGGCTGCATTGAAAACCAAGGGTGATAAGGAAAGCACTCAACCTTTGAAACCAAACTCGTGGTGCCTGCTTGAGTCCATAAAGAGCACGTTTGAGACGACACACGTGTTTCGGAAATTTTGAGTCGACGAAGCCTGGTGGTTGTTCCATGTAAATTGTCTCGGTTAGATGGTCGTTTAGAAAAGTGTTGTTGACGTCAAGTTGGCAAAGTGGCCAATTATAAATAGCAGCAAGACTGAGAACTACTCGAATCGTTGAAGCCTTGACGATGGGGCTAAACGTATGAGAGAAATCGAGACCCGGAACTTGTGTGAAACCTTGAGCCACTAAATGAGCTTTGTAACGATCAAGCGAGCCATCAGCTTTGTATTTAATATGATAGATCCACTTCGAACCAACGACACTGGAGTTTGTTGGGCATTGAACAAGATCCCATGTGTCATTGTTACGAAGGGCCATGAGTTCATCTTTCATAGTCGAGACCCAATGTGAATTTTTTGAAGTCATTTTTATGCCTTTAGGAACATGTGACGTGAACAACGCATGATGGAGTTGGTTTGTAGAAAAGCCAGCAAAGTTGGCAAAGCGTTTTGGATTGAATATTCCTGACTTGGAACGAGTATACATGGGATGGGTGGAATTAGTTGATGGAGGCTGAGTGTTTTGGTTTGATGTAGAGACGTGGGAATGAGTAGGATTAGAATTAGATGTGGGGCCATGAGAGTGTTGTGAGGTGTTAGGTTGTTGAGAGGTGTTAGTTGTTGAATCTTGTGTAGGATGTGTAGGGCTGTGTGGAGTGGATGAAATTGGGCTTGCAATGGTGATTGGGCTAGGAAGGGAAGGAGTTGATTGGGCTAAGGGATGTAGGTTGATGTCATGGAGTGGGCAAACGGTACATCGATGTGGGGAATTATGTGTGGAGGAGTTGTTTTTTGGTGTAGGTTGGTGTGATGGTTGAGAACCAGTAGATGGAATTGTTTCAACAAAGTTAGAAACAAGAAGTTTTTCAATATCAACAGTAGATACATGACCTGAAAAAGGAAAATTTTCTTCATCAAACTTTGCATGCCGTGTCATGTAAATACGAGATGTGATTGGATCAAGACATCGATAGCCCTTGTATTTTGGACTATATCCTATGAAAATGCAAGGTGCACTCCGAGGAAGGAGTTTGTGTTTGGTGTAATCCCGTAAATATGGAAATATGCGACAACCAAATACATGAAAATTAGAGTATGATGGAGGATGATGAAACAACATTTCGAACGGTGATTTGTTTTGTAGAATGGGAGTCAGTAGACGATTGATGATGTAGGTGGCGGAAGTGAAGGCTTCAAGCCAAAATTGAGTCGAAGCATGCGCATTAAACATCATGGCTAAACCTGTTTCGTTGATATGACGGTGATTTTGTTCGGCACGGCCGTTTTGTTGAGGCGTGTGAGGGCATGATAGGCGATGGAAAATGCCAGGTTGTTGAAAAAGGTTTTGTACCCGATTATTAGTGAACTCGGTACCGCCATCACTTTGGAAAAATTTTAACTTTGCATTCAAATTGATTTTGAACGAAGTTTAGAAAAGTGATGAGTATGTCGTAAAAGTCCTATTTGAATTTTAACGGGTAAAGCCAAGTGAAACGGGAGAAATCATCTACAAAAACAACATAATATAAATATCCATCCGTAGAGGGTATGGGTGAAGGACCCCAAAGATGACAATGAACTAAATCCAACACACGTGAGGATCGTTTATTATTTTCAACAAAAGGTAAACATTTTACCTTAGAAAGTTGGCATGAAGAACATAAGCCCGGTTTGGGTATTAAGGACGTAACACACACTTGTCCAGTTTATTTAAAATAGAAATGACGTCAAACGAGAGATGGCCTAAACGGCTATGCCATTTATCAAAAAAAGCACGAATAGAAGGAAGAGCAAGGGTAGCAACGAGAGACTTGTGGCTTTAAGAGAGGACGTAAAATCCATTTTCACACGTGCCTCTAGCAAGGACCGCCGCCGTTTTTCGGTCCTGAATTAGAAAGATACCATTAGAAAACAAAACATCAACAGTAGCATCATTTGTCAACCGACTAATTGAAAGAAGATTTCGTGTGATGTTTGGTACCACAAGAACATTTTTTAATGGTATATTATTGAGTTTAGAGTTGCCGATTTGAGAAACCGGTAATGATTGACCATTACTGCAGGCGACGAATGTGTTACCGGTGTTATTATGCACTTCATCAAGAGCATCAGTTGAACGAAGCATATGTGTTGTGGTGCTGGAGTCGGCTGTCCAATCCGTGTTAACGTTGCATTGAGCATTAAACGCTTGAGCAAGGTGAGCATCTAGCGGGGTGGCCCTTTGAGCGTAAGAAGCAAGATTTGGACAAGAGCTCGCGTAGTGACCGTCTTTTCTTCACAATTGTCAGTGTGGTGTTCGCCTATTGTTAGTTGGACGAACGCAATTCAAAGAAGAGGACCCACGCAACCTTCCACGTGAAGATTGGTCACGTGATGATTTGTTAGAAAAACGTCCAGATTGGGCAGTGAAGGCAGCTTGAGGTGTGGCCTGAGTATTGAGAGTCTGGAGAAATATTTCGTGGTTTTCGGCTTGGTCCAAAAGATCACGGAAGGGTGGAGACGGGTTGACCATTCCCTGAGCAGTTGAGAACATTTCAAAAGAGGCACCAAGCCCGCATAGAAACCAATGCCGCATGTCCTCCTCCAAAACCGGATGACCTATTGCAGCTAACTGGTCACATAAGTGTTTAAACTTTCGGCCATAATCCGAAACTGAAGAAGTACCCTTTTGAAGGACTCGAAGCGAATCACGGAGCGTATGCATACGTTCAGTAGACCGATGACTGCAGGCGTGTTCAAGGGCACGCCAGACCTGATAAGAAGAGTTGTGACTGAGTGCCTCGGAAAAAGCTTCCTCAGATAGAGTATAGTGGAGCAAAAGAAGAACACACTGATCAGCCTCCTTCCATGTGATATAATCAGGGTTCGGTGTAGTTTTACCATCGGTGGTGATCAATTCTTGTGGTGTTGTGGTGGAGCCATCGATATAGCTGAGAAGGTTAAGATAATATAGGACTGGGTGTCGCAACCCCCGCCCCCTATCTGTCCCGGGAACGGGCGGCCGCGAGACCAGTTGTGATGGTATCAGTTTCTGTTTATCATTATTTAATTTGGCAGCGGAAATTTCATCAGGACCATAGTTAGGAAATATTTATCAGAGTAAAACCACCATATTTTTATATTCATAAACACATGGGTAAAACCCAAGTTTCTTATTACAACATGTTTATAGGGATAAACCCTATTTTATTGAATTTAAAACATCGTCTTTTAGGTAACTTTTATAGCCACATTTTTTCACGCCGTCAGTGCTCTCCAGCTGGCTTTCTTCTAATTTGCTTTTACATTTTGTTACCTGAAACGCGTTTTGAAAACATTTTTCAGTGGGAAATACTGGTGAGTGAATCCCAGTTTAATCAAGAAACATCTTATCTTTAACCGTATTGAGAGCAATCACATTGTTTATTTCTACACAATTACTCATTCAGTATTGTCAATCCTGACTGGTGGGTCATATTACACATTGGCTAACTTGTTGTCCAATGGTAACTTGTTCCACATTTTGTATACAAAACCCCAACATACCGGCAGTAATTGAAGAACTACAAAGACTCAATCACTGCTTAATAGCATTGTAAAACATTTAAGGTTTTGTAAAAGCAATTTACAAAAAGGAGATTACTCACATTGCTGTCTTAGGTTTTCTGTAAGGGTTTCCTGGTGATAATCTATAATTTACACAAATGTACATATGTTAGTAAACAACCCTTTTATTTACATTAGTAATACCCTCCCCGAGACGGCATTCCAATGACTACGTCGGGCAGAACCTCGACAGCCGTTACGGAACCCTGGATCAATCGGGCAGCGTATCTAATACGTAACCGGGGTTATAATACTTACATTGGGGCAGAACTTCGTTAATTAGGGGGATATTATACCCGACTATAGCTTATACTAGCAGAAATTCGTTGAGAGAGAAGGATTTTGAGCGATTTGAGACTGGAGCCCGAGCTCCCAATTTATAGGGCCTCATTTCGAGTTTCTCGCGGCCCGCGTAAGGTGAGACCTCGGGTTACGCGGCCCGCGTAGTAGGGGTCTACGGCATAGCTTTGACTGGTCATCACGACTAGCTCCAACACGATCGTGACACGTGGCGGCACCGGGTGCAGCCCTGATTGCAAGCTGTCGCGGCCCGCGTAGGCTTAAGGGGTGGCTTACGCGGCCCGCCAGAACCCCATTTTTCTTTTTTTTTATTTATTTTTAATGGCATAATGTATTTTGGGCTCGGTTTTCACATACGGGGTATATTTAGAGACATATAGGGGTATTTTAAAATATATTAGAGTGTCATAAAATATTCGGGAGGGTTGTTATATCCTCCCCACCTTATTTTAGAGCTCGTCCTCGAGGTCTACTGGAACAGGTGTGGGTATTTCCTTTGCATTTCTGATTCAAGCTCCCATGTGTATTCTGGTCCTCTTTTGGAGTCCCACTTCACTTTGACTAGAACTAGTCTCTTGTGCTTGAGATTCTTAACTTTCCTATCTTCAATCTGTAGAGGCCTTTCTATAAACTTTAACTGTTCATTTACCTCTATATCCTTAAGAGGTACTACAAGTGATTCATCGGCGAAGCACTTTTTGAGATTAGATACATGAAATGCATCATGTATTCCTGCCATTTCCTCTGGCAGTTGTAGCTGATAGGCTACAGGTCCTATTCTTCTAATAATCTTAAAAGGTCCAACATACCTAGGGCTTAGCTTTCCCCTTTTGATGAATCTTACCACTCCTTTCCATGGAGAGACTTTCAATAATACTTTATCTCCTACTGGAAATTCCAAGGGCTTTCGCCTGTTATCAGCATAACTCTTTTATCGATCACGTGCTGCTTTTAGTCGTTCCTTGACTTGAATGATTTTGTCTGTTGTTTC
The DNA here is from genome assembly GCA_030545235.1 of Helianthus tuberosus. Taxonomy (NCBI): domain Eukaryota; kingdom Viridiplantae; phylum Streptophyta; class Magnoliopsida; order Asterales; family Asteraceae; genus Helianthus; species Helianthus tuberosus. Next base: position 188,599,184 of record CM060448.1, read on the forward strand.
TTGTACTATCTGAGGTCCAGATAGTTGTTTTTCTCCAATTTCTGCCCAACAGACTGGCGTTCGGCACTTTCGTCCATAAAGTGCTTCGAATGGTGTAGCATTGATACTTGTGTGATAACTGTTATTATAAGAAAATTCTATCAATGGTAAATGATAGTCCCAATTACTTCCAAAATCAATTACACAAGCTCTAAGCATGTCTTCCATTGTCTGAATTGTCCTTTCGCTTTGTCCGCCCGTTTGTGTGTGATAAGCGGTACTCAGGTTTAACTTGGTTCCCATTGCTTTTTGGAAACTTGTCCAAAAATGAGAGGTAAAACGACTATCTATGTCATAAAAAATTGATAGAGGAATTCCATGTATTGAAACTATTTCATTTACATATAATTTAGCTAACTGTTCCATACTGAAAGTTTCTTTCATTGATAGGAAATGAGCTGACTTGGTTAGCCTGTCTAGAATCACCCAGATTGTATCATTACATTTTCTTGTTTTGGGTAATTTAGTAACAAAATCCATTGTTATTAACTCCCATTTCCATACAGGCATTTCTAACTGTTGCAATAAATCTGAGGGTTTCTGATGTTCAGCTTTGACTTGTGAACAAGTTAAACATTTTGCAACATTTGCTGCTATATCCTTTTTCATTCCTATCCACCAGAAATTTTTCCTTAAATCCTGATACATTTTATCACTTCCAGGATGCATCGTATACTTAGACTTATGGGTTTCTTCTAATATACGGTGACGTAGGTTTCCTATTTTATGTATCCACGTTCTTTTCTTATGGAATCTCCAAATTCCATCTGTTCCTGATTCTAATTCCTTAATCATTCCTTTCAATTTTTCAGTATCATCCTTGATTACTGATTCTTGTGCTTTTCTAATCTGATCATTTAAATCTATTGTCAGATTTAATTTAAGAGAGCGTACTCTTTTTGGCTTTTCATGATACTTTCGACTTAAAGCATCAGCAACTACAATTGCCTTTCCTACATGATACTGGATATTACAATCATAATCACTAAGCATTTTCATCCAGCGTCTTTGTCTCATATTCAATTCCTTTTGCCCAAAAACATACCTTAAACTCTTATGGTCGGTGAATATGGTAAACTTACTACCGTATAGGTAATGTCTCCAAATTTTAAGGGCAAAAATTATAGCTCCTAATTCTAAATCATGGGTCGAATAATTCTCTTCATGATTCTTAAGTTGTCTAGAAGCATAAGCTATAACCTTTTGATGTTGCATTAATACATATCCATAACCTAGTTTGGAAGCGTCACAAAAGATTACAAAGTCTTCAGTTCCTTTTGGTAACGCTAGTATAGGTGCATGGGTTAATCTTTGCTTAAGAATTTTAAAGGCTTCTTCTTGTTTCGATCCCCATTCAAACTTAACGTATTTACAGGTTAACTTAGTTAAGGGAATGGCTATTCTAGAAAAATCTAGAATAAATCTTCTATAATAACCGGCCAATCCTAAGAAACTTCTAACCTCAGTTGGTGACTCAGGGGTTTTCCACTTGGTTATCGCCTCGATCTTGGTGGGATCTATATGAATTCCTTCATGATTGACTAGGTGTCCAAGAAATTGTACCTGTTCTAACCAAAATCCACACTTCGAAAATTTAACATAAAGCTTTTCTTTTCTTAATAAACTTAGAAGTGCGTGCAGATGGGCTGCGTGATCTTCGTTGTTTTTAGAATAAATAAGAATATCATCTATAAAGACAATTATGAATTTATCCAAATATGGCTTACATATTCGGTTCATCATGTCCATGAATGCAGCTGGGGCATTGGTTAAACCAAATAGCATGACAGTAAATTCATAATGGCCATACCTTGTTCTGAAAGCAGTCTTAGGAATGTCCTCTTCCTGTACCTTTAATTGATGATATCCTGAACTTAAATCGATTTTAGAGAAAAATCGTGCTCCTTGCAATTGATCAAACAGATCATATATTCTTGGTAATGGATACCGATTCTTAATCGTGACTTTGTTCAATTCACGGTAGTCAATGCACATACGCATTGATCCGTCCTTCTTTTTAACGAATAAAATTGGTGCTCCCCAGGGTGATGAACTTGGTTGTATGAATCCTTTTTCCAACAATTCATCTAATTGTTTCTTCAGTTCCTGCATTTCTGCGGGTGCCAAACGGTAAGGTGTTTTGGCAATTGGTGCGGTTCCCGGTATCAAATGAATTCTGAACTCAACTTCTCTGTCTGGAGGTTGTCCTGGTAGCTCTTCTGGAAAGACATCTAAAAATTGGGATACTACTTGAATATCCTTTAATTCTTTTCCTTTAGTGTTAGTGATTATAGAAATCAAATACACTAATGATCCTTTCCTTATATAACGTGCAGATTTCATCACAGAGATGAATTTTGTGGACTTAGAGAACTTATTTCCTTTAATTGTGATCTTTTCACCTCTTGGTGAATTTACTTGAATTGACTTTTGACCACATAAAGTGTTGGTTTTATTGTCTATTAACCAATCCATTCCTAACACAACATCAAATCCTGCCAGATTCATAGGGTAAAGGTTTGCAATAAATTTCTGATTTAAAATTTCTATTCTTGCTCCATGCAAGATTTCAGAAATCTTAATGGTTTCCCCATTTGCTGTCTCTACTAGACATTCTTGTGGAAGTTTAGTTAATGATTGATTAAGAAGTTTGCGAAATGAAGTATTATTAAAACTTTGGTTCGCACCAGAGTCATATAATACTTTAGCAAAAACATCATTAACTAAAAACGTACCAGTGATCACATCTGGGATCATCTTTGCTTCTTCTGCAGTTATGACAAATGCTCTAGCATTTTTAATGTTCTTCGGGTTTGCAGCTGGAGCTAACTTTGGACAGTTAGGCTTAATATGACATTGTTCTTCGCAGTTGTAGCATATTCTGTTGTTAGGCTTTTTCCTGCAATCTTCCTCCTTGTGTCCAGATATTTTGCAAAAGTTACAGTATATGGAGCATCTTCCTGAATGCTTTCTTTTGCAATACCTACAGTAGGGTGCAGAGGTAGAACCTACATTTTTCCCATGGTTAGAATTTCCATAACGGAATTCTTGAGTCAACTTCTGGGTTGGGTTCCTCCTTTGATCCTCTTCTCGCGTACGGACTAATTCATATGTCAAGGTGTTGGCTAGTTCTACAGCTTCTTCTATGGTTTGAGGTCTAGCTGCCTTGACTACATGTCTAATCTCCCCAATCAATCCCCAGATGTAACAGGAGATTAAAACTAGTTCAGGTGATGCAAGGGTTGGCACTATTCAGGCATATTCAAAGAATAAAGTAGTGTAACCCTTACTATCTACCCCAATCATCCTAAGGTTTAGGAATTTGTTTGCTATCTGTTCTTTTTCATTAGGAGGGCAGAATTTCCTTTCTACCATGTTTTTAAGTTCTTCCCATCCCATATTGTAAGTTCTATTACTTCCCCTTGACTGGAGGATAGTGTTCCATCATTCTAGTGCTAAATTCTTAAACAGATTTGAAGCAAACATTATCTTATCTTCTTTAGCTCATTTACTTATTATTAAGACTGCCTCAGTCTTTTCTATCCAGCGTAGAGATGCAACGGCCCTTTCATTGCCCGAGAATTCCATTGGTTTACAAGACCAGAATTCTTTATAAGAACAACCGTAAGACACGGTTCTCCTTCTTTTGGGAATGGGCATTTGAAGTACGGGTCCATTATTCATGTTATTTTCAGGTTCAGAGGGTCGCTTACTATCATGTTTACGTTTATTTTCGGCTTTCCTAACTCTTTTGATAATATATGGCATTGCATCTATTATCCCTTGTGCCACTATATGCTGCATGGCACTGTTATCCACTTGGTTTCCATTATTGTTGTTGTTGTTGTTCGGATTCTCATTATCCAAGTTAATGTTACTCTGGTTATCGTTATTCTGGTTTACCTCGTCGTCCATCTGGATTTTAAACATTTACCAAATATTAATATCACCAAATAATTAATAATTTGAGTAACAACCATACAACACACATATTAACCAAAAGCGTCGATCATTGCGACTTTACTCTTTCTATTATAGTATGCGTCAAATACACACTAATACTAGAAATTAAAATTATAATACAATACTACTATGCATCGCTAACCACAAAGTGGTCTATACTATAACATTTATTATTATTATTACACATATATATAAAAATATTTTTTTCCAATATTATTATTATATATATTATTATTATTATTACCAACTCCACCATCACATTACTGGTCGGGATTCATCCAGTAATCCATGTTGCGCTCGTCGTACTTCCAGGCGATTCGCTCTCCTACCTGCCTCATTCTCTCAATACTCTCCAAGATTTCTTCTCCGAAAGTTCGGAGTTCATGCACATTATCTGCACTCATTAGGGGTGCAGGTGCTGGTACTGGGTCCGGGTAATGGGGTATGGGATTCTCCTGAGGGTAAGGATTCTCTAATATCTCCCTAATGTATTCATCGTTGTCATAGTAGGGATCTAGAGGGTCCAATCCTGGATAGGCGGCTAATTTCCTAACAATTTAAATAATATATTGATGTCAGCAAAACACCTCTGTGGCTGAATCAGTGGCTTAGCTCTGATACCACCTTCTGTCGCAAGCCCCGCCCCCTATCTGTCCCGGGAACGGGCGGCCGCGAGACCAGTTGTGGTGGTATCAGTTTATGTTTATCATTATTTAATTTGGCAGCGGAAATTTCATTAGGACCGTAGTTAGGAAATATTTATCAGAGTAAAACCACCATATTTTATATTCATAAACATGGGTAAAACCCATGTTTCTTATTACAACATGTTTATAGGGATAAACCATATTTTATTGAATTTAAAACATCGTCTTTTAGGTAACTTTTATAGCCACATTTTTCAAGCCGTCAGTGCTCTCCAGCTGGCTTTCTTCTAATTGGCTTTTACATTTTGTTACCTGAAATGCGTTTTAAAAACATTTGTCAGTGGGAAATACTGGTGAGTGAATCCCAGTTTAATCAAGAAACATCATATCTTTAACAGTATTGAGAGCAATCACATTGTTTATTTCTACACAATTACTCATTCAGTATTGTCAATCCTGACTGCTCGGTCATATTACACATTAGCTAACTCGTTATCCAATGGTAACGTGTTCCACATTTTGTATACAAAACCCCAACATACCGGCAGTAATTAAAGAACTACAAAGACTCAATCACTGCTTAATAGCATTGTAAAACATTTAAGGTTTTGTAAAAGCAATTTACAAAAAGGAGTTACTCACATTGCTGTCTTAGGTTTTCTGTAAGGGTTTCCTGGTGATAATCTATAATTTACACAAATGTACATATGTTAGTAAAATAACCCTTTTATTTACATTAGTAATACCCTCCTCGAGACGGCATTCCAACGACTATGTCGGGTAGAACCTCGACAGCCGTTACGGAACCCTGGATCAATCGGGCAGCGTATCTAATACGTAACCGGGGTTATAATACTTACATTGGGGCAGAACTTCATTAATTAGGGGGATATTATACCCGACTATAGCTTATACTATCAGAAATTCGTTGAGAGAGAAGGATTTTGAGCGATTTGAGACTGAAGCCTGAGCTCCCAATTTATAGGGCCTCATTTCGAGTTTCTCGCGGCCCGCGTAAGGTGAGACCTCGGGTTACGCGGCCCGCGTAGTAGGGGTCTACGGCATAGCTTTGACTGGTCATCACAACTAGCTCTGACACGATCGTGACATGTGGCGGCACCGGGTGTAGCCCTGATTGCAAGCTGTCGCGGCCCGCTTAGGCTTAAGGGGTGGCTTACGCGGCCCGCCAGAACCCCATTTTTCTTCTTTTTTATTTATTTTTAATGGCATAATGTATATTGGGCTCGGTTTTCACATACGGGGTATATTTAGAGACATATAGGGGTATTTTAAAATATATTAGGGTGTCATAAAATATTCGGGAGGGTTGTTATATTGGGTGAATCTGATTTCTCCACAGGAGATAGTTGGAAGATGACAAATTGATAATGATAAGGTGGAGAAGGGTATGAAGGGGAATGGTAGCTGGGTCAGTGGAGGCTGGTGTGGAGGAGCCAGCCATTGAAGAAAATAACAAGGGAGAGGGAGTTGAGAGGCGATGAAAAAAAAAATTAGGGTTAATCTTTCCTGGCTGATACCATGAAAGAATTGTAAGAGATATCTTTTTTATTTACAGTAAACACATATAAATACAAGATGACTAGCACTAGCACAGAATTAGGAATGATTATTTCCTTTACAAAATTATACAATAACCATAAATAATTAGTCAACGTGAATTCGAAATTTGAATATTGTGATTAGCCGCTATTACCAATTTTGATCACAAAAGTTATAGTATCTCAATAATATACTAATTTCTTGAATAAACTTATTTCGAGAGGTTTTATGCATTAAAAAGACACTATTGAGTTTTGACCCATTTGGCATGTTTTCTTTTAAACTAATTTTCTGATAGTTAAATAGTTAATGTAAGATAATTGATAACCTGAATTTACTCGTTTAGAGAAACAGGTTAATGTTGCTTCCTGTACGCTTCCCTGCTATTGTGATTTGTTTTAATTTTTGATAATTTACACTGATTTGCAGAAGAAGCTTCAAAAACCACGGAAGTTATCGAACATTGGTCTCTTATTCAGTTAGAGAAAGAAGTGAGAGACATTTTGGATGTGTTAGGGCTACTTTCCAGTTCAACTTATTCTGAGGTTAGCCTTATAAACAGCCCCCTTTAGTATTATGTAGGGCTGCAAATGAACTGAGCGTTCAGTGAACAGTTCGTGAACTATTTGGCGGGAAGTTCGTTTTTGTTCGTTCAGTGAACAGTTCGTGAACTATTTGGCGAACAAAAAATTTGATTTTTTAGATAAACGAATGAACATGAACAGAGGTTTCGTTTACGTTCATGAACACTCAGTAACGTGTTCGTTTGGGTTCGATAGTTCATTGGGGTTTTAATTTTTATATTTTATATTTGTGATGAAAGATACCGATTTTATTCCAAATTTAATACATGTTCCTTTGTGTTGCGTTCGTTTGTGTTTATTTGTGTTTACGTCGTTTGTGCTCATTTATGTTCATGAATGTTCATTTATATTCGTTACCTGAACTTAATGAACGAACACAAACGAACACGTTCATTTTCTTAATGAACGATCACGAATAGAAAATCTCGTTCAGTAAGTGTTCATGAACAGTTCGTGAACACATAATTTCCTTAACGAACGAACACGAACTCGTTCTTAGCCCCAAGTATATGTATATGTGTGTATCTGTGTATAGAGAGAGATTTGTTTAGTATACAACCAGTTTTAAATAGATATTTACTAGAAATGTATAACAACTTGTACGTAGTGACTAGAAGATAATTACATATAAACCAATAGGTATAAGTGTTTATGTTGCGCGCCGCACGGTTATGTATCACACGTGTTTATGTGGTTCCTTTTGTCCTCTACATAAAATTGTTTTTTTTTTTGTTGAACATCATTCTGTATATATGTATGTGTGTATATATATTTATCAAAATAGAGATTTTGAAAGTTGGTGTTTATTGTACGGTGCAGGTTTTGAAGCAACTAAAAGACAAACCACTAAAAAGAGTAGACTTAACCTAAGAAGATATACAACAACATATAGAAGACCGGGCGTTAGCTAGAAAGAACAAAGATTTCACATTATGAAGAAACACGTAACTAATTTTAAGTTTATTAGTTGGGTTTATGTTTCCAACATGAGGGTTAATCTTCTTAATCCTTCCTGAGCTTGAGTGTGAACCTTCCTACAAAACAATAACACCCCGTTAAGCTCGTTAAGAGGGGAATATGGGGGTTTCCCTCTTAACCACTCTCCGGCGTGAGAATAAGTAACTGTTTTGAGGAAATAAGTTTGTGTTAAGAGTGAGAGAATAGAGAACAGAATGAATTAACATGTTGTATGGAGGTTCTTATTTATTGCCGGAGTGGTGTAGAAGGAGATGGGCTGATAGACCTTGGTCCTGAAGAAGACAACAAGGAATATTCGCTCTCTCCCTCTGGTGGTGACCGTTAGTATCTTCTAGAAGATCTTCGGTGCTGGCACACCTTGATTGGAGCCACGTGTCTGGGTTGTCGTCCTTGTTGTCTCACTGACATCAGCAAGTGAGTGAAGATCATGGGGCAGTTGTCGCCGCCCCCTGATTAGTGCCACGTAGGCATCCTTGTGTACTATTTGTCTCCTGCACAATTGCTAATCGTGGAGCATGATATAATACAGGTTGTTGGACGCTGATTGGTTGTTCCTCTGCCACTCATACCTTTCGTGCTTTCTGGAATGATCTTGCGATCCTGCCCTCGCGCGGCTTTTGGCTTGTGCTGAATCAGCCAGTGCGAAGACTATGGGCAGAGGGCTTTCATTCAGGATACTAAGTGTGGAATCTGGCCTTAAATCTTGCTTGGTCCTCGCGCGCAATCTAGGCTTCGTCTAAGTAGCCCGCGCGTGGTCTGCAAGTTGGTCAGATTGCAGTGTAAGGGGTATGGTTTTGCGCGCGAGCTGATTGGTCTGCGAGGCTTTTTGGGACCATACCCCTTCAAGTCCCCGCAGTCCAGTGCTGTTTTCATGCGCGAAGTAAATGGTTGGAGCTCTGGACTTAGAAAAAAGAAATGTGTTAGTCTTTAAAGCAATTGTTTAGTCGTGGTAGCCGGCACGCGTGTAAGGGAGTGTCACTTACTACAGCGCGGCTAATGTGACTGCTTCTTGGAAATCTTTTGCTTTTAAGCGTGGTGCACATGATCCTTGATTGATGATCCATGCGGCATAGCCTTTGCTATCTTCCTTTTGAAGTTTCCTCTAATTTTAGGCGGGAAAATCTTCGAGATTTGAATTCTGACTGGTTGGTGCAAATGTCGTTGATGGAGACGTTTGAGTTGACTCTTTGCACATTGATCATCATGGTGTCACTGACGGTTCATCTTTTGTCAGGAGAGTGAGGTCCACGCGTGCATGGTAACCGTCACTCCGGTAATCCCGGCTTACGTGGCGGTCTTTGATTGGTTACGCGCGCGGTGTTTTCGGCACGTTTACCCTTCGCATTAAATGCGATGGGTATATATATAGGATGATGGAGAGAGAATTGCACGTTTGTTGCTTTGAATTCTCTCCTTTCTCTCTGATCTTCGTCCTCTCTTCATATCACCTTCAAATCTCCAATTATTTCTTAAGCAATCTTCAAGTTTCCCAGAAATATTCAAGGGTTTCTTAGTCAGACTTTCAAAGTTGTCAGAAAATTGTTTAGATCTTCATTCACTTATCAAATATCTTCAAGTATTATATGCAAATGGCTGAAGAAGAGGCCGTTCATCTTGAGGAAGGTGTCGGACCTGTCCCCGTTCTCAAGTGGGATCAGGGTTTGTTCGAGCAAATAGTTAGAGGGTTCCAGTTCCTGGCTGAGTGGGATGCCCGATACCCTCAGCAAGGGCAAACGGCGGCTGATGCACCACCGGGTTACATAACTTTATTTGCAGATTTCTTTGTTGAAGGCAACTTCTGTTTGCCGACCACCCACTTTATGGCGTCTATATTGCATTTTTATGGGTTTCACATATCACAGATGAGTCCCATGCGAATGGTTAGGGTTTGACACTTTGAGTTTCTTTGTAGATCTCATGGGCTGGAGCCCTCCATTGAGAAATTTAGAGCGCTTTATCAATTGATCAGGAACATGGGCTTCTATTCTTTTGCCTTACGGAATGTAAAGAAAATTTTGCTGAACCCCCCTAAGAGCTTCCATGATTGGAAGATGAAGTTTTTCTTTATTCGAGAAGAGGTTATGCCTATTGCGATGATCTTCTGGGAGCCGGATGAGATTGTGAAGGAAGACCTTCCTGTTCCAAAGAATGAAGCACGGTGTATGCGTTTGACTGCTACACCAAACATGATCTTTGGTGAACAGTTGTTGGTTGCGGCGGGCATGAGTGACAGATGGCCTGCGCGTAGTCAAGAAGTTCCTGTTTTGTTGTTTAACGGTGAAGGTATGTCATGGCCTCTCTGTTTTATTTATTTTATTGATATTAGCTCTTGAACATCATTTTTCGCTGTAGTTGCGCAGCTGTATCAGGCTGCGTTCCCTACTTTCGGTGGGGCCATGGGCGCTCGTTCATTGGAATCTGGTGAAGTATACTAGTATGAGCAGATTAAGAACAACTTTTTGTACCCACCAGCTGGAATCTTTTCCAATCCTCCCATTGCAACCGAAGGTGCGCATCTTCCCAACCCGAGGCCCTTGCGGAGTGTGACTTCCGCTGGGAAAGAGATACTTTATCTTTCCAGGGAGGAGTCTGTAGGTTCGTCGAATGGGGAGTTAAGTTCTTGGTCTAACACCTTTGTAGGTGTGTTGCGCGACCTAGGGATAGACCCGGGGGAGAAAAAGAAGAAGGCCCCAGCGAAGAAGAAGACAGCGAAGAAGAAGGTGACGGTCGACAACGGCGAGACCAGCACTAAAGCAGGGGGTAGTCGTGCAACTGTTGCTGCTTTAGAAAAAGGTACTCTTCGATTTCGACAGAGTAACCTTGAAGACTATGTAGTTACAAGTGATTCATTAGAAGGTTTATCACGTATAGGTGAAAAGAAAAAGAGCAGCGCAGCTGCCTCTAAAGCAGCAGCGCAGACCAGCACTAAAGCAGGGTCTAAGGCTCCTGATTCTGGCGCAACTCCGTCATCCATCCCTGAAGAGGAGGTTGAAGAAGAAGGTCCGAAGCTGGTGACCAGGAAAAGATCGCGCGAGGAGAGCGCGGCTGTGGCCCAGACGGCGCAGCAGATTGCTGAGGTCCCACCGATAGGGAAACAAAGTAGGTTGCGGTCCCTTTACAAGTTCTCACCAGGTTGGTGTTTTCATTCATGTTTTATTTTCTGTCTTTTAATAATAACTCTTGACCTTTGCTTTCCAGATGCATTGAAGAAGGCTGCCAAAAATGTTAAGGAGCATGAGTTAAAAAAGGCTGAGCCAGAGCTCAAGAAACCGCGGTTTGTGATCAAGCCTCCCAAGACAACTGCTGAGAAGGAGGCTGAGAAGAAGATTGAGGAGCATGCGCACGAAGTTATTCCTGAAAAGGAATCATTGAAGGAGACCGAGACCGCTGCTGGTACCAAGCATGTTGAGGCGCCGGGCCGGAGGTTGTACATCTCACAGGGCTTGACCAACCCTTGAAAATTAAAGGACCAGAAGTTGCTACCGTTAGTCCTGCTCTGCAGCATGGCGCCCCTACTCAAACTGTCCAAGTTACACCTACTGTTGGGGGGTCAGTTGCTAATGTTCAAATGCATAGGGATGTTTGTGTCACCGCGGCCGGTGCAGGTGCTGGTGGTTCTGGTGCGGCTGGCCAGAAGGGTGATGGGAAGAGGATTCCCAAGCCACGATTCCCCATAGGCGCAGAGGATACCTTGGGGGGTATTTATTATAAGACTTATACCGAAGAGCAACGTGGCGAAGATCCTCATGTTCCGGTTTGGAGTTGAAACAAAAAGGACACTTTTGTCGAGTTTGGAGCGTGTCGAGATTGGTTCCTGGGTACTTTCCCTCCAGGGGAGGTGAATAAGCAAAGGGTGCGTAACCATGAGGGGTTGTACCGTGCCTACATTGTTGGGGAAGCCAATGCTCGTGCTGCTAATCATCAAATTGTGTGCCAGTGGCGCATAATGTATAAGGAGCGAGCTCATTGGGAGAAGTACCGGGAGCGCCTGATGTAGGAAGCCCAGGACTTTGAACAAATGAAGAATAAAATTTTAGAAGCGAAGGCCTCCTTCGAGAAGGAGAGAAAATCAGAGGAGAGGGGGCGTGATGGGTTGAAGAACAAGCTCCAGGCTGCTGAAGAACTGCTGGCGAAGGAGCGCGCGGAGTGGAAGAAGGTATGTGACAATGATAATAAACGCATGTAACCTGCGCGCTCCAAGATTACCAACCTTGAGGCTGAGATTGGCACCTTGAACAAGAAGGTTGAGGAAGCCACGACTCAATGGGAGCGTGTTGAGGTATTTCAAACTGCTAATCCGCATTTCTGATATTTATCTTGTCTGAAAATTCAAAGTCTTTTTTCTTGCCACCTTGTAGGTTGACTTCAATGCTCAGATCCTGAGCAAGACCAAGGACTTGGCTAGCAAGGATGCTGAAATCGCGGAGCTGAAGTGCAGGTTGTATGAGGCGTTCGAAAAGAACGAGTCTCTGGAGATAGACTTAGAGGCTGAGAAGGGAAAAGCTGAAACTGCCACAGAGGCATTAAAAGCGACCGAAGTGGCGCGCAACATCAGCACCTCTGCTCTAAATGTGGCCCAGAACAATTACGATGAAGCTCAGTCTATTGTGGATGCGCTCGTCTCCGAATCAGAGTGGATGCGTACTCGTGGCGTTGCTGCCGTAAGTGTTTCTGTTTTTTGCCTTAGTTATCATAGCTTGTTAACTTGTTTCCATGGTTTTGTTTCTCTTGGATAGATTGCGAATTCTGTGTTGAACGCCACTGAGTTGGATCAAGCTGTTGCGGCGCTTACTGATGTCGCGCGTGCCGTTGGGCATCGCGGTGGCTATCTTGAGTGCGCTCAACATGTGGAGGAGGCGTTGGGGCAACCTTCTGTGATTGATCAAGCCGAGGATGTGCTTTTGCAAGCCGAAGAGACTTATGACCATCTGTCATTACCTGTTATGGAAATAGTCACGGACGCGTTAAAACATGACGACTACATCATGCGACTAAAGTCTATCCTCACCGTTCCGGAGACTGTTGAACTATCGGATGAGGAGGAAGAGGAGGCTGCAGGTGGAGGTGATGGTGGTAATGAATAGATGATAGGATGTTAGGCTTTTGCCTTGTAATTCTCCCTGTTTTTCAACTATGTAAACGTTGCGCTGTTGCGCTTTTTACTAATGAAATTAAGTTTGCTTTTCATTGTGTCCAAGTTACAATTACTGCATTGTTGTTAGAAACTTTGGTTAAGTTAGCGCGAATAAATGTAAGTGTGGCTTGTTTATGAGTATTGTTGCCCGGTCTCGCGCCATGTTTGCGGAGCACCTTGGAGGCTTAACTCAAGAGCTCGTAATTTACTGAAGTGTTTTCATGCTAATCAGAAGTTTAACATGCATTTGTAACGTATATAAGGCATAGGACAATAAGCATCAATCGTAGACAGCGATTTCATTAACTAACTAAATTAGGCGCATGGCCAACATAAATAAGTGGAATAGGCGCGTGGCCGTTATACATAACTGAACTAGGCGCGTGGCCGTCAATACATAAAGAACTTTTACAAGTAACACTTGCGCAATTGCTGCGCATTCCATGTGCGAGGGATGATGTGGCCATCCAAGGTGTGCAGTTTGTACGCCCCTTTTCCTATCACCTCATGAACCAGGTATGGGCCTTCCCATTTTGGTGCTAGTTTTCTGGGGGTGCTCGGCATTTGAGGCTTCTTTGTCCCTGAACACATACTCCCCTGGAGTGTAGGTATAAATGCCCACCCTTGCATTGTAGTAGCGTTCCAGTTGGGTCTTGTACTTGGCCTCTTTGATCCCCGCAATCTCGCGACTTTCTTCTAGGAGGTCCAAGTCTAAGCGGCGCTCCGCCTCGTTATCAATCTTGTTAACTGCTGATAAGCGCGGCGAGGGGAGGCATATTTCTGCTGGGATAACCGCCTCTGAGCCGTAAACAAGGCTAAAGGGGGTCTCGCCATTACTTGTTTTCGGCATGGTGTGATGAGCCCACAATATGCTAGGGAGCTCATCGACCCAACCTCTTCTTTTTGTTCCCAGGCGGGCCTTTATCCCTTCGACAATGCTTTTGTTGACACTTTCTACTTTCCCGTTGCCTTGAGGGTGCGAAATGGAAGAGAAAGTGTGCTCAATGTTTAGCTCCTTCATCCATTTCTGAAGATCTTCAGAGGCAAAATTGGTGCCATTGTCAGTCACGTTCTTGAGTGAGAGGCTAAATCTGCAAATGATGTGCTCCCAGATGAATTTTCGCACTGTCATTGCGGAGGTTGAATCAAGGGCCTTTGCCTCCACCCATTTAGTGAAGTAGTCAACAACAACAATTATATACTTCACTGCGCCGGGAGCTTCAGGGAAGGGTCCCACCATGTCAATCCCCCATTGTTGGAAGGGCCAGGCTGTTGATACTAGAATCAGATCATTCTTTGGACGCAGGGTCTTTGGCGCGTGCCTCTGACAAGCATCACATTTGCGCAGCTCGTTCAAAGCATTGACGTGCATTCTTGGCCAATAATAACCTGCGTTCATTATCTTTGTAACAACCATGCGAGGGCCCGCATGTATTCCGTAGATGCCTTCATGGATTTCTCTGATAAAATAACTTGCATCTTGGGGGTCTACACACCGTAATAATGGGCCCAAAAAGGATCTCTTGTAAAGAATGCCCCCATTCATATCATAAAACAGCGCCTTGTTCTGTATTTTTCTGGCTTCCGCCTTGTTTTCCGGGAGAATCCCCTCTTGAAGATACTGAATGATAGGGGTCATCCAAGAAGGTGGCCCTATCTCTATGATGTTTATCTGGCACAGGAGCACCGACGGGTTTTTCAAAACTTCGATTCTTACATCTTTGGCGAGGTGTTGAAAGGCTGTTGAAGCGAGCTTGCGCGTCAGCGTGCTTGTTTTCTGATCGGTTGATGTGAACAACCTTGTACGATTTGAATCTTTGGAGAAGCTCTCTCTCTTGCTCCAAGTATAAAGCCATTACCTCACCCTTTGCATCATATAAACCATTTATTTGACTTGCGATCAGCAACGAGTCAACATGTACTTGTATGTTCTGAGCCACCATCTTAATGGTCAGGCGCAAGCCTACCAAGAATGCTTCATATTCTTCCTCATTGTTTGTGTTCTTGAAGTCTAACCTAATAGTGTAGGTGAACTCATGCTTTTCTGGACAGACGAGGCGCAGACCAACGCCTGCGTCGTCTTCGTTTGAGGCTCCATCGGTGAATAGCAGCCATAATTCATCGGATGTGTCTTTGGCGGGAGTATCTACTGCTTCGCACTCCTTGATCTTTTCTTCTGGTACTTCTGTGATGAAATCAGCTAAAACTTGGCCCTTGATAGCTGGGCGCGGCCTGTACAAGATGTTGTGACCTCCCAGCTCAATTGCCCATTTCGCCAAGCGGCCTGATGTTTCCAGTTTTTGCAAGATGGTGCCAATGTGGAAGTTAGTGAGTGCCGTGATTACATGCCCAGTAAAGTACCTGCGCAACCTTCTGGAGGCGTGGAGCAGCGCGATCACTAACTTTTCCATGGTTGAATATCTTGTTTCTGGATCGGTGAGCACTCTACTAACATAGTAAATTGGAGTTTGAACTCCATCTCTCTCCACCAGCAATATTGAACCAATTGCCTTGTCCGAAGAGTACAAGTACAAAATGAGTGGTTCCTTTTCAAATGGAGCTATTAAGGTAGGAAGCATGATCAAACACTCTTTCATCTGCTGGAAGGCTGCTTCCGCTTCTGGTGTCCATTTAAACTCTTGCTTTTTGACGTAGTTGCGCAACGTACTGATGAAAGGATAAGATTTTGATGCATGGTTTGACAAAAAACGGTTAAGCGCGGCTAAGCGGCCAGCTAATCTTTGTTTTTCTTTGATCGTGCACGGGGATGGCATCCACTCAATGGCTTGGACCTTTTCGGGGTTAACTTTGAAACCTCCGTTTGTAACCACAAAACCCAGAAACTTGCCTTCCTCCATACCAAAAGAACATTTCGCTGGATTCAGCTTCATGTTTACACTTCGTAGAGAATTGAACATCTTCTCTATGTCTTTCAACATCTGTTCCTCCTCAGGACTTTTGATTACAAGATCATCGATGTACACTTCAATGTGCTTTCCGATATCATCACCAAACATTTTGTCCATCAGCCGCAAGTAAGTTGCGGCAGCATTTTTTAGCCCAAAGGGCAACTTTGTGTAGCAAAAAATGCCAATGTCGGTGCGGAAGGTGGTTTTATCTTCATCCTCCAGTTGTATCTGGACTTGGTGATATCATTTATAGCAATCTAAGAAACACTTCCACCTGAACGGCGCGAGAGAGTCTATCTTCTTATCGATCTCAGGCAATGAATAGCAATCTTTTGGGAACGCCTTGTTGAGATCTGTTTAATCAACACACATGCGCCATCCACTCGTAGACTTCTCGACCATTACAGGGTTAGCAACCCAGCTTTGATAGCGCACCTCCCGCAATATGCCTGCTTTAAGTAATTCACAAACCTGCTCATTCATAGCTTTTGTTTTATTAGATCCAAGGCTGCGCTATGTCTGGACCTTGGGCTCGACAGATGGATATGTGTTTAAACAATGCTTTGTTATGTCGCGCGGGACGCCCGTCATGTCAGACAGGGCCCAGGCGAAGATGTCCATGTTTCTGAACAGCAGTTGTTTGAGGTGTGTTCTGATACTTGGTGAAATGGCATGGCTGATCGTCACCGTTTGTTCGGGGTACTTGCGATTCAAGACCCACTTTTTTGGTTCGTTTGATGAGACCTTACTTGCTTTGACCGGGCGTGCATCTTTCGCCGCCATCACCTCTTTCTTTTAGTAGATAATTGCCACCCCCGTTTCAGTTGGGAAGCCAATGGCTGAATGGGGCGTGGAAGTTACCATATTCATTTCTCCCTAGGTTTCTCTGCCAATTAGAACGTCATGTCTTGACTTGACCTGCATCACCATGAAATTAACATTTGTAGTTCTTGAATGCTTCCCATCAGACAGTGTGACGGGGAAGCTAATCTGGCCTAATGGAAAGACTGTCTCATTGCAAAATCCGGATAGAGGGTAATCACTCATTGGCTAACTCGTTGTCCAATAGTGACGGTTATCAAGTAATGTATACAAAACCCCACATACCGGCTGTAACTTGGTGATTACATAAACTTAATCACTGTAATTATAACCTTTGAAAATAAACATGATTTCAAAAGTAATTTGAGAAAAAGAGAATGACTCACTTTATAAACATGCAGATTCATACAGGCAAAGTTTAGTCTACAGATAAGCTTTGATATATTGCAGATTTATACAGGCAGAGCTTAGCCTATTGATTTAGCCTTGTAACCTAATGCACATGAACTAGGTAAATAACTAATACAGCTTTTACGATTACTCACGAGATTAAAACCCTCACAACGAATGACAAAGTGCAATCACTTAAACATCCATCGGATTCACAACGAAGGACAGAGTATTCCCCGAGTTCGGGTGGCACTCAACATCCTGTCGGAATCACAACGAATGACAAAGGATCACCCTAATGTGGGCAGCACTTAAACATCCATCGGATAGTTTCCATCGATCGGACATTAAATCGTAGCAGCGATTGAGTTAATACCCTGTTCTGCTGCACCCCGCTATACTAATTAGTGATTTGTGGGTGTTAATTGTGAGTATTTGGACGATAACTCCGTGCCAGAGTCGAATTTTATCGTCGAACAAACGCACAGAAGCCAGTCCCAAAGCCTGCTATTTATACACCAATTTTGCCATTTGTTACGGACCGTAACAAATATTCCTTACGGTCCGTAAGGGATACACTTTTCTTATTTTCTTGCCACGTGTGTTTGGAGTGCAGGTGAGTCGACGTTTCAATTAAATTCGATTTTTATAATAACTTATAAAGATAATCGTTGAGTAGGGAATGCCCCCCCTGAGTTTTAGGGGCCCTGATCCTGATTCTGTTTGTTCTGAAATTTGTAGGTTTCGCGTAGAATCACTTGGGTGTCTCAATTAGGGTTTCCTATTGAATAAAATAATAATATAAATAGGATTTTTAATGAGGGTTGTTACATTCTCCCCACCTTAATAAAAATCTCGTCCTCGAGATTTACTGAAGTAAGTAGGAATACTTTTTCTTCATCTCAGATTCCAGTTCCCCAAGTGTATTTGGGTTATGATATTTCTTTTAGACTTATGTCACATTTTAGTTACTAAAAATAATATTAGGGTAGATAACACAGAATTAAAATATCAAATTTTGTGAATACGAGTTGTACCATAAGTAGGATTCAATGGTTCAACTGAATTAGTTCAAGAAATCGATTATCAAATGAATGAGATGAAATGATATAATTTCCAAAGTGACTAGGTTCAAGCCAAAAGATAGATATTTAAAATGAATGTGAAGGACTTTTAAAAAGGAAGCTTACTTTAATTGGCAACTGAGGAAGACTTAGAATTGACAGGTTCCAAATGAAATAAAAGTATGAAAAATGATTTGTCAAATATTTATGATATTAGAAAATCAAAGTGTTGAGATGAGTGAATTGCAAAGATACACCAGAAGACAATAGAGTTAGTGTATCATTAATTAAAGTTCCAAGTTGTTTTAGTTGTGAAACAATGTGATAGTACACTATTAGTGACTATAGTTTTCATACTATGTCCTAGAGATTGAAATGAAATAAGAATAAATTGTTTTGGTAAGACCAACCATTATATTATATTTGTAAAGCAAATGTAATATATATATTATTTGTGTACTTGTCTGAACCGTATCTTACATATCAAATATAAATATTATTTGTGACGCATTTTTACTATATGTAAATGGTCACTACTTTTTAATAAATGTTATTTTAGTATTTTACTATACTATGTAAAATAACTTATATTTACTATGTAATACAAAATACCTCAATGAAGTTATTATTTTACAAAATATTTTATTATTTTGTGAAAGAATCACTATTATTTATAACGTTAAATGAAAATTTAAAGGTGTAAAAATATTTCTTGTATAAAAGTACTTGTAAAATATTTTGTAAATATATCTCACTTATTGAGTCGATTCTATGTGATTACTTATTTTTCATTTTGAAATCATATAACATTGTGAAGGTATTTACAAATATTGTAAATAAGTGAAAATGAGGACTATTTTTATATAGTATAATGTTCTCCTAATTCAACGTAATTGATGACTACCATATTATTCTTATATGGTCATTTTCTTGCTAGAGTGTTATTATACATAGTTATCACAAAACATGTGATATATAATTTTATTTGTACTTTTAAATTCTTGGATTGTTTTATGAAAATATGACTTCTCTTTACAGTATATGTAAAATATTTCTACATATAATTAAAATTTGCTAATTAAGTATGATGACTTAATTTATATTAACTAGTCATTATCATGGTGGATATTGATTAGTGCTGCCTTGTTTAAGCATAGGTGGCCAATCCATGCCTAACTAAGGCTAGGCTATCCAATACCTGCCCTTGACAATAACCCTAGTATTAAAATAATCTTAACACTACTACTTATTATTATTAATAATAAAATTATCAATAATAAATAACTAAACAATAACTTTAAATAAAAGTATACCTCAAATATAATTTCTTCACCGTAATGGTTTAAAATATAGTAATACTATATTTGTAAATTGGTACTCACTTATGTAAGTTTCCATATAAAATATAATGTTTTTCAATTGAAGATGTTAAAGTAATAATTATCACGAAAGGCTAGATTGATGTTTAAAAGATATACTGAAATATGACAAGAATTTGGGTATTATTATCTTAGCACACAATTTGTGTTAAGATGGCTTTTATAAATATATAATTAATTAAATCCGTATATGATATATATAAATGAGATTAGTGCAAGCTTTAAATTTTGTGAAAATGTCAGTACAAGGTGATCGTGATCAAAGAAATGATTCAATGAAGTCGAAGACTAAACAAGCCTATTATGGTTCAAAACAAATGAAGTGCTTGTTGGGACTATTTTGAATATGATAGCTTTCATTCATCATATGGAATTTTGAAATGAATATGTAATGCGAGCAAGTTAAATATTTTGAACTTTGATTTAAACAAAACAAGTTTTAATAAGAAAATTCGGACATGGTCACTATAGAAACTATGGATGCCAAAGAAAATTGAGTTTTTCAAAAATTTATTGACTCAATATTAAGAGTCATTGTTTAGCAATAATGCGGTTCACCGTGCCAAAATTAAGTCTAACTAAAGGATATTTGAGTTTGGATAAAACGACAAATTAGAATGAAGCCCTCCAGTGGAATTCAGAAATTAAACGAACCACATGCACAACAAATGGTGCATGTGTAACATGTGGATTTACCAAGAAATGAAATGAATCAATATTTGCTATTATGAAATAAATCCTCCTGGTATGATGACCGTTAGGAAAAGTAAAAAATGCGAAAGTCAACTTATTATATGCAGAAGTCAGAATTTTCAACAAAAGAAATATAAGAACTTCTATCTGGAATTTCGAGTGATAACCGTTATTAAATGACATTATCAAGGAATGTCGAATGAAATGAAATAGGGAATTTGCAAAAGTATATGACTCCTTTTTCAGTGCTAATAATTATGACTCTGATTAGACTGTGCACCGATGGTTAATGAAATCCTGTTCTAGCGTACCTCAGCGATATTCTTGTCGCTTGTAGGATCGTGTGGCAAAGTGCTTCTTTTAATAGTTCTTCTACTGACGGAATTAGCATTGGTGTCATAATGCCCAATTATATTTTCCAAAGGTCTTGCCTTGGAAGTCGTGTGTAATAAACTTCAACTTCTGTGGATTTATAATTTAAATTTTCATGTATTTTCTTGTACCTTATCACAACTTTATATGCTTTTTACTTGCGTTAATAGTTTATGGTAACGTGTTAGAAATTCTTTATACTTTCGATGGTATCCCAACTTAATGGGTTTCTATTTTTATTATTATTGCTCAAGTTACTAGGCAGATAATCAAACGAAATAATGTTTGATATCGGAAAAGAGATTCCTAATAAAGAAATCTAGACACAGATCCTTGTGCTTTATTCCAAATTGACTTTTTGGAATTCCTTATAGATATATATATATATCTATATAATCATATATTTCACATGCTGAAATAAACATACCATCTATCAGGTCAATGCATTTAACATATTTATATTTTAAAAACTAGTCAGATATCTGGTCATGATACTATTTAGGGAAATCTTGTCACTTGCTGATATATTATATACCTTCTTACCCGGTTCTCGCCGGAGAGGTATCTTCAGTATATCCGGACAAACTGGAGAGTCTGCTACATCATACCCAGTCTTGCCGGAGAAAATTTTTTATTTCCTATAAATAGTATCTTTTCAAAAATGCCTATCTTATTAGGGCTTTTATTCGGAATTAAGGAAATTTGTATTTCCATATCATATCTTATTATTATTTTGACCACTGGACGATTCCTGTGACAGTGTCAATTTACTATTGATCATTCTTTCAACTAGTGACTCAGGTCATATTACTGTTGATCATTCTCTCAACTAGTAATTGCGGTCATATCACTGTTGATCATTCTTTCAACTAGTGATTTTATTCATAACACTGTTGATCATTCTTTCAACTAGTGCTTTTGGTCATGTCACTGTTGATCATTCTCTCAACTAGTGACTCTGGACTTAGTTGTCCCGTGACATTACTTTATCAATTACTTATGGCATACCAAAACTCCATCATATTTATTTATACAAGTACTTAGATTATCGTGAAGCTAATACTAAGGCATCTTTTCTTAAGTTCAAGTCTAAATGCTACCAGTTAACAGCAATCTCCTAACTCTTTTATATGAATTTAGGTATTATTGTCACAACACCTAAAGGCTTAAAGCAGTGGCTCTTTGAGTTGGCTCTGATACCACCTTCTGACACGGCCCCCGACCCACCCTGGACGGAATCGGGAGTCGCGAACAGCCCAGTGGTACCGGTGATTATTTTGAATACGTTGCAGCGGAAATTTCATCAGGACCGTGAGTTAGGAAAAATATCAGAGTTTAGAAAACATCAGATTTTATTTATTAAATGGATGGGATAAACCCATGTTTTATAATGGTAGCTTTACTAAAGATAAATTTTATTACATAAAACAATATTTCTTATTTTGATTTAATTAATAAATAAGCCACTTCTTGATGCCTTTCAGTGCCGTATCCATCTATTACTCCAATCTACTGTAATTACCTGAAAAGTGTTTTAAAAAGGTTTTGTCAGCGGAAAATACTGAGTGAATCATTCTATTTATGAAAACGACTCATTTGTTATAATTTACAGTATTAAGAAAGATTACAATGTTTCCATATATCAAACCAACTACCCACAGTACTTGTCACTCGAACATCCATCGGAAGCCTCTTTGCCCGATGGTGTCTGTGACTATGGTCATATCACTCATTGGCTAACTCGTTGTCCAATAGTGACGGTTATCAAGTAATGTATACAAAACCCCACATACCGGCTGTAACTTGGTGATTACATAAACTTAATCACTGTAATTATAACCTTTGAAAATAAACATGATTTCAAAAGTAATTTGAGAAAAAGAGAATGACTCACTTTATAAACATGCAGATTCATACAGGCAAAGTTTAGTCTACAGATAAGCTTTGATATATTGCAGATTTATACAGGCAGAGCTTAGCCTATTGATTTAGCCTTGTAACCTAATGCACACGAACTAGGTAAATAACTAATACAGCTTTTACGATTACTCACGAGATTAAAACCCTCACAACGAATGACAAAGTGAAATCACTTAAACATCCATCGGATTCACAACGAAGGACAGAGTATTCCCCGAGTTCGGGTGGCACTCAACATCCTGTCGGAATCACAACGAATGACAAAGGATCACCCTAATGTGGGCAGCACTTAAACATCCATCGGATAGTTTCCATCGATCGGACATTAAATCGTAGCAGCGATTGAGTTAATACCCTGTTCTGCAGCACCCCGCTATACTAATTAGTGATTTGTGGGTGTTAATTGTGAGTATTTGGACGATAACTCCGTGCTAGAGTCGAATTTTATCATCGAACGAACGCACAGAAGCCAGTCCCAAAGCCTGCTATTTATACACCAATCTTGCCATTTGTTACGGACCGTAACAAATATTCCTTACGGTCCGTAAGGGATACACTTTTCTTATTTTCTTGCCACGTGTGTTTGGAGTGCAGGTGAGTCGACGTTTCAATTAAATTCGATTTTTATAATAACTTATAAAGATAATCGTTGAGTAGGGAATGCCCCCCCCTGAGTTTTAGGGGCCCTGATCCTGATTCTATTTGTTCTGAAATTTGTAGGTTTCGCGTAGAATCACTTGGGTGTCTCAATTAGGGTTTCCTATTGAATAAAATAATAATATAAATAGGATTTTTAATGAGGGTTGTTACAGCTGTGCTTCCTGGATCGATGAAGACGTACTCTGTTTCATAGTGGCCTATAATGTCGGTAATGACAACGGGGCGCGTGGTCCCCCGCACACTACCGGAAAAATGACTTGTTGTTCTTGCCATGTTGGTTCGAATGGGCGCTTGCCCCTGTTCCTCGCGATGTGCCTTGGTCCAATGACCATGTGAGTTTCCAGGCGCCTAACCTTCTTCTAGTTTCCATCATAGTTCCTTTGGATCTGGCGCGTTTCCTTGCGCACGTTCTTAACAAGATGGCTTAACTTGCCGCTCTTCAAGGCCTTCTCGATCTCTTGCCATAGACTGATACAATCATCTGTCAAATGACCCGTATCTTTGTGAAAATTGCAGTAAAGATTGGGGTCTTGCCCTTTCTTGTTCATCATAGGCTTTGGAGCCTTAAAGTCATGGTTCTCCGTCATGAGCACCTCTTTAGGTGTTTTAATGAGCGGAGTCCGGTGTTTCTCTCGGTTTTCATTCTTGACGGGCTTGCGAAAGCTGATGCGATCAATCGTGTCCCCCGCATCTTCTTTGAAGCGAGGCCTTTCTTCGTAACCGCTAGACTGGCCTGCCTTCCAGCCGGGGTTTCTGTTTCTATTTCGCCTGCTATTGTCGCGCGTGTTTGCTGTTGAAAAACGATCTTCAGAATAAGAGTTCTTGCCTCCTACCAATGATTCTTCAGTCTGAGCAACGACCTTTGTTGCCACCATGAGTTTGCCCCATTCCTTTGGCATACCGTCTTTTCCTGCGATAGTCCTGATCAGACTATCATAACGGATGGCCTTTTTGAAATGAGCGCGCATCAAATCTTCGCTAACACCACCAATTTCAAGGCACTCTTTGTTGAACCGAGTGATGAAATCTTCTAACCCCTCATTGTCTCTGCGCCAGATGTCTGTTACTTCAGACGTATCGCGTTGATATCGTCTTTGCTGGCTAAAATGGGTTACAAATTGATCTCTAAAATCGATCTATGACTTGATTTTTCTAGACGGGAGGCTGTCGAACCACGCGCGAGTAGCCTCCGTGAACGTTTGGACAAAAAGATGGCACCACATTGGCATGGTCCATTGTCCTAAAACACCAACACTTGTGAATACTCGTACATCATCGTCAGGGTCTGTAAGACCGTTGAACTTCCCCACGGTTTGTCGCAGCTTTACTTTCTCAAGCGGAGCTAGAGCTATGCTTCGATAAACTTCGAGTTTTCAGCGGCTTCTGCTGGCCTGTAGACAAGACTAAAATCATGTTCTGCTGCTTCATTGTAGATGGCGCGCGGCCTTGGTCTGTAAGACTCATGATTCCTTTGTAAGCGGTTTGAAGACCAAGGAACCTTCATCCTCTTGCCAAGTAGGATCATCTGCATTTGTGTCGTCCCACTCATTGTTCATGTTGCGCGGCCCCAGCCGGCTATGAACTGGACGCCTATGTTGAGCGTTAGACGGATGGTCATAGTAACTGCATGTCTCCCCGTATGTGTCGCGCGTGTCATGCGTGCTCAGTCTTCTTTGGGGAGGAGGTCTACTGAATTGCCCTTCTATGTTTGCTGAGGGGGTGTCTGGCGCGCCCCCTATGTTGGACCCGGAGGTGTAACCAAGGATGGTTCCGCTTGCAGAATCGCTTGATGTGCGCTCAATGACTGGTAAGCAGCATTTATAGTAGCAATTTGCTTGGCATACCATGAGGCTAAAGTTTCTCCCTCTGGTAACCCTACTAGCGTCGAAATGTTTGGATTTGGAGCTGAGTTTGACGGACCAGCAACGTTACTCGCTGGGGAACCCGTTTGAGTGATGCGAGTGATACTCGCGTGGGGTCCCCCAGTGTTTGTTCCTTCACCTCGGCTAACTCATCAGTAGGATGAAGTTGGACGTGCGAGTTGTCCTCCCCCATTTCAACTTGAGAGTGAGTGCCGAAACCGAAGTCTGGAATTCCCTAACCAGCCATGATCGAGAGAATAGAAAAATCTCAGAAAAAAGAAGATGAAGTGATTATAAAAATCGGTGGGCAACAATGAAGAAACACATAACTAATTTTAAGTTTATTAGTTGGGTTTATGTTTCCAACATGAGGGTTAATCTTCTTAATCCTTCCTGAGCTTGAGTGTGAACCTTCCTGCAAAACAATAACACCTCGTTAAGCTCGTTAAGAGGGGAATATGGGGGTTTCCCTCTTACCACTCTCCAGCGTGAGAATTAGTAACTGTTTTGAGGAAATAAGATTTTGTTAAGAGTAAGAGAATAGAAAACAGAATGAATTAACCTGTTGTATGGAGGTTCCTATTTATAGCCGGAGTGGTGTAGAAGGATATGGCTGATGGGCCTTGGGCCTGAAGACGACAACAAGGAATATTCGCTCTCTCCCTCTGGTGGTAACCGTTAGTGTCTTCTAGAAGATCTTCGGTGCTGGTGCACCTTGATTGGAGCCACGTGTCTGGGTTGTCGTCTTTGTTGTCTTTCTGACATCAGCAGGTGAGTGGAGATCATGGGGTAGTTGTCGCCGCCCCCTGATTGGTGTCACGTAGGCGTCCTTGTGTACTTACTATTTGTCTCCTGCACGATTGCTAATCATGGAGCAAGATATAATATAGGTTGTTGGACGCCGATTGGTTGTTCCTCTGCCACTCGTACCTTTCGTGCTTCCTCGAATGATCTTGCGCTCCTGCCCTCGCGCAGCCTTTGGCTTGTGCTCAAGCAGCCGGCGCGAAGACTATGCGTTGAGGGCTTTCATTCAGGATGCTAAGTGTGGAATCTGGCCTTAAATCTTGCTTGGTCCTCGCCGCAGTCTAGGCTTTGTCTAAGTAGCCTGCGCGTGGTCTGCAAGTTGGTCAGATTGCAGTGTAAGGAGTATGGTTTTGCGCGCGAGCTGATTGGTCTGCGTGGCTTTTGGGACCATACCCCTTCACCTTAGGTGATCAAATCCGGAGTGATTTGACTATAAAAGGGATTGCTCTGATGGATGTTGGCACTGAAAGCATTTGGTGGCCATGTGTACCAGTTGAACTTGCCAAGTCTTCAGACGGTCAGCGTACAGGCCCGCCTGACACGTCAGGTAGTCAACGGCCCGTACAGTTGAAGCCAGCCGATGCTACAAAACCTTGATCATTTTTTTCATTTTTAGGACTTCTAACTTGTATTCGTGAACTGTGAAGTATAAGCAATGTGGTAAGAGCTATGAATACTTGACCTTTTGTTTTGTGTTCGATATACATGCACAACTGTTTTGGATCATATACCGTTGAGACCCTATTTCACAAAGTTTTATCGTTATTTAAATTAAGCGTTAGTAAGATTTTTATTTAATTGAAATTTTGTGGCATGATTGTCTATTTCCAAACCTTTAAACCTTTTGAATGCTACATGCTCCAATCCTTAGCAGCATGGTTGTAAAAATCTCAATTAGTCTCCGATTAATAACAATTAGCCCTGATTAAGCGCTAGTCCTCACCCTACCGCCCGACTAGCGGCTAGAGATTACTACAACACTGCTTAGTAGAGCGTTGGTGGGGTTGTTTTAGAAAACTAGTTCTCGAGGTTACCAAAGGAAACTAAATAGACTTACAGTTTTGCATTTATCTTCTAAGTTTTTAAGGTTTTATCCACGATAACAAATATATACGTAAACCTTCAAGGGAGTGTGCACTGCCTATGGCAAAAGTCTTAGGGGCTGTTTGTTTAGTTCTTAATGAGGCTTTTAATGGTTCAGACCTCTTACTGGTTAAGCACTTCCCATTCAGAAGTTGCCAAACAGCCCCTTAGATTCGAATCTAGCCTTCACTGGTGTCCCAACCTTTAACCTTTTCGAAGGTTAGTTGTGTATTTTTTAGGTAATGGGTCATCAGGGTAACCAAAGAAAAACACGTAAATATTCAAATATGCATTTTATTTTCCCAGTTTTTCTGGGTTTCTTGTATGCCAACTGTATCTAAAATTGTTCCCAAGTTGGGCTCAATAATTCGAACTAGGGTTAGCTTGGGCTCAAGCATGAACTTATACAAGCCAACTCGATATGAAATCCTTTATCGATCTGAATTCGAACGAACGTTATTTAAACGCTTTTTGGGTCATGAGTTATTAGAACATCTTTGTATGATGTCATATTTTATTTGCTTATGTACATTTACCTTGTTACCATAAGGTAAACAAAGTATTGTATCTATTTATACTTTCTATAAAAAGAGAAATCTGAGTGACATAAGAAAAGCTGATGTGTCAGCTGGAGAGGCTGTCCAATAAGGCTTTTCTTATGTCATTATTACATCATAAAGCCTAATATATAAAATCATTTAAAATTCTGTCTAAACATCTGCCAGGGTAAACATCTGTTCATTTATATTTCACTTTACAACTTTAATACCTAGCAGCAGTTGTTGTTATCCACCGTAATGCATTTAGATCAGCAGATGTTTAAGGCTAATTACCGGGAAATTAAAAATCAAAAATGCATGGGAATAAGTAATTAGCAATTAATGCATGTCACTCAGAAACTCCTGTCAGTCATCCTTCTTATATAAGCGTTTTCTTCTCATTTCCCTCTTCATATTTCATAACGCTTTCATCTTCTCTGATTTTGAAATTTTGAAATTTCAAATTTAATCACAATCTAAATTCCGAATTAGAAGCATGTCAATATCAGTTGACAGTAACAATCTTAGTTTTGTTAACGAATTGAATCCTGGGAAAGATATGTGGAACATGAAAGCGAGAATTATTCGAAAATGGAATCAGGGTTACAAGATGGATCTCATCTTCATTGATGAATAGGTAGTTTGTATCTCTGTTTTTCAGTTTTATATAGAATGTAGTGGTGTATGCTAAGAAGATACTTTCTTTAAATGTTCTTCAGGGTGCTAAGATTCAAGCAGGTATTAAGAGTCATCTGATACCTGTTTTTGATGGACAGCTTCAAGAAGATGTTGTTGTGATTCTGTCGAAATTTGGTGTTAGTGAGAATAAAGATTTATAAAAAGTAGTAATCAGCCTTATAAAATCAACTTTTATAGATGCACAACTGTTACCCCTGTGAGAGATTGGCAAGGTGTTGAGTATGGTTTCAACTTCAGAGCATATGAAGATATTCTTCAAGGACAGACGTTAAACGCTTTGAGTGTTGGTAGTGTATATTTTTTTAATCATGTCTTGCTTTTATAAATATTAGAGAGTTTTACTTATATTCTTGTATAATGTGATCATATAGATGTTGCTGGATCTGTCATTTGTTGTGGAGATCTTGAAATCTTTGACTGACTTCCAAAGGAGACTAAGATGATCAATTTTGATATTGAAGACTTGGAGTAAGTTGTTGTTTACATGTGCAGTCATGTACTGATCATTGTTTGTATTTAATGATGCTAATAAATAAGATGAAGAATGTTGGTATTTAATGTGGGATCATGGTAATGGTAATAAATGAGATCTATAGTGTTTGTATCTAATGCTGAATCATGGTAATAAATGAGGTCAACAGTTTATTCATTCAATGTCATAATTTGGTTTTGATATTAGAGATTTTTAAAGAAATGGTCATAAATTAGTCTTTAGTATATCGTGATATGAATATTCTTTTAATGTAGTGGTAAGGTTTTGCGGTGTACTGTGTGGAATGATTATGCTCTGCAGATTCAGGACTTCATTTCTAAAATCCCACCTCATGAGCATGTGATTGCTGTTATACAGCATGGAAAGTGTAAGGAATGGAAAGGTATTTTTGTTACTTTCTGCAAATCATAACTATACTATTTATTTCTGGCAATATAAACACAGGTATACATTAAAGATCTATATACTTTTGCATGTGGGTGAATATACTGTTCAAAGTGATAAGTTTGCAACACGGATTTTTCTGAATGAAGAAATTGATGAAGTTAATCAGCTAAGGAGGAGGTAATTTGTCAATTTAATTTCCATTGTGTATAGATTTCAATTCAAATACTTGGTTTCATGTTATTTGTATACTAATTCTAATCATTTGTGGTATTCAAAAGTCTTATACTGAAGTTTGGACAAGGGAGTAGTTCTACTTCTCAAACAATACTATCGTCTCAGAGTGTTTTTCCATTGCATAAAGAATTTGTAACTGATGGTGTGAAAAAACATGTTGATGAGATTAGTGAGATAGAAAAGGTTTCACATCTTTTTATATAGTTTGGTTTCTTACCTGCACGTTTGTCAAACTAGCGATTACAAGTTCATATATTGTTTTTACAGGAAATGTCTTGTGTTGTGGTTGTGACAGTTAAGATTGTGCAAGAAGAGTATGGTTGGTTTTATGCTGCCTGTCGTAAGTGTTTCAAGAAGGTGACGGGTAAAAGTGAATACTTGCAGAATGTTGAAAATGTTTCAGATGATATTGTTCGATTGCCTGTGACTTCTTTGGTTTGTCCCAAATGTCATAGTGAATGTACATCGACCACCACAAAGTAAGCAATGATAATTATTTAACGTTATATTTATATAAGTAACATTCTAAGACTGATATTTGAATATAGTTGTGTAGTTTACTTAGTCATTTGTGTATATTTTAGGTTCAAGGTGCAAGTTCGGGTGCAGGATGAGAGTGGTAGTGTTTCTTTTGTTATGTTTGATACAGATGTTCAGAAGCTTCTTGGATTAGCGGGGAGTGACATAAGAGAGAGGCTGGTTAAGGCAAATGATACTGGATGTTTCCCCCATGAGATATTTCGATTGGTTGATAAGAAGGCTGCTTTTAAGATTGATGTTTCAGAGTTCAATCTTAAAAATGACTATCATGTTTATACTATGCAAAAAACATGTGATGATCCAGTAATAATTGCTGAGTTGCTTGGTGGAGATGGTAATGGTGATGAAAATACTGATGAGGTAGCATA
The DNA here is from genome assembly GCA_030545235.1 of Helianthus tuberosus. NCBI lineage: Eukaryota > Viridiplantae > Streptophyta > Magnoliopsida > Asterales > Asteraceae > Helianthus > Helianthus tuberosus. Next base: position 188,629,307 of record CM060448.1, read on the forward strand.
TAAAATTACTTTTTCAATCTATTTATTTTTCTTTTGAGTTTTAAAGACTGGATTCTGCACTATTTTTTATGATATCATATATTATGATCCTTTAGGTTACTCAAGAGGTAGCTGACGTTAAAGATGTTAACCTTTCAGATTCTTCCCAGGTGACCGCTGAACGAACTTCAAGGGTGAGTATTTATTTCTAAAGTATGTTTAGTATGTTTAGAAAGAGTTCATTATTTTATTAAATGAGATCAATAGTTGTTTTGTGATCTGTTGCAAGGGTGCTGCCTCTGTTACGGTCGACTCTTCAGCCGTTGAAGTTGAAAAGGATTCTGGATCAAGTCCCAATGGAAAGCGGATGAATCAAGATGCTGATGTTGTCAACGTTGGTGAGCTATCCACTAATGTGAGAAGAACCCGGAAGAAATTGTCTAAGGCTAATAATTAGATGCTTATGAAAAAACAATTCTTATGAGAGATAAGTAGAAACCACTTGTTTTTGAAGAATCCTTGTGGTTTTTATTTATGTCTGTTAACTGTTGTTTTAACAAACTGTGGTTAAAAGTTTGGTTTGTAAGTGCTACAATGATGAATATGGTATGTAATGTCTACACTTTGAATATCAAGTAAATTTAACCTTTTTTTGTTATATAATATTGTTATTATAAATTATATACATTTTTGGTGATATTTATGGACTGGACAAGTAGTAGGGTTGTATATTATTGTTAGATTAATGAATGAAAATTTAATCAATTGGTTAGTGGGAAAACTGTTAGGGTTTGAGATACATTAACATCTGTTAGAGGCTAAGCATTGTTAGCGTGCTAACATCTGTTAACCCCTAAGAACTATTAGGATCTGAGTTATATTAGCATCTGTTGATAGACTTTGCTTCAACAGACCTTATGAGCTGTTGATTATCAATTGTTAAAGATCTTAACAGACCTTATGAGCTGTTGATTATCTGTTGGTCCACAGTAGAACTTAGGTTCATCATACATTTGGGTTCATCAGCAGAGGTTCTCTTTAGCAGAACTTTGCTTCAGCAGTCTTTGTGTTAACAGACCTTTTGGTTAATCAGCAGAGTTTGTTTGGCTCATGAGTTGCGGTTGTTTGGTTTAACAGACTTTCTTTCAACAGTGGTTGTCTTCAACAGACGTTTTGGTTTTCAAAGTTTAGCGAAACAGATGTTGCGTTTGTCCCTTTGGTAGAAGTAGATTTTTAAAACACTGTTATTTGTAATTTACAAGTTGTATACTATTTTATTAATTTTGAGTCTTATATTTCTTTTTGTTGAGCAACCGGGAAATGTAATGGAAAATAGTAATGTTTAGATACAAAATATAGTAATGTTTACTTGAAAAATATAAAAAGATAAAACCACAAAGTTTTGAAAGTATATAACTTTATATACTAACACTACATAACTTCATTCTTAAGTTAGTTTTCGATTAAGAAAGTTGTCCATCAAACATGTCAACTAAAACATAAATCATTAATTGCTGAAAAGATGTTCAAAGATTATGTCAACAAACTTCAAAGTGTATTTTATCTCCTGTTACACTTTTTTCTTCGACTGTCTCAAACCGCAGCTTTTCCCCACAGATATTCCCGTTTCATCCATGATACGTTGCCAGTTTGTATACATCACTAGATGGTTGTTGTCGTCAGGTCTTCTAGGATCTCTCCTAACAACCAGCTGTACCAAAAACTTCACATGACCAAATGACAGCACAGCTCTACGGTAGTCATTTAACTGGTGTTCTCGAACAAAGTTCCTCGGTATTGCCTGTAAAGGAAAATTCTTTCTTTAGTTATTCATTCAAAACAGCATATACTTTAAGTAATAACAGATAGATACAACATTATAAGTAAAATCAACCATATTAAAAGTAGATATGTAAATACCAAGCTGTGTGTCTCTATAACATGGTATTCAAACTGTTTTTTATAACGTGGACGCTTTTTGTGGTGTTGATGATTGCTACGGCTGCAGTGATGTTTAGTCTCCCCATGAAGTCCAATCCCTTCTTTGTTAAAAATCTTCACAGTGAAGTTAAAGTCATCTTCAGGAGTACTTCCCATCCATTGAAACAGCAGTTGGCAGCTTTCCTCAATGTCATTTAAAAGCAAAAAGTTATCCATCCTGGTCCCATAAAACCAGCAGCAAATCCCTTTTTGTTTTCAGGAGAGAAAACATAACACACAACAACTTTACTACTCTGCTTTGGTCCATGTACTTTTGCAACCAAGTTATCAATTTTTAATATCCTCTCCGACAACAACTTTAGCAAATCGTGTGGTAAATGCTATAATTTTCATACATTTCGGAAATGTCCTATTAGATTTTATATAGGATACAAAATATAAATTAGAAGTTTTTCCAACAGCCCAAAAGATACACTGGCGAAATATAAAAATAACGTAGCAATTTTTAACCTGCTTGCAGTATGTTTCTTCTTCAGCCTGTATCAAGCAACCATGAACATAATCTCTGTTCGAGCCATCATTTCTAATTTCCAATCCCTCATTGTTCAAAACATTTATCTCAAATTTTACTTACTTCAATTTTTTTAAACTCCGCTTGTCTATGTTCTTATTTATATAAGTTTCAACAAACCGAGTCCATTCTGGCCCGTTTATCCTCTTACTTTTATGACCAATGCTCTGTACTGCAATCTTATACTTAAATCCCGTATAATCAACCAACTTTATTACTTCACACTTTCTTGGTAATTGGTTACTCATTATCCTTGGAAGTACCTATATATATAAAATACACAACATTTAATATATCTTTAATTTTATAAATACAGTTTTTAGCATACAATTGTGATTTGAGCTAATTTGTTATAAGAATATAGCTTACCAATCCCTCACTTAGGTCTGTCAATTCAGAGACATTAATAATTATCATAAACTCCATCTGAAAGTAAAAAATACAAAAACAATTAAATACTAAAACAATAAATCAATTGTATCCGAAAAGCATTCTATTTAAGGTATAAAAAAAATATCCAACACTCTGTAGGACCAAACTTATATGTTGTGTACTTCAATATGGTCCCTACAATATGAATCTAACACCGTGTAAGATGAAATTTATATTCTTGTATAATAAAAAAGTATTATATGACATTAAACTTTTCAAATATCCATGTTTGTGTCAACTTCAAACTTCAGTTTTTTTCAGCAGCCAAGGCTATATTCACTTACAAATCAGACATATGAGTAGGGATGGGCAAATCCCGATCCCGATACCATACCGTCCCGATACCGACAAATCCCGATCCCGAATTTTGTGAAAACTAGGTACCGATACCGAAATACGTCGGTTCGGTACGGTATCGGTACGGTGTCGGTATTTTGAGGGTAAAATTCGGTATTATACCGATACCATACCGTACCAATACCGAAAAAACCTAAAAGTGGATACCGAAACCGGTACCGAAACGGCTTCGGTATGGTATTTTCGGGATCGGGATGGGATCGGTATTTGATACCACTTGCTCATCCCTACATATGAGTACTATAAACTGATTGCAGAATATTTTATCAAAATTAATATTGATAGAACAAATTTATCAAAACTACATGGCAGTTCATACAATAATTCTGAAACCATTCGTAAAATATACAACCAAATTTTTATGAAACAATAATATTTCAGATTCTTATTTAGATGGAATGAATCAAAATGTAACTAAATAAGTTGACATAAATTTTATTATAAAATAAAGAAAACAAGTTCATATAAGTTTATCTATTTTAACATCAGTAGATTATGATTTTGATATGTATATAATTTGAAATGAGGAAACTGAAAGGAACATGTCAAAGCATGCCTGTAAAATACACAAGATAACAAAAAAAAAATACATGATCTAAAACTTTAAACTTCTGATCGTCAAGTTTGAAGAAGAAGAAACTGTAGAGTTTTTTTTGCCGGAGAAGAAGAGGTAAGATTGTATTGGAATTGTTGAAATTAAGATATTTATCTATTAACTTGTAATTGTTTATTTATTTAACTTATAATAATCTTTAATATCGGGATTTAAAAACTATTTTTAATTATATAAATATATGAATTAATAGATAAGTTTTTCTTATTTAACATTAAATTTATATTCAAGCAGTGGTTGCTGCCGTGTAAAAAGTGTATTATTTTAAAGAAAAAGGGGGTAAAGTATAAATTTTACAAAACTTAATTTCAACCAACCAGTATAAATTTAACATAAGTATTAACTCTATTTAATATACTTTTCATCTCCATTATTGAATATAAGCTCCATAAAACATATTCGGATGTTTTCTCAAATAACTTTCTTATCAAAATCGGGAAGGTTCTATTGCATCATATAGATTACACGCTATAAAACCAAGTGTTGTTTCTTTGAATTTATTGTTTGTATTATAAATATTAGATTAATCATTATTTGATGTTATGCGTATGTATTTGTCACTGACGGCGTTTCATATTCTTTGTTGAAGCAAATAATAGTTGCTATAATCCAGTGTATTTTGATCGATTAAGTACTGCATTAACTTAAATGAAGTTACTCATAGCATTCTCTGTCACAATTTGTGCATGCATATTCGTGCTGTTGTCTTCTACATTACAATTGATAAATCAACCATATAATTTCTGGTTGATGCTCATTTGTTTAACTGTTGTGAGAGATGATGGTTTTTGTTTTGTGCTTTGTTTTTATAATACCTTAAGTGTGTGATTGTACAAATAGTCCGGTTAATATTTGGTACTTTTGTTTTTTAAGTGCTAATTTAGTTTAAGTGATGTTAGTGATGTCTATTTTATAATGTTGTTTGTCTATGACTTTTGTTGGATGTCGTTCATCTTTATAACTTGTAAGTTTAAATTGTTTATTGCAGATATGAATCTATCCAATCAAACACCATCCTTTTTAAAATTCCTTAATGAAGATGATTTTATATTTTTGGTATGTGTAACACCTCGAAAATTCACGTCCTATAATGTGTTGACACGTGTCATAGGTTTGAACGTGCGAAAGAATATTATAAAATGACTAAAGTTGACAAACATGGAAAGTATGTGAATATACGGGTTCTAAATGTCAACAGTGAATAAATATACTTCATAATAAACCTACATGATGTTGATACCATCAAACGAATAAATCATGGATCATATGAAGCTAAAAGTGAGAGATTACTAACTACAGGGGTTAAATGTGTCAACATGTTTAAGTTATACCTCTGAGTGACCTTTTAGCAAACCCGAAGCTTTGTAACGGTTAATTATGCTCACTAGAATGCACGACATAAATTTCATAAAGTTTCGTTATCGTATGAGAAAGTTATGATCAAATTCGTATGCGAGGGGTTAAAGCGTTAACGTTGAAAGTTATGACTTTTCGGGTTAACCGGAAGTGTCCAGGGACTTGGCAAAGTGGGTACAAGTCTTAAAGCCCTTGTAGGTAAATAAGAAGGGATCAAATTGCAAGTATTAAGCTTAGTTGACCTTTCGAGGAGCCAAGGGACAAGATGCAAAAACTTGAAAATGTTAATTCTGAATTTCAAGGCCCAAGCGGGCCGCGTAAGAGTTGTTAACATCTTACGCGGGCCGCATTAACCGCCCAGATACAGAAACATCGAACAGCAGCCTGAAAATGCGCTCTAAACTTTAATCAGTTGTTTCACTTCATGTGCGACCCCTAGGCAACCCCTAGAACACTAGGGACACCTGTGGATGAATTGTGGTCAGTTGTAGACTTGTGTGTCAACAATCCATGGTGATTAAATCACTATAAAAGGCCACTAAGTTGCAAACATTCTTCACACCTACATTCTTGCATTCCTGATCATTTCTGGAGCTCAAGACTTCTCTCAAGTGATCTCTGGTCGTTCATAGGACTCTTGTAAGTTTGCCTAACCTTTCTTAATTAAGTTTTTGCTTAGTTTTAGGTTAAAAGTCAAACCGTCGTAATTAACGGTTGACTTCAAGATTAATCACTAATGGTCCAGTGATTAGTCGAATTGAAAGTAGTTATAGGTTGGTAATTGTGTGGGTAATAAACCCTTAAAAGGGTTCCCCCTGATTCCCACTCTAACTACGTCAAATGTCGGGTCAAACTTGTCATTAAAAAGTCAACATGATACTTAGTTTCTAATTTATGCATGATTAGCAATGTAGAACACATACAACCTATTTGATCATTAATATAACTTGGTAATTAGTGTAAGAACATGTCTAAACATGTTCAACCCGACAATTTACTATTTAGACCCGGTTCGGAACCGAAAGTCGCAAAGCTTTGACTTTTGCTTTGACTTCAGTTCTGACCCATTTTGGTATGATTTAGAAATACCTAAGAGCTTTATTTGGACCAGGTTACATGCTAGTATAACCCTCTGTGATTATACACCATGGTTCATTAGTTAACCGATTAATACGCATGATTCCGTTAGTTGCTCATATGTTGACCATTATGCCCTTTTCACCTTAAAACGTGATTTTTGAAAATGTAAAAGTGTGGAAACCTTAGTTACTGATATATAAACTTGTATGCAAAGTTTGACATCAGTTTGAGGTGTAGTTTGAGAGTTATGCTCATTAGCGTAAATTGAGAGCTTTATGTTAATTAGACGGCGTAATTAGCGTATAGCCTAGTTAAGCCTACTTTTTGATATCAAACTTATTACCCACTGATGTAATATATTATTTTGGGATTTTTGAAGATTTTTAATAAATTTTAGGATGAGCATAACTTATAGTCGTAGGCTTAATCCGGTAATTGTCGGTTTTGCCCTTACGGGCTATAAAATGAGTTTTACATATCTAATTGACTCCAAACCTTTTGCTACTGATCACATATGATAAATAAATTATTTTAAGCCTTCTGGAATAATAAAAATATCAGCTTTATGTATAAAACCCGGAAATGGCTTCTAATCGCCTTTTTAAGCGTTTTTAACGCATAGTATGTACTAAAACTATTTTAAACATACACGGGTTGATACCTACTAATATTTTAGGCAAATTATAATATTTTAACATTAAGCAAAGGTTGATAAACTCAGACTTCAGTTTTGAGCTTTTCGGCTTACGTGAAATTACCAAAATGCCCCTACGGTGCATAATTTGGTTATAATTGATAAATTTCACAAATATACTTTACCCTACTGTTATAACTTAGTAAACTAAGTATTTTTGCTGATTATATCAGACCTGTAACTCAGGTTAATACTTAGACTCTTTTATAACCTTGAAAATGACCAAACTACCCCTACGAGGCATAGTTTGTGTTTAAATTCGTTTCGGGCATAATAAAAGACATCTTACTGATGTCACAACATATTTGAGGCATATTAAGTTAGGAAACCTGTATACGGCTCTCATGAATACCCGTTACACTTATTGCGCGTACGGTTCGGCTTATGTGACTAGATTACATAAATTAGCCGAAACGGGTCAAACCTTATCGGTTTTACCCCAAAATTCAGAATGTGCCTAGATTACCCATATAAGGAAAGTCTTCAATCTTGTCGGGTCTAAATCACATTCTAAAACGGTCTTCGCCCTATCGTGCGTTTGAACCGTATCTTTCTTCAAAACTAACCGGTCTAAGCTTAGGCTTAATTAAAGACCCGTTAGCATTCTAATTGGTTATTTATACCACCATTCCAGACTAGAGCCTTCCGGTAAATTGTACCTACACGTACTTAAGTGAATACGGCTGAGTTATTATAATTCTTGCTATTTAAGACAGGAGCTAGCTCAGGTAAATACTCTTAACTTATTTTCCCTATTACGGGCTTGGGATACGGTAATATAAATACCGCATGGTCAGGTATGGGATTCAAAGACCAATAAGTCGGGAAATCCAAATAACCTGTTTTAATTCTTATTGCTTGGCTGAAACATTGGGGATTAATGCGACCGTGTCCTGGATATCCTTGACTCATTAAATTGCAATGGCCACGACCTAAGCACGGGGTGTAGGCATACACCTGACAGATGCCATATGTTTATTAATTAATTATACCCAATAAGAGATTTCCAATAAGGGAATAGTGGTGTGTCGGTTAATCATGAACCGGCATAGATCCGGGCCCCGTATGTAGAGCAAGTTATGTAAAACTGATAACATGAAATATAGTTTGTCCCAAGTATAAAAGATTAATTTTGCCTTGTGCATTTTAATCAAAGTGTCAAAATATTTTGTGCCTGGTGCATCTAAATCAATTTTCTTAAACTCTTTTCAAATGAGTCGGTTGAGTGTATTTACCAGTGAAAACTGACGTATTTTCAAAAGTCTAAGTGACAGTTACAAGTACGTAATAGGCTGGAAGCTGCTCAGGACGTTAATAAGGAATCTTGCAAGTTCTAGGCGTCTAAAGTCTGTTGAACAATGTTTATATTTTTAAGATCCGCCTGTGGATCCTTTACTTTCCGTTGTAATACTTGATATTACTTTATATTCGGATTGTAATATATTTATCTTTTGCTTCCGTTGTGCATTTATATATTGTGTTGTTTGACTATGATGATATCAACTACGTCACGATACTCCCCCACCGGGCCCACCGGTGACACGTGGAAAAGTCGGGGTGTGACAGCATGTTTTTTTAACTTTCTTGCTACTATTAGGATTCTACGTTAATTTTTGATGTAAGATGTTTGTTAACTACTGTCGCAGAATATACCACTTGATTTTGAGACTCTGTTGTGGGGCAAGGAGGTCCCGTACGGTCGAATTGTAGAGTTACTTGATGGTGACAAATCATGGTTCGTACGAGTAAGGAAGAGAGATGATCATTGTATATTTACGGATGGATGAACAAAGTTTGTTTGAGATTGTTGTTTGAAAACCAAAGATGCTGTATTGGTAAAAGCTAGTGGAACTTTGTCATTCGTTGTCTCATGTTTTAAAGAAAATGTCTACGAGAACTCTTACATTTCAGCAAATATTAGATCTGAACTTGGCATGACTGTAAGTATCGATATATTATTTTGTTACTTACTGTAAACATTTTTTGCTAGCTCAACAACTTGCTAACATTTTTGCCCTTTTAACGTCTGTTTCCTTATAATCTTAACATCTGTTGGCTAACCTTTTTAACTTCTGTTGACTAAGTCTTTTAACCTCGGTTGACTAACATCTAATATTTAAGATCTGTCCACATTGCAACCTCTACTGGACATAATGGATGACAGTTGTTACGAAACCTCTGTTGGATAGCAACAGATGTATGTAATAGTTGATAGCCAAACAGTGGTTAGGTTGTGTGTAAATACTGTAACTGCGGTTGACTAATCCTGTTGAGTAATTTTCTTTTTAACTTTTGTTGACTAACCCGTTGTAACTTCTGTTGCTCATTAGTTCATATCAAATTTGTAAGTCTGCACTAATTATTCCTTTGCTTCTTCTATAGCTAATTGCTGACAAATTTGGGAAACAATTCTATGGTAAAAATTACGAGTATGGGATGGCAACTATCTATGTTGGCGAAAGGTTTCGGAATGTGATGATGAAAGGATGGATTGATGGATGCGGCTTTACTGATGGATGGTTAAAATTGATTGAAGAAGTTCTGATAGTAGTTGAATCTTGGTTGGTTTTCACTGCGATAGCATCTAAAATGTTTGAGCTTTCCATTTTCCATTCCGAGACTGGAACTGAGGTTTCCTTCAAAAAAGCTGATGTTGCTGTTTTGGATGATTCAGTTTATGGAGATGATGGGTTTGATTTATTGGCTACGGTATAAAATTTTGATGATAAAATACATTGTTTCATAACATGATGGTGATAAGTAACTTTTATTATATTATGCTAATAACTTTTGAAATCCCATTTTGTAGGCTAAACACAAATAAGTTCTAGATTCCGGGGAAGTTGCTTTAGATGATGAGGATACTAGAGCTTAGGTTGGTAATTCTAAGCAGTTTACGACTTTTGAGGGTATTTTTAATGTATATATACACATGTAATATTTATATATTATTATGATTTAAAATATGGTTTCTTATATATGATCATTCTTATAAATATAGTTTGCTGATGATGGGCTATTTGATTCAAAGATTGTGTGTCTGGTTGATGAGTCAGATGTTAAAAATACTGTAAATTTATAATTTCCTACACATATATTTTATTGTATAATAAGTATAAGAAGGTTTTTTAAATTTTGTTGTAGCCTGAAGATCATTCTGTAAAAATAGCTGATGATGTTAACGATCCTCAACTACAGTCTAAAGATTTTCCTGTTCGTGACATTTCTGCCTCTTCAAGTAATGTATCTAATGTAAGCGTTTATTAGTTTTATACTGTCTATTTTATTATTGTCTCAATATATTGATATTCTTCTGTATGATTGAGTCTTAAACTTCAAAGCTGAGTTGAGAAGATAGTTTGTGTTGATAAAGAAAGTTATAAAATTTCAAGAATTTAGAGTTGTTATATTCTAAATTAATTTACTTAGGTTGAAAAGATGCACAAACTTCGTGGCAAGACAACTGTAGAGGATAACCAAGCTGTTGATAGACCATGTAAAGTTCAAAAGGTTCGTTTAGGATCATCCACTTCAGAATCACTCTTACACTTCACCACACATTCTGAAGACAAGCTTGTAAGATTTTGCAGTCGTTACTTTGTTTCGTTATTTCAACAATTTCAGTTATATATCAATATTTTATAAAATTCACTATTCAATTTTCTGTTTTTTAGCATCTGCCATCAGATGTATCTTCTTCATTGGATCTGCATACTGATAATCCTAAGCCTATCAAGATCCAGAATCTCAAATGTGAAGTCCAGGAACTGTTTACAACCTCTCAAAAAACCAATATTGGATTCAACTACACTATTGTTGGATGGTCTTCTTATCTGTGATCTTGCAATATTACTTTTGGTGATGAACTTTCGTTAGAGTTTCACAAGTCTACTCAATTGCTGAAGTTAAAAAAAAGTTGTGCATTTCGTGACAAAGATAAAGTCCTCTTAGTTTCATGTCATGATTGTTTGTGGTTGTACATTTGGTTAGTCGGTGGTACTAATTTTGCTTCTTAGACATGTTCTATATGTAGTTATGTCTATAAACAGGTTTCATTGTCAATGGGTGGGTGCTCCTTTCTTTTTGTGGATAGGACAATGAAAATACTCATATGTGTCTTATATATTAACTGATTATGCATATTTATAGTTATCTTTTAGCTATAATAGATAACACGTTTTCGTACAATATCTATACATGTATCTATATGTTCTATCAAGATGTGTTATGCATGGCCGGTAATAATCAATGTTCAGTTCTGGCCGGTAATCAGGTGGAGAAACCACCGTCACGTGCTGCTGCAATTCCGTTTCATTCTCCAAATCACTTGATACAGTGGTTGATGCATCTGTTGAAAACAATTGTTGCTGATACATCTGTTGATACAGTGGTTGATGCATGTGTTGACTTTGGTCAACAGATGGATGAAAACAGATATTTGAAACCACTGTTGGCTTAGAACACGATTTTGTGAACAAAAAGTGGTTGCTTTTTTTTTTTTTTTTTTTTTTTGCAAACAGTGGTTTGACTTTGGTCAAGACAGACTTTTGAAACACTAAGGATCAGAATTTTGCAAATAGTGGTTTAACTTTGGTCAAACAGACTTTTTGAAAACAGTGGTTCGACTTTAAGCAATCATCAATGGAATTGGTCAACTTAATTTGCAAAAATTGGTTTTAACTTTATTTGAATTACAAGTATCGTATAATTTTTATTCTTATTGCAAGAATTGGCTTGGATCTAAAGTTAATAAAATATAGTATGCATGGTTTTCTAAGAAACGACCCGTGTTTGCACACGGGTCTTACCGCTAGTCTACTATAATAAAAGAAACCAACTTTTGGACATGTGTCATTCATTGAAGGTATCCTCAAATTTATACTTATCTTATACTAACTAAATAAATTAATATTAAATTATATCATACTTTAATAAAATATTATCCTCGAATCTAAATTGTTAATATAATATGTTTTTAAATAAATACCTCTCTTTCCTACTTATCTTATATTAAATATATAAATAATAAATTAATATTAAATGTTATCCTAATTTATTAAAAATATAACTTTTTTATTATTTGGTATACAAAATTATATTTATTCAACTCGTGTAAAACAAAGGGTTTTTAGAAATATAAGTTTTTTATTATTTACTATACAAAGTTACATTTATATAACCCGTGTAATACACGGAGTTTCTAAAGATATAACTTTTTTATCATATATTTAATCTGTGTAATCCACATGGTTTTTAAATATATAACTTTTTTTATTATTTGATATATAAAATTACATTTATTTAATCCGTACAATATACGAGGTTCACAAACATATAACTTTTTATTATTTAATATATAAAATTATATTTACTCAACCCGTGTAATACACGGGGTTTTAACCTAGTTATAAAATAAGCTAAAGTTTATATGAAATGAGCTTATAATATGATATCCTTTGATGTAACGTGCCTTCTATGGCTTATGTGTTCGTAATGTTGTGTTGAAACACGTTGAAATAATAATTATGAAATTAACAAAATAATATAAAAACCTTAACAATTACATAAATAGTCTCTTTAATATAAAAAAGTTGGAATTAACATAAAGAGTCGCTAATTTAAAAGGACCAAAATACATTAGACTTAACTGGACAAAAGTTACAAAGTTAGTGTTAGGAGTTAAACCATTAGAAAATAAAACTCTAGGGTCTTATATGTCAAAAGATTATTTTTGAGCTGAAAGAAGGGTTAAGCTCGCTAAACCACGGGGTCAAAATAGTAATTTACTCTTATTTTTATTTTGCATATTATAATAAACCCAAACATCCACTTTTGAGTTTTTATTGGCATTTTTAATTTTTACAATTTAGGTTAATTTGGGTCATATGTAACTTTGTGATGGGTCTATATGGGCTCAATTAGAATGTCTTAAGTATAGGCCCAATAATAATAATAACTGCGTAGACGGGCTAAAACTCACCTATATATGGCCTCATGGTGATGGTGACATGGGTGTAAAATTTACTACCTCCGTCCCATTAAAAGTGTTCTGTTTTAATATTTTCAAAGTCTTTATTTATAAACTTTGACTTTAATTATATATTTTTTGTGTTATATAAAACTTGATGAAAATTAACCCGATAAAAACATTTGTAAAACACACTCAAATCATATAACTTTCATCAAGTATTATCTAACACAAACAAAATTATTTAAGGTCAAAGTTTATAAATAAAGACTTTGAAAATAAAAAATAGGACACTTTTAGTGGGACGGAGGGAGTACATAATTTTGTGTTTAAAAAGTTTTGGTAGAGAAAATTATCCATAAAATCATTTAAAACTTTGTTATAAGTACCAAAAAATATAATAAAAAAAAATTGATACGCAATGTTAAGTAAAATTAGACATGTACGAATTAAAATTTAGTAAATCGTTCATGAATCGCTTAGTGAGAAGTTCGTTTACTTAATAGATTTATGAACATGAGCACATGTTTAGTTTGCTTATTTAAGCTTGTGAATGCTCGTTTATGTCTGGACATTTACATTCGTTTAATTCCTTGTGTTTATTTATGTTTGTTTGAAATAATAATGAACAAACACACGTATTTTCTTAATTAACAACATGAACAAGAAACTACAAATGTTTAAGTGTTCATGTTGTAAATTACATGTACCAACACCAACTCCTGTTCATATTCGTTTAGTTTGTTTTCATGCTAAATAAGATGAAGTATCAACTTCTTACATGTTTATTAGAACGGTTGTTCATGAACATCAAACAGACCAAAAAAAGTGATAATCAAACATTCATTTTAGTATATTTTTATTTCTAAAACGTCCTGTTTTAAGTTAAGAAAACCTATTTTGATGATTAGTGGTTTTGACCTGAACCAAATTTAACCTTTTATAAGTTTGTATGTTCTAATCTGAATCCATACTGACCAATTACACAACCAGAACCAACCAACTCATCCGACCCAACCCACCCGTTTTGTCAGGCTTAATTTTAATTAATAAGAGTTGCGAGGTCGGTAACACCTTCTTCTGCAGTGTTGTGACCAATCTTTTCCAATGAAGTAATGTTACATACTAAACAAGAGAACTTAACCCAAAAAACTAGTCTGGTGGGTTGAGTTCTCTTGTTTGGAATGTACCAAGTAACCCCTCACACCTTGTTTATCGTCTACTCACTTCTCAACCCATATATACAGGTTACTAGTATGATGATGTGATAACTTATATGAGTCTTTGTTAGGATCGGTGATCAGTAAAATCACAACTAGCGAATACCCTACTTATTTTTTGCAGTGTAATTAATTGTCTGGATATAACTCCTTAATCATCAATACCTCATAATTAATATGATCGACAAACGAGGAACCACATGATATATTGTTCAGAATTCATATTACACTCATACATTACATCTTACAATACAAAATAACAATTGATTTCCTAGCAAAACTAGTTTAACAAAGCGACGGTCTGTCAAATTCCCAATGGAACTTTCACACAGTTCGCATAGATGAACTCATCAGTTGTAACATTATCATTAGTGATATGTTCCATATTTTACTTCATCAAGGGTAACTTGTCAACATCGACATGTTCACCCGATTCTTTGTGAGTTGCAAGTTTTTCTTATTATAGAGTCAAAACACCAAGAACCACACCAGAGGTAACTCTTGATAAAACAACTCCATGTCAATCCACTTTATATAATAAAAACTATCCAAATTCACATTGTTAAGACATTTCTTCTGCATCATTTTATTGGTTAGTTGAAAGCTCATAGAGAGAATGTGAATAAATGACAAAACCTCATCCTGGAGTGTTGCTCAACCCTTGCACATACTGATCACTCAATCGGATTTTAATTTCTGGATTCAATTAGCAACATTTTATTTGGTATATTTCATTGGTAACTCACAAACATTGATGATAATTATGTTTTGAATACTGATCTTGAAGTTTGGTAATTGGTAGTCATTGGTTCTTTTCTTTATTTAGACCCAACACTTTAGAGTAGCATAAAATAAGACATACTTAGAAAATAATTAGTAGCATGCCAATATGTCATATTTTATAGGTGTATCAAAAACTTAATTTTATAATTATATATAAAATTTATATGAAGTTTCATTATACTTTCAGTTTACATAATCTAAAAAAACATTAGTAAATTAAAAAGTAGATTTTAGACAAAAAAAAGAGATCTAAATCTTTTTGTTTGTTGGTATTCCTTTGTATAGTACTCTTTTGATCCATGATTATGAATATAATACTTGACTAAAGCAATTTATTTCAACAAAATAAACAATAAATCAGAATTTACAAGATCCGAGCCGGTGAAAATTCGACGCCCCGGCTTCTCCGAGCCGGGTTTACAATGAAGCCTAACAACTTATAGTTGTGATCCTTCGCATACTAAACTAAATTCATGAACCGACCCGATCCGGCCAGACCTGAGCCAAGCCAGGTGGCTCAACTCAAGACGTTGTGAGGCTAAAGGCTCAAACGCAAAATCAAGCCCGAATGTATCATCAAAGCTAGGCCCACCATTCCCCCCTTGAAAACCCAACCCGACCCGACCCAAGCCGAGCCATTAGCCAAGCCAAGTCAAGCGACTCAACTTGTGGCGAAGCTAAACCCTAAAGGCTAAGATGCAAATCAAGCCCAAATGTATCATCAAAGCTAGGCCCACCATCCCCCCTAGAAAACCTACTCAACAAACGCCCATCTTCATGATGAGCTCGGTTATTAGGCTGAGGTCCAACATTTGTCAACGACGACTCCCCTACACCGCCGGCATACGATAACGCCCCTGGTCCTCTCCCATTAGACGGTAGCGATGAAGCCGATGGCAAAACACATCCATGCGACACGTGGAAGCCAGGGGCGGCGCGTGGAACATAAACCCACGACGGGGACGCGACGGCGGACGACGGGATGACCATCGGACCGGTTTGAGTAAGGAGGTGAGGCGGCGGAGCAAAGGCGGAGATAATAGGGTTTCTTATATATGAAACGGCAGCGTTTCGAGTTGCTTGCATTTGTGCACGTTTCAACTGTTGACGTTCTTTCTTATGGGCGTTTTGATGACCACCCAATGCTTGTGAGTTTGCAAACTCACGGCAGCAGTATTGACACTCGTATTTCCGGCCGTCGGCGACGGAGTCCGGTGGTGATCCGGAAGGTGTTTTGGTGGAGTCAACTTCTTCATCTTCGGATACATTGAAGCCAAAGATCTTTAGCTTTGTTGTCGTCTTTTGTTGTTGATAGTGATCAATATCTTCCATGTTATACATTTATATATGTAGATAGATAGATATATATGTATATATGCACGCGTGGGTGTGTTTGTGTGTGAGTAGATTATGGATAGAGATTAGAAAATGGTTTGGTGTTAAAAGGGAGAAAGAACATGAGATGTGTATACTAGGACTAGGAGAGATCTTGCATGGATGGTGGTATTTATAAGGTTTTTTTTAGAGAGAGAGATAGAGAAAGAGAGGAAGATTGATAGTTGCGGACATACCAAGAAGAGAAGAAAAAGTAGTGAAGTGTAAATTTAGGAAAAGGAGCCAAAAACCCAACATGGTCCCACATTAGATGCACTTGTCTACCGGGAATTCACTTTTTTTTTTATATTTGTATTTTTTTTAATATACGAAAACGCCAAGAATCATGTTACTTACCAAATTGGTCATCTCATGCGTTGGAGGAGCAGCGCATAACCGATTACGAGACACCTTTTGCGTCTACAGGGCTCATTTATGCGTCCTTAAATATAGAAGTGACACGTGTCTCAATGGGATGCGTATTCATGCCGTTTTATGAGTCACTAACGCATGGATGTCATTGAGACACGTGTCACTTCTATATTTAAGGACGCATGAATGAGCCCTGCAGACGCAAAAGGTGTCTCGTAATCGGTGATGCGCTGCTCCTCCGACGCATGAGATGGCCAATTTGCTAAGTCAACATGATTCTTGGCCATTTTCGTAAATTCCCCATTTTTTAAGGGGGGTGGGGGGGGGGATTCACTTCTTTTTTTCATATTTGTATAATTTTTTTTAAAGGTGTGAATTATTTGCGAATGTCGGGAGATTTAGCCTACGTTGTCTTAACTGGGTTCACGCTAGAGAGCTCCCTCGCACAATAGATCTCCAATTTAAACCTCTCAATCAGAAACCCCAATCACTCAGATTCGAACTTGAGACCTAGAGGGGAAAACTCACCCGGACCCACCATAGGTGGAACTTAAATACTCGTGGCCACCACTAGAGCACTAGTGACGGTTTCATATTTGTATAAATAGTTTGTTTGTGGTAGTGATACATTAGTTGCTTATAGTTTGCTATACGTTATATGATGTCTTAATCGTATAAAAACACATGTTTCATGAAAACGATCCAACGCATTGTAGTAATTACAAAAGAATATTTAGTGAGTGTTCCACCTAACACAACACCATTTTTACATTTGCATGAAGACTTAGCAATGTCAAAACATATAATAACTCGGATTTATGCCGTCATTACAAGAAATCGGAGCAATAGCGGTGACACATACCTTTGTTGTCGCTAATAGTAGGTATTTCTTGTGGTAGTGATGTAGTAGTTGCTTATAGTTGGGTATACGTTATATGTTGTGTTAATCATATAAAAACGCGTGTTTCATGAAAATGATCTTAAGTATTGCAGTTACAAAAGAAACATAATGGAACATGAGGTTGTTCGTTTAGTGAGTACTCCACCTAACACTGCACCACCTTTAACTTTGAATGAAGACTTAGCGATGTCAAAACATATAATAACTCGATTTATACCGTCGAATGAAAACGTATTATACTTTACCTGACTCGTTTCTGAACACAGTTTGCGTTAAAATGTAAACCAACCAAAAACGGTACGCAAAAATAAGCCTGAAAATGTATTACATTTGGCCAAACACATTTTTGAAAAAAAAATTATGTCGAAACATGAATTTATATCGTTTACGTTGAAACGTGAATTTATACCAATACCTACATTAACATGTTAAAACATAGAACAACTGAAAACGTATATAAAAAGAAAGATGAAAACGCATTAGTGCTTCAATTGATAACCAATATTAGGTAGACAACCATGAGAATTGACCAACACTTGCACGTAGTTCTTACAAACAAGTAGTTGTAAGTTAGTGAGAGAAAAGATCTGATTACACACTTACATGACCGTCATATATGTATCATGGGTAAAACAATAGTAAGAAGCGTTTATGTTGTTCTCTTGGTTATTTACTTAAAATAGGTTCTGTATTGAAAGTTCCATGCGACGACACACGTAAATTAAAGTGAGAATATTTGTGTCAGTTTAATTAGATGCATCATCGTAAGGCTTTGACACACCGTTATTATCACATACACACATTTGAACTAGTTTAGTTGCACTAATGTAATTAATTTAGACACACCAATATTTAGAGAACTTTATTTTAATATATACATAATGTAATTTAGGGGAGGATTATCTTGAGAACGCTAAATATTGTGAGAACCGTGAAAACAAATGAGAAAACCAATCAAAACTATTTTTTTAATACAAACCTCAATGTAATTAAAATACAACATTGGATAAAAAAATACAACATCAAATAATTTATTTCTCTTCTCAAAATCACTCTTATTAAAATTTTTACACATGTAATGAGAAACTTACACATGTGTAAATTTTTAATATTTACGAATACATGTAAATTTAATTTCTAAATTCTATTCGAATAATAATGATAGGTGTAAAAAATTGAATTTGAATTGTTTTTGACCAAGTTCTTGCGGTTTTTTCATTCTTTCTCACGGTTCTCACAATATTTAGCGTTCTCATTTAAACATTCTTCTAAAAAAATCTCAAATCATGTATTAATTTTTAACTTGAGTTCGTAAAAAGAAATTGATTGTTAAAACCATACATGTATGTGCGTATCAGTGGCGGACCCAAAATTATTTTTTTTAGGGTGCGAGCGAGGGTTTAACCAAACTTTCAGGTGATGCGATCGAGATTTTTGCCTGTAAAATAAACTAATTTTTTTTCAAGGGGTATGTCCGCCCACCCAACACATTATCTAAGTCCGCCCCAGGTGCTTATAATCATCTATTCACATTAGACTATTTAGTGGCTACATATAGTTTTATCAAATCACATATCAATATTTTCATACATATATACACTTGTGTAGTGTAGTTAGAATAGATAAATCTAAATAAACACAAAATCAGCAAACCCCCAAAATGTTAACAAATACTAATTCATGGTTTTCTATCATGGGCTTGTTTTCTTCCATGATCTCTTAAACGCCATCTACCCAACACAAATTAGTAGGCTATTGACGAATTCCTGTAAGTTTTTCGATAATGGGTATCCATGACAACCAAAATAAATATGGATGAAGCCATCATGAACTAGTTAGATATTATCATGTATAGCGATCAAGAAATATTTATATTTGCAGGTCAATTATTATCATGGGTGAATATCAAATAAGAAGTTTATTTTGGCTATGAAGGATAGGAAGCAATAGTATTAGAACATGTGTCAAATTTAAAATAAAGAGGAAAGATATTTTAGTCAATCTTATCCTTTCTTCTTCCTTCTTCTCCCCAGCAACTTCAAAACCCACCATTTTCAAAACCCACCATCTTCAACATTTTCTTCACTTACTATCTCAATAATCAGTGGCGGACCCATAATTTTTTTTCCAATGGGTCCAATTTTTCCGATACTCGGATTTTTTACACCCAAACGATAGAATTTTTGGGTCGGCCGTCATTTGGGTCGGGTCAGGATGATTTATTGAGCTTGGAACCTTTAAGAAAAGATAAATAAATAACAAAACAACACATGTCTAAGCACAAAGGCAAAAATTGAATAAATCAAAAGAGTTGAAGTGTTTATATTACATTAAAATTATGCTTGCTAATTGATAGTGTATCACACAATTTACATCCTATGTTTAATAATAATAATGGTGGTTTAATTTCAACACAATTACACGTTTACAGAATATGCTAGTCATTCCTTGTTAGTAAACAAAGGATTAACCACCACAACTTTGCTTTTGATACTATGAGGTCCAACTAAATAATCTTATGGGGTCCTTAAAAAAATTAATATACCGAATCTACTAAATTTTTAAAAAAGATTGGGGTCCGGGGACCCCGACCCACTCTATGTGGGTCCGCCTCGGTCAATAATCACTACATTATAGTACGATTTTCGTCATCAATCAATGATTCAAACACCCGATCAACGTGTTCTTCAGCTTTTTTTTTTTAAGAAAATCCAGTTTAATTTCATTCAAAATCTCGTTTTTTTCCCGTGATTTTGAAGATAATCACTCAATCTGTTCGATTCGATCGCTGATAAGTTTTTCTATCATTCAAATTTCGTCAATCGTTGAAGAAATCGGCTTCGATCCTTGTAAGAAATTCTTTAATTTCATTTTTACGAACTGGGTTTTTGATTTAGTCATTGCGTTTTACGATCTTGGATGGGGTCCGGGGGCAGCGCCCCTGGTAGCAGGGTCCACGGGGCGGCAACCGCTGGCGGGATCCAAGGGGCAGAGCCCCTGGCTGGGGTCGAGCTGCGTTTTAGAGATAACACTTTCTTTGGTTTAGACAATTCACAGACAAAACTATTGTCCTGGTTCAATGCGTTTTAGAGAGAACACTTTCTTTGGTGTTTTTATGCCATTGCGTTTTAGAATTAAGACATTTTTATGTGTTTTCTGGCCATTGTTTTTTAGAAAAACATATTTTTGAAGTGTTTTTAGTCATTGCGTTTTAGAAAAACACATTTTTGAAGTGTTTTTAGTCATTGCGTTTTAGGTAAAACACATTTTTAGGTGTTTTCAGTCCATTGCGTTTTAGAGAGAACACTTTCGTTTGTTTTTTTAGGCCATTGCGTTTTAGAAATGAGACATTTTTAAGTGTTTTCTGGCCATTGCGTTTTATAAATAAGACATTTCTTTGTGTTTTTTGTGCATTGCGTTTTAGGTAAAAACACATTTTTATGTGTTTTCAGTCCATTGCGTTTTAGAAAACAGACATTTTAAGTGTTTTCTAGCCATTGCGTTTTAGAAATAAGACATTTGTTTATGTTTTTTGTGCATTGCGTTTTAGGTAAAAACACATTTTTATGTGTTTTCAGTCCATTGCGTTTTAGAAAGTACACTTTCTTTTGTGTTTTTAGGCTATTGCGTTTTAGAAATAAGACATTTCTTTGTGTTTTCTGGCCATTGCGTTTTACAAATAAGATATTTCTTTGTGTTTTTGGTGCATTGCGTTTTAGAAAAAAATCATTTTTTAGGTTTTTTTTTCCATTGCGTTTTACGCAACTGGATTTTTGAAAAAAATTATCGAAAATATAGCAATAGTATACTCGTTTTAAAGATAAAAAAAACGCTCGTTTTTTTTTGGTGCAATTTTTATAAAAAAATAATGTCGTATGAAAGAGTTATTAACGTTTAAAAAATGGGAGGGGAATTGGAGGAGAGAGAAACTATTGTCTTGGATTGACTACAATGCTCTAGACAAACCCACGCGTCTCTTTTTTTTCCTTCAATTTCACTTATTTAATGTTAGCACTTAATTAAATAAATGCTCCGTCTTGCTATTCAAAAAAAAAAAAATTTAAATAAATGGATGATCAAGATTACTTACTAGGCTTCCTATCCAAATAAATTTTATATGCTAACCCTTATTAGGGGACTCGGGGCGGGTACGTGATAGTCGACTATCACGCGTTGAAGTTCCACGCTACACCGCCGCCACTTGAAGTTCCACGCGTTATAAACAAAACGCGTTACACCCACAACACGTTGAACTTTCAATTTTCGAACGTTGGAACATGACCGTTGGGTATTTTTTTGACCGTTTGGATTATATTTAATCCTTTTTTTTATATAAATCCAACCTATTTCAATACACAAACTCAAAAACCTCTCAACTATTCTCACACTCAATACAAAAAATTAAAACACTCTCCTACTCAATCTAAATAATTTTACAAGAAATATGGAAGGTTCAAGCAAGAGAGGTGGCGGATCGAAAAAAAGAGGTTCGGGTACGAAGAAAAATCCCGTAAGACCCAAGGTTCGAGCGAATCTTGGTGAGCCGGGGCGCTTTAAGTTGCAAGACGAACCCGACCAAGTCCCACCCTTTCAAACCCAACAATATCCACCCTTTCAAACCCAACAATATCCACCCTTTCAATCGCAAACGTACCATAACCAACCGTTCGTTCCACCGTTTCAACCTCACCAATTTCAATCGCAAACGTATCAAACCCAACCCCACACAATCGACCCACTACTAGAAGACAACACAATTCTCCATCATTTTGCAACCGCGTATCGTGAACCACAACAAAGTCTTGACGACGATGATGAATACGATCAAGAACAACCGTTCGAAGACGAGGAAGATGAAGAAGAAGAAAGAGAAGAAAATGATGCCGTTCACGAAATCGTCCAACCCGGCCGACAACTTTGGACGAGCGAGGAGAAGGTGTCCTTGGTGCAGGCGTATTTGCACTGCTCGGAGAACAAGAAACATGCCAACGAGCAAAAAAAGGATGCGTTTTGGAGACGGGTCATTAATCATTTTAGGCAACTTCCCGGTGCAAGGATACGAAACATGGACCAAATGACGTCGAAGTGGACGGATTTGAACGGGAAAATTAGTAAGTTCAACGGTTGTTTCGTTCAAAAGGTATGTTTTTATTAAAGTTTTAATCTTTTTTCATTAAAAACTGTTTTTTATATAAAAAAAAAAAACCGAACAATTTTTTAAAATAAAAAAACAGAACAGTTTTTTAAAATAAAAAAACAGAACAGTTTTTTTTTTTAAAAAAAAAAGAACACAGTTTTATTTAAAAAAAAACAGAAAACAGTTTTTAAAAAAAACAGAAAATAGTTTATTTAAAAAAAAAAACATAACCTTTTATATATTTTGTTGAACCGAAACCCACAAAGTGGAGCGAGCGAGGCGACAATCATGCAACAAGCAACCGAAATGTATTGCGACGTCTACGACAAGAGGAGTTTTCCACACGTGAAGGCATGGGAAGTTGCGAGAAGTCACCCGAAGTGGGTCCCCGTTGAGTTGGTTGACAAGCGTGTTCCTACGGCTCCAAAAAAACGAGGAGGAGGTAAAAGATCAAAAACATCCGATTCGGGGAACTACACGACTTCCGCGTCGGATAACTTGCCCCAAATAAACTTAAACGACGACCCCCTTGATGAACCCGATCAACCTGTTAACGACCCCCTTGAAGAAGTTACACCTACAAGGCCACGACGCAGGAGAGGTGGTGAATCGTCAAGCAAAGGGAAGGAGGCGGTGGCGGAGTCGATCTCCAGAATCGAAGAGGAGAAAATGACCCAATTCAAGAAGGCCGAGCAAAGAAAAGAAACAATTTTGTCCCTAAAAATTGAACGCGAGCAGGCGTACAAGGATCACTTGAAGACGATTGAAAGACAAAAAGATTTAAAAATCTTGTGTGAAAAGCACGACCATCTCGACGAACCATTTAAGTCAGTTGTCATTCAACAAAAGCGCGAAATTTTAGCAAAGTGGGGTTGGGATATGCCACTTTAGTTTATTTTTTTTCCCAATTTTAGTTGTTTTTTTATTTTCCTATGTAATTTTTTTTTTAAATTTAATGACATTTTTAATTTTAGTGTTTTATTGTTAATTTCTAATTTAAAATAAAAAATTTAAAAATTAGTGAAATTTAATTTTAAAATGAAAATTAAAAATAAATGGGAGTGATAGAATTCCATCACTAGTGATTCCACCCCTCCTACATTTCTATCACTAGTGATGGAAATTTGGTTGATGACATGGCACGATCTTATTGGACAGTGTGAGTGATACTTTCTATCACTAGTGAACCACCCCTAGTCCCCTTATCATATATAGCTTCAACAAAATTTAAGGTAACAAAAATATGAAAAGAAAAAAAAAAGGTATCAAAGTCATCTATCGAGTATTGAATTAATAAATATCTTGTCATATTACAGAGCATTATTCTATGTTATAATTTGTTTTTATGATTTGATGTAATTGTATTGGCAGTCAAGTAAATGCAGGTGAGAAATGGGTTTTATGCTATTTTTAATGTATAAATAGTTGTTTAATTATGGTGCTATTTAGATGATGTGATTTTATTTTGTAAAATAAATAATTGATTAGTTTATCAGATGAAATTGAGTAAAAGAAACGTTGGATGATGGAAGTAGTATCCAAATTTGAAGAGTGAAAGAAAGGGTTACAGAATGTGATGCATGTGATTGTTGAAGGGTTGTTGAACTATCAAATGATTAATTTTAAAATTGTACAAGTTTTATGTTATTCACCATGTTACTACATTTGTCAAGTTGTTGAAAACCTATTTTTTCTAGTACAATTATGTGTGTTAATGTGTTAATCGGTCCCACGATTCATCATTTTTACTTTTATTGGTGGTTGTTGCAACCAGTGTTGTAAAAGTCGCTAGGCGTTCCCTAGTCGGCCGACTGGGGAGTTGGGAGTAATCGGAGTACTCGGAGAGTACTCGGGGAGTACGCGGACATGGTAAATATAAAGAAAATTAATTGTTATATATTATTTATGTGTTAAAATAAGCATAATTCATGTCAACTGGGTATAATTTAAAATGAAACATGTTTAAAGTTCAAATATTCTGAATACAAGTCCGACTAGTCTGAGTACAAGGCCGAGTAGTCCGAGTACAAGGCCGAGTAGGCCGATTTTGACCGAGTTTGACCGATTAAAAGTCAACAAACCACGTTGACCGCCTAGACCGACTAGGCCGACTAGGCTCCGACTAGGCCGACTAGTTAAGACCGCCTAGGAGGAAGTCGCCAAGGTGGAGGTCCGAGGACCGAGTACTCGCCGAGTACTCGGCCGAGGAATCCGACTTTTGCAACACTGGTTGCAACCTATAAAAAGGTAATCTATTTATAAAAAAAATATATAAACTTAATCTCTATTTAATGATCTAATCTCGTGTATTAAACGGATTGAATAATAAAATATTATATATACTTAGTAATACAAAAGTTACACTTTTAAAAAACTCGTGTATTGCACAAGTTGAATAACCAACTGAGGTAGCCCAGTTGGCCACCGACACCCACATCTTCCCAGAGGTACCTGTTGTTTGGTATAGAGAATGAACCGATTTGGGGTTTGAATTGTATTGAATTGTTGTATTGTACTCAAGCTAGGGTTACAGAATAAGGTGTTTATATAGAACACCATTTTATACATTTACCCCTACACTATGACATATTGTTTACTTTCCGACACTCCCCCTCAAGTTGAGTAGTGGGATCACCAATACTCAACTTGCTCAAACAGCTACTAAAGGCGTTTTCGTTGACGGCTTTTGTGAGTATATCTGCGAGTTCATCTTTTGACGAAACATACGGGAGTTCTATGATTCTTCCTTCCAACTTTTCTTTGATAAAATGTCGATCTACCTCCACGTGTTTTGTTCGATCATGTTGAACTGGGTTTTCTGAGATTTGTATTGCAGCTGTATTGTCACACATAACTTTACTAGGAGCCTTTTGGGAAAAACCAATGTCTTCTAGCAGCTTCCTGATCCAAAGAACTTCGCTTAACCCTCGAGCTATACCTCTAAATTCCGCTTCTGCACTCGACAGAGCGACTACCTTCTGTTTCTTACTCCTCCAGGTAACGAGGTTTCCACCAACCAAAGAAAAATATCCTGATGTTGACCTTCGGTTACCCTTATCTCCTGCCCAGTCTGCGTCAGTATAGAGCTCAACATTTAAATGTCCATTTGTTTTGAACAATACTCCATGGCCTGGAGTTCCCTTGAGGTATCTTAAAATTCTCTGAGCAGCTTCCATGTGGGCAACTTGAGGTTGATGCATGAACTGACTCACCACTCCAACAGCATAAGCTATATCAGGGCGAGTGTGAGAGAGATAAATTAACTTGCCCACGAGCCGTTGATACCTTTCTTTGTCTGCAAGTTCTCTATTGAGTTCCATGTGAAGATTGTGGTTCACCACCATTGGAGTATCTGCTGGTTTTCAAGCAACCCATTTTCTGCTAGGAGATCAAGGACATACTTCTTTTGGCAGATGAAAATCCCCCGTTTAGACCTGAGAACTTCTATCCCGAGGAAATACTTGAGATTCCTAAGGTCTTTCATTTCAAACTTCGAAAACAGATTTCTTTTCAGCCGTGCTATTTCTTCTATATCATCTCCGGTAATAATCATGTCGTCTACATATATGATCAAGCAAGTTACAAGGCCGTTTCTTCTCTTGAGGAACAGAGTATGATCAACGTTACTTTGGTGATACCCATAATCTTTCATGGCCAAAGTGAACTTTCCAAACCATGCCCGAGGAGACTGCTTAAGCCCATAAAGGGACTTTTTCAACCGACAAACTTCCCCTTCTTTAAAACCCCCTGAAAAACCTGGAGGTGCTTCCATGTAGACTTCTTCTGTTAGGTATCCATGGAGAAAGGCGTTTGTAACATCAAACTGGTCAAGAGGCCACTCCTTATTGGCTGCTACGGAGAAGAGAACTCTGATGGTATCCATTTTTGCAACCGGAGAAAATGTCTCAGAGTAATTTATCCCATACGTCTGAGTGTAACCCTTGGCTACAAGCCGAGCTTTGTATCGCCTAATGGAACCATCTGGTTTATATTTGATTGAATACACCCACTGGCATCCAACTGTTTTCTTTCCTTTAGGAAGAATGCACTTCTCCCATGTGTTGTTTTTCATAAGAGCACACATCTCCACTTCCATTGCTTCTTCCCAGTTCTTCTTACCTTGAGCTTCCTTTACAGAATTAGGTATTTGTTCAGAGTATAGTGAAGTAACAAATGCTTTCGCACTGTTAGATAAGTTCCCGTTGACCATATTAGCTACGGGATACCTTGAATTTCTGGTTTCCCTCTCTGGGGAGTACCGTTTTGGAGGAACCCCTCTATTGGCTCTAGGAGGAAGAGAGTATCTTCCGGTTGTCTCTGCTGCAACTGGTGGTTCAATGTGTTCAACCACTGGTTCAATTTCAACATGTTCAAGATTTGGTTTAACCTGTTCTGTAGGCTCTGTTGTTGTCTCATAGTTACAAGACGGCGCATGGCATTCAAGGTTCTCAGTATTTCTTACCTCGGGTATCACGTTGGATGGACTTTCTTCAGTGGTACTGTGCTCCGCAGATTGTGTGGCTGTGTTTGAAGGACTCGCAGTACTGTGAGGATTTTCTGTTGTTACTTCTTCAGATGAGGGAAGTTGGGTTAGCCAACTCAGAGGGTCTATACATTCATTCTCCCCCTAACCACTGAGTTGGGTGTCATAAAAGTATTTTGTTTCAAGAAAGTCAACGTTCATTGTGGTGAACATTTGATGAGTTTTTGGATTATAACACCGGTAACATATTTGGTCGATCCCATAGCCGACAAACACACATTTCTCAGCACATGGGCCGAGCTTGTTTCGGTTGACTTTGGGTATGTGAACAAATGCGGTACACCCGAAGATTCGAGGTTCAAGTGTAAGAGGATGGGGAATACTGGCAGACTTAGACAGACAATCTAAGGGAGTCTTAAATTTAAGAGCTTTTGTGGGAAGCCGATTCAGGAGATACACGGAGGTTGCAACTGCCTCCGGCCAGAAAGATTTAGGAACATGAGATTCGATCAAAAGGGCTCGAGTCATTTCAAGAATAATACGGTTTTTCCGTTCGGAAACACCGTTTTGTTCGGGGGTATGAGAACAAGAGGTTTGATGAACTAATCCTTTGGTTTTAAAGAACTGTTTCATGGATGTATTGACAAATTCTACCCCATTGTCGGATCGAAGGATTTGGATTTGAGTTCGGAATTGGGTTTGAATCATAGCATAAAACGTGATAAATTTTTCGTAAACTTCGGCTTTGTTTTTTTTTTAAATATACCCATGTCATGCGAGTGCAATCATCCACGAATAGTATAAAGTACCGAAGACCTTGCCCCCCAATCACAGGAGCAGGACCCCACACATCAGAATGGATTAGTGAAAAAGGTGAAGCAACTTTCGTATTGCTAGGTTTAAATGGTTGTCGATGGCTTTTAGCACGAAGACAGGTTTCACAATCTATTTTCCTATTTGAAGGGAAGAGTTTTGGAAACAAAAGGTGCGAATAACACTGGGATGGGTGTCCCAAACATCTATGCCATAGCCAAGCTTCCCGGTTTTCAGTTCCATGAGCCAACATCACAGTACCTTGTTGAGCCGCTTCATCCACATAGTACAATCCGTGGCGCTCAGTACCACGTCCAATAATCACACCCGTCCTGATATCCTGTAGGATGCAGAAAGTAAGGTGCATTAGTACCGTGCAATTTAATTCTTTGGTAATATGACTAATTGAGAGCAATTTGTGTGATAATGACGGAACATGGAGGCAATTGATAATTTCATAGTTGGTGAAATTTCAATTACTCCTCCTTCTTTCACTTGCATCGTTCCGTTGTTTGCTGTATGTATCTGAGTTTTTTGAGGTTGGGTCATTGAACATAAGTCTAATGGCTCAAACGTCATGGTGTCGGTGGCGCCAGAATCAAATATCCAAGAACTATTTTTTTCATGATTAATCGTCATATCCACCTTGCTGACGCGACGGTGACAGATATGTTTTTTCCTTTTTTTAACGTTGTCCTGGCACTGCTATTAAGCAACCAACTGAACCGGTGTATTTATCAATTACGCTGGATACTTGAACTCGCGTTCAGGATTTTCGTTCGGAATACCGTCGCTAGGTAGCGAAGGTACTTTACCGGAGTTTTTATTAAATACACCGGTAACTTGAACTCGCGTTCAAGATTTAAAATGGCTCGCAAACCACAAATTCGCTACCGACAGCGTAATTATAACTGGCGTAGATATTTAGTTGAGGAAGGACCCCTCTATTGGCGACAATACCAAGACTAAAGGGACCTTCAACTAACTGGCGACAATAACCACCCCTCTCTCTTCGTAAAACAAACACACCAACCCCAACCCCAACCCCAACCCCAACCCTAACCCTAACAATCACTTCCGATGAACAACAACAACAGCGTTCTTGAATATGATAGGGCCAATCTCCACTCACTTTGATGTCTTCTGTTGCCGCCAATAGGGTGCCTCCCACTTTAATGTTTTCCAAAATAAATATAGGTGGCAATCCCCTTTTTGCTTGTTGTTACTGTTTTTCAAAAACAATTATAACATGCCACACACTATAGCATCAATGACAACAAACAACTGTAGTGGCGGAGGGTGATACGGCGGCGGCGGTGGTGGTTATAGGCACAGCAGCGGTTGAAGAAGGGTTTCTAGGGTTGGGTTAAATGGATGATGTGCGGCTGAAAACAGATTAGGGTTCGTACTTTTGGTGTGCGGCTGAGCGAGATAAACAGAGTTATCTACTGGTTTTCCGTCAGGTTCGATTCGAAGTTGTTTTTTTTTTTTTTTTGATTTTGGGTTTTTTCTTGTTTAGAGTTGAATTGGCTTGGATTGGTTTGGGATAAACTGTAGATGATGAGCAAGGTTTCAAGAATCAGAAACACTGCTCTGATACCATGTTGTTTGGTATAAAGAATGAACCGATTTGGGGTTTGAATTGTATTGAATTGTTGTATTGTACTCAAGCTAGGGTTACAGAATAAGGTGTTTATATAGAACACCATTTTATACATTTACCCCTACACTATGACATATTGTTTACTTTCCGACAGTACCGGGTTCGAGTCTTGGGAGTGGCATATGTCGCCCAGGGTAAGAACTCGGCATGGGGAAGTCACCGCGGAGCTAGCTTGGTCGGGTAGCGCCTCCAGTTGGCGGTTGGGAGGACCGTGCACTATCCCCCCCCACCCCCAAGTTGAATAAAATTTAATGTAATATGTTAACACATTTAGTTGTCAATATATGTTTTTAAAATATAATTTTTAACGTTAAGAAACTGACCGGGCCTGCTTTGTACAAGATTGTCACTGAATCCATGATGCATGGACGTTGCGGAATTGTTAAACCCAATGCACCATGCATGTCTATGGGGCCATGTTCCAAAAAATCACCTAAACAATGTGAACCTATATCTTGATTTGATAAAAATAGCTATGCATTACAGGAGACGTAAATGTGCTCAGCCTATTCTAAAGAATGGCATCTTACTAGATAACGGTTATGTTGTATCATACAATCAAACTTTGTGGCTATATTTTCATGCTCACATAAATGTTTGTATGCTAATAAAGTACCTCTTCAAGTATATATCAAAATGAACAAACCGTATATGGTATGTTGTTACTAAAGATCCAAACTCCTTGATGAGTTCAGAGGAAAACTCTCGGTTGAAATTGATGAAATCAAAAACTTTGTTGATGGAAGATTCATTGCACCACATGAATGTGTGTGGAGAAATTTTAAATTCGTCATACATGATCAAAATCCTCCAGTTCAAGTATTTTTTTTTTTTGACATATCACAACGTACCCTTTATATAATTTCGTTAATTACATGATTATGAAAATCTTTTTTGTCTTAGTTGCTCTTTATTCATATAGAAAATATGCAAAATATCACAACGTACCTGCTAAATCAAATTAGGATGGTTAGCATTGGCTAGAAACAAAATCAAAACCAGCTGAATTCTATTATTTATTCATTATACTTTACAATAGGGAAAATGTCATGGAAATCATTTTCTGGAATGAAACGTAATTTCTGTTTAAAAGAGAAGTGACAATTGGAAAAGTTCTTTCAACTACAACTATGTTAGTCACTACAAATAGTAGTAAGTCATATACATTTTACTTTTTAAGATTTGTTAAACAATTGCATACATTTTACTTATTAAGATTTGTTAAACAAATGCATATACATGTTAACTACAACTTCATGGTTTTTATAGAAAACCTAGGGTTAGAATCCACTGAGGCAACAACAATGGTTCTAAATCCATTAATTCCAAATTTACAGAGTTATATTGACAGGTTGATAACTGGACTTTAGCTTTCTACAGTGCTATGTTACACCAATATTTTAAAAAGTAAAAATAGAAATAAAAAACCTTAAATGTACCTAAATATATAATTACAAGTTTGATCAATTGAAAACACCAAGAAGTATACAAGAAAGTAGTATGTGCTTCCAATTATTGAGATATAGCACAACTGTGGGGATTTACCCGAACTTGCAGCGGAATAGAGAGGGTAATTTGGATTCATGTTTATGATTAAGAACAACAAGAATGTATAGGAAATTATGAAGGCAAAAGATGTACAAAATGAACGAAATTCAGAATGTCTTGGTACCGGTAAAGATTGCCGGCATCTTTCTATATATACATCAGTCATGGCACTTAACCAACATAACCGTTCACTTATTATCGATACATACATATAATCATAGGTTTAATTATCCTAATCTATACATAACACAAATATGATTAAGTTTATATTCTAATACACTCCCCTAAACATGATTATATTTGTGAGAGTGCATCAGAACACTTCGGTTTGCATCGTCTACATCCTTCTTCACTTGATTGAAGTCGAATCTTCTTCTCTTTTGCAGTTTTTTCAGCCCATGCCAGTCATTTCCTACATAAAATGCATAATGCTCTTCGTCTTGTTCAGCAACGTTGTGTCCGCCGGTTCCTTCCTGGTTATCTTGACTCCGGCTTCTTCTCACTTCAGCCACATTCTCTACTATCTCTTTCTCGGACACCTTCTGTTGTGTTGATTTAAACTTATACTAATAAACAAGAACATCAAGATACATTCCATACATTAGCCTCATGAATTCACCATCTTGATAATCAAAGCCCATGTCTTTTGCAACTAAAGCCCACATGTTATTTGTAGTAACACACCTGTGTCCTCCTTCTCTTTTAACCACCATATATAATTCTAGTAGATTAACATTTCGATTATCGGATACCTATGCAGGAATTGGTCTAGTTGTAATTTCTAACTTCTTCCTTAAGAACTAGTCTACCATTTCATCAAACTTACTTTCCAGATTAAATTTATACGTTCTAACATACTCAACATCTTCTAACATTTCGAGTAGCGCTTTACAGTCTTGAAATTCATTGAATGACATTGCTTGAAGAATCATAATGTTCCAATCAGGTTCACTTGAAGACAAATTCATATTTTCGAAATATTTATTCAAATAATCTGTTTTGTATTCTTCAGGATCTGATTCTAGATTAATTACTGATTCTTTTTCTCTCATTCCAATCTCATCTTCCATTGTAAGAC
The DNA here is from genome assembly GCA_030545235.1 of Helianthus tuberosus. Taxonomy (NCBI): domain Eukaryota; kingdom Viridiplantae; phylum Streptophyta; class Magnoliopsida; order Asterales; family Asteraceae; genus Helianthus; species Helianthus tuberosus. The sequence goes on from CM060448.1 coordinate 188,661,670, forward strand.
CGGAAATTTCATTCCTTCTATTCATAACAGGTACACTAAAAGTGGGAAAAATCTTGCATTTTTCTCCGATGAACGTATATCCTTGAATTACTAATTGATCAAGACTAAGAATATTTCGATATAATTCAGGGGTATAGAACACACTTTGAATTCGAAATTTATCATTTCCTGACACTACATCTACAGCCCCGATTCCTCTTATAAAGAAGAAATTATTTTCACCGGTTTTGGTTTCGACTCCGAACATATATTTAATTCTCTTGAATACATCTAAATTACCCGTGTAGTGATGTTTAAAACTTGTGCTTACATACCAGATCTCATACCACAAGCCTCCATCTGTACCGTTGACAATGAATTCCATGCTTTGAAATTCGTTGTCTTCTTGCTGTTAAATGCCGGTATTAATGGTTTGAAGGATCAATAGGGTTTCTTCATCGTTCTTCTTTATTTTACATGAAACGATTTGATGACCGGGTTCGTTACAATAGTAACATCTTTTGTGCAGTGAATTTGCTTTCTGTCGTTCTTTCTTTTCATCAGTGCAATGCTTGCAGGGCATCAGAGATGACGTTGGTTTGAGATCTTCATCACATTCAACAATGGCTCTGATACCACTTTGTGGGGATTTACCCGAACTTGCAGCGGAATAGAGAGTGTAATTTGGATTCATGTTTATGATTAAGAACAACAAGAATGTACAGGAAATTATGAAGTGTGACATCTGTGCTTGTGTAATCATTGTACAAACTCCGAGCAATTCAATATCAATGAAACAATGTGTTTTGATCCCAATATTTGTTATTTATGTTTGACATTTTGCACGTTTTGATTTTTGATCGATTTTGAACTTTGTATCGCTTTCTGGAAAGTTATACGCAAACTGATGCGTAAACGTAATCAGTTTAATGCGACAAACACTCCGGAACAGCAACATAAGCTTAACATACCTTAAATAACCTTTACATAACTTATAAATAAGTTTTAAAGGGTTTGGTATGGCAAAAGCAAGTTTATTCGCTCATAGGGACTATTTGCGTCAAACTGGAAAAGTCTGCCGTTTCGTATGGCAACGTACATTCCAGAATATGATCATAAGCTAAACATACCATAAATAACCTTAACATAGCTTAGAAATAAGCTTTGAGTGGTTCGGTGTGTGAAAATACGCTTATTTGATCATACAGGGACTAAAAGTGTCAAAAACGGCGTAAGTTTGCATTTTCGTGCATATCTTACGTTTTGACCACCTCCGGACATCCAAAAATTTTTGTAGTCACTAAAATATTTTATTGTAGTGATCGGAATGCAAAAATACCATTCGTCGCTTAATTTGGATCGTTTTCGCGTCCGTTCGAGTTTCGTCGTAATTAACCGAACATCGTGACCGTACGACCAAACGAGCCAACATCGGTGATATTTCTGAGAATATTTTGAGTCCCCTATACTTTGATTACCTTGTAGAGCCTTGAAAATGGATTAACGGAGGTTAAATGTGCCAAAAATCAGCTTAAACATGTGTAGGGTCCAAATGTGTAACTTTTGAAACCTTGCTGAAACGACCTGAGGTCGTGGGCCGCGTAGCCCAGTCCCATTTCTTACGCGGGGTGCGAGAGCATGCCCAGTAACAGAAAGTTGTTTTTCAGCTGTTGTTTTGCAAATCAGGCCCTTGTATGCAATTTCCATGTTTTGGGGAGCAAGTTAACACCTCCCCAAGTATGTTAGTTGTCCCTTAACACATGTATGGCTGAGATTTATTGCTTGGTGGCCAAATAAACACTATTTAGAGCTGAAAGTGTAACACCCTCAAAAATTTACTTGATTTTAAGACTAATTTATAAAATTTTATACAAAAGATATTAATTTAACATAAGTTTCATAAGTCAAGTTCACAAGTATCATAAACCTTAGTCATCTAATGACTAAGTTGGGAAATTCAAAAGTTGTTTTAGAAATTGTTTACAACCCATGAACAAAGTTTAAGTAAGATTAAAAACATAGCGGAAGCTTCAAAAGTCGTGTTCGGTTCTTTGACGTTGCTTGACCGCCATCCGTAAGGTCCACCACGTCACCTAGGGTCAAAGACCATTAAAACATTAGTTTTGACTTTGATATAATACAATAACATGAGATCCAACATCAAGTTTAAAAAAAACAAAATAAAAGTTTTACTGGTTCCACCGTAACTTACGGTGTCACCGTAAGTTACGGTGAGTCATGGAATTCCCTAGTCCACCGTAAAACAGGAGGGATCTACCGTAAACATCTGACCTCTACCGTAAATTACGGTACTACCGTAATTTACGGTGAGTCCTGGAAATCCATGTTTTGTTTGTTTTGTTCATTGCACTCAAATTCAACTCTCGGATTTCGTTTTTCTAACAACCCACTACATCAAATTCTCATATTTCTAACATGTTATATATTAACCAATATCAAAGAACAATCCTCCATATTCCGGAGCATTAACCATGCTTTACTTGATTATCCGACCCGTTTGGCTCGTCTAAGGAATCCTCCTATATGACAACTACCAACGAGTTCAAACCAAGTTCGATCAATCATTCAATATAGCGACTTCATCGCTTAATTCAAAACAACTCTTATTTAAAAATTCAAGTACACATTATATAAACATCCAATCTACTAAATGTAACGGGTCAAGTTACATACCTTAGTGTACGCCCTTCAACCGCAAATCACTACCGGCTTGTCCACTTGACGTTCCGGTATCCTTTCCTATAGAGTTCAATTCAAGACATGTTTAGAACTCTATTTAAACCTTACTTCGCATAATACACCGAAACATCATAATTATGCGTTAAATCTTTAAATTTCTATTTCAAGCCTTCTTTGAGGCATTTTCACAAACACCTTAAAGGCAGATTTTTCATATGATTATATGACAAGTTTATAACTTATCATTTAGCCCTAATCTCACCTCTATCAACAATTTACATGATTATTAGTCTCTAGATTTCTGAAATCACTTTCAAATTGTCAAATTACACAAGATTAGCACCCACAATCCTAGTGTTCATCAATTAACACATAACCCATTGATCACCTATAATGGTGATCATAGTTTCCACTAAAATTTTACATGATTTCAGCTTGTGTTTGTTTAGGGTTTGTCCATAGACACTATAGTTGTTCTTAAATCATCACAACATAAACATGCAACCCTAATTTCAGATTTTCCCAATTTCATGAGAATTTCAAATTAAGAGTTTTCACTAAATTTTACATACCTTGTAATCCTCTTGCGATGAGGATCACGATTCTAAGCTCGGATTTTCGTTTGGACCAGATTTGCACCTCCAATTTGAGAGTTTTAGTAGAATTCTTGGGTTTTTGGAAGTGGGGTGTCGCCCCCTGATGTTCTGATCGACCAGACACCTCCTTGTGGGGTGTTTGGTGTGTTTTATTAATTTAATTGAAATAAAGTTTTAATTTTTACAACTTAGGTCCCTCCATTTTGATCAACATTTAGTTTAGTTGCTTTTAACCCTAATATAGGTTATTTCTAACTTGTAAACTAGGTTAAAATTCCTAGTTGGTAAATTCTCATTTATTTATACTTTATAATTCTAATATAAAGTCTTATATTTTTCGGGGTGTTACAGAAAGTCAAACTGTTTGACCAACAATTTAACTTTCGGTTTTGTCCATCAATTGGTCAAGTCAAAGTTCAATTGAACTTTGCAACGTGATTGTAATCACGATGGTTATAATCCTTAGCGATTATACCTACTGATTACAACGTTAACTAGGTGTAGTGATGAGTCAAAGTTTTGGTCAAAATGCGTATTCGCGTGCATTTTGCAACGGAACTATTTTCGGGTATCAAAACCCATTGTTTTGATACTAAATCAGTTTTCTAAGTTAGTTAAACATGTTTTGACATGTTTAACTCGTCACTACTAGTTTAGTGCTTGTTTAGGGTCGTAAGTTAAGCGGTCTAAACAACCGCTTAGACTTTCGAACCCAACCCATTTGGTCTATCATTAGGATCCGACCAAGCATGTTTAGTGATCATAGTTGCATAGGGAATAACCTACTGAGGTTATACCTTATGATCACATAGGTTGGTTAGTTATCCGTTAAGTAGTTTATATTATAACAACCCTCAAAGAAACCGACACCCTCATACTTTTTCCTACACCCTAGTATATTTTAAAATAGCTCTATATGTCTTTAAATACAACCCGTATGTGAAAACCGAGCCCGAAATATAATATAGTATTAAAAATAAATAAAAACAAGAAATATTAAGTTGAGGCGGGCCGCGTAGACCCACCCCAATCCTTACGCGGGCGGTATGAAGGTTAAATACCTGATTTCTTTGATTCTTAGGTTCAAGCGGGCCGAGTAAGACCCCCGTTAGTTAACGCGGGCCGCGTAAGATCAAGATAGTGGCGCAGCCCGGTGATGACGCGTGTCATCATCGTGGCCAGTCTAGACGCTGATCCGGATGGGTTACGAGTTGACCTGGGGTCAACGCGGGCCGCGTAAGCCCTGCTCTCATGTTATGCGGGCCGTGAGAGGGTCAAGATCAGCAGCTATAAATAGAATGCATCGGATCTTCAGTCTGGTCGTTCCATTTTCTTTTCTCAAATTCTGAATTATAGGCTTTATAAGCGGGTATTATACCCCCTAATTAGCGAAGTTCTGCTCTGTTGTAAGTATTATAACCCCCTGGATATGTATTAGATACGCTCCCCGATTGATCTAGGGTTCCTTAACGGCTGTCGTGGTTCTGCCCGACGTAGTCGTTGGAATGACGTCTCGGGGAGGGTATTACTAATGCTAAAATGGGTTATTAATACTAACGTGTGCTTTTGTGTAAATTTTAGATTATCACCAGGAAACCCTTACGAAAAATCTAAGACAGCAATGTGAGTAATCTCCTTTTTGTTAACAGTTTTTACAAAACCTTAAATATTTTACAATGCAATTTAGCAGTGATTGAGTCTTTGTAATTCTTCAATTACTGTCGGTATGTTGGGGTTTTTATACAAAATTTACTACACTATGAGTAGTCAGTCGGGACGACAATACGTTACCATTGGACAATGAGTTAGCCAATGTGTAATATGACCCACAAGTCAGGATTGTCAGTACTAATGGAGTAATTGTGTAGATATAAACATTGTAATCGCTCTCAATACTGTTTAAATTAAATTAATGTTTCTTGGTTAAACTGGGATTCACTCATCAGTATTTCCCACTGACAAATGTTTTTAAAACGCGTTTCAGGTAACACAATGTGAAAGCCAATTAGAAGCCAACTGGACAGCACTGAAGGCTTGGAAAAGTGGCTATAAAAGTTACCTAAATAAAGAAGGCTTTTTAATTCAAATAAAATGGTATTTATCCCTATAAATTAGCTTGTAATAAAAACTTGGGTTTTAACCCATTTGTTTAATGTTATGAAATTGTGGTATTTTACTCTGATAAATATTTCCTAACTATGGTCCTGATGAAAAATTCCGCTGCCAAATTAGACAATACGAGATACCACCAAAACTGGTTCGCGGCCGCCCGTTCCCGGGACAGATAAGGGATCGGGTTGTGACAGGAGGTGGTATCAGAGCCTAGCCACTGGTCTAAGCCAAAGAAGTGTCCTGCTGACATTTAAATTTTAAATTTAATATGTTAGGAAATAAATTATGAAAATACGTGCATAACTGAATTTATTTGTTATGTGTTATTTGACTATTTGTTAGTTTACAGTATGAGTGACCAAGGACCATCTGACGCATATCGTCAATTGTCTGGTTCGCCTAGAAGCGAAGGCACCTCCTCTTCTCAGCCTGCCCTCTCAGGGTCCTCTGCTGATACGGAAGAAGGAATCTTTGTGTTTAGGGCTCAGTCAGAAGAGCCATTTCCTCATAAAAAGAGGGGATGGTTCAGTATAGGGGCACACGAGCGTAGGAAGCGTATGAAAAAGATACAAGAACAGAGGGTACTAGCAACAGCCAGGAGAGAGACAGATGCCTATGCCTAGGATATGATAAATAGGGGTATAGCCAATATTCACATCCTAGCAACCACTGCAGCTGACCCAAATCTGGATTAAATAATAGCACCCCAACCACAACCACCAATCCATGACCAACCAATGGACATAGAAAACCCTGAAAACCAAGTAGAGATGCATAACTTCAATTCGGAGGAGATCCCTAGGGTACCAGCACCAAACCCCCTAGACCCAAATTACGATCCCTGGTGGGATGGCGTTAGGGACTATGTGCAACGTTACCCGATACATGAAGACACGCCCATGCAGAACGTAGGAGCCTACCTATGTTTGGACCCTTTAGATCCCTATTTCCACGATGAATACATCAGGGAAATTTTAGAAGATCCTTACCAATTCCAGGCACCTACACCCCCACACCAGGAACCCGCACCCCAGATTTCGAACCCAGTCCTAGAACCTGCACCCCCAATGAGTGCAGAAAATGTACAAGAACTTAGGACTTTTGGTGAAGAAATTTTAGAAAGCAGTGAGAGAATGCGACAGGTGGGAGAGCGTCTCGTATGGAAATACGATGAGCGCAATATGGATTTTTGGATGAATCCATATACGTGAATGTAATGGTGAGATGGTAATAATAATAATAATAAAATATGTGTGTACGGTTGCCTATTATTATTTATTTCAGTCGGTATTGTAATTTTTATTTCAGTACTGATGTGTAATAGATAATAGATGAATAGAGTAAAGTCGCAATGATCGACGCTTTTGGCTAAATTGTGTGTCATGTGATTGACTATATTAATATTATTTTGTGATATTAATACGGGGTAAATGTTTAAAATTCAGATTGCCGACGAAGGAAATCAAGGAAATCTGAATAACGATAACCAGAGTAACATTAACATGGTTAATGAGAATCCGAGCATCAATAACAATGGAAACCAAATGGATAATAGTGCAGTTCAACACATAGTGGCACAAGGAATCATAGATGCAATGCCATTTATTATTCAAACTATTCAAGAAGCGAATAATAAAAGTAAACATAGCAGTAAGCGACCAATTGAACCAGAACACAGCGTGAACAATGGCCCAGTACTTCAAGCGCCCATTCCTAAAAGAAGAAGAACCGTGTCTTATGGTTGCTCTTATAAAGAATTCTGGTCCTGTAAACCGATAGAATTCTCGGGCAATGAAGAACCCATTGCAGCTCTACGCTGGATAGAGAAGACTGAGGCTATTCTGAAAATAAGTAAATGTGCGGAAGAGGACAAAATAATGTTTGCTTCCAATCTATTTAAGAATTCAGCCTTAGAATGGTGGAACACTATCCTCTAATCAAGAGGAAGTGATAAGGTTTACGATATGGAATGGGAAGAATTTAGGAATATGGTAGTAATGAAATTCTGCCCTCCCAATGAAAAAGAACAAATAGGAAACAAATTCCTAAACCTTAGGATGAATGGAGTGGATAGTAAGGGGTACACAAAGTTATTCTTTGAATATGCTAGAATAGTACTAACCCTTGCATCACCTGAACCAGTATTAATCTCCCGTTATATCTGGGGATTAATTGGAGAGATTAGACACGTAGTCAAGGCAGCTAGGCCTCAAACCATAGAAGAAGCTGTAGAACTAACCAACACCTTGACTGATGAACTAGTCCGTACTAGAGAAGAAGACCAGAGGAGAAACCTAGCTCAAAGGTTTACCCAAGAATTCCGTTCTGGGAATTACAACCGTAGGAATATGGGTTCTACCTCTACACCTTTCTGCAAGGTCTGCAAGAAAAAGCATTCGGGAAAATGCTCCACTCTTTGCAATTTCTGCAAGATGCCAGGACACAAAGAAGAAGATTGCAGGAAGAAAAACAAGTAATTGATTGTCCTACAACTGTGGAAAGAAAGGTCACATCAAGCCGAATTGTTCGAAATTGGCTCCAGCTGCGAACAACAAGAACACTAAAAATGCTAGAGCATTTGTTTTGACTGTAGATGAAGCCAAGATGATTCCAGATGTGATAGCCGGTACTTTTTTAGTTAATGATTTTTTTGCTAAAGTATTATTTGACTCTGGTGCAAACCAAAGTTTTATTAATACATCGTTTTGCAAATTTCTAAATCAGTCATTAACTAAACTACCACAAGAATGTTTAGTAGAAACAGCTAATGGAGAAACTGTTAGGATTTCTGAAATCTTGTAGGGAGCAAGAATAGAAATTTTAAATCAAAAGTTTATGGAAAACCTTTATCCCATGAATCTGGCAGGATTTAATATCGTTTTAGGAATGGATTGGTTAATAGCCAATAAAGCCAACATTTTATGTGATCAAAAGTCAATTCAAGTAAATTCACCAAAAGGCAAAAAGATCACAATTAAAGGAGATAAACATCTAGATCCACAAAATTCATCTCTGTGATGAAAACTGCAAGTTATATAAGAAAAGGTTCTACAGTGTATTTGATTTCCATAATCACTAACACTAAAGGAAAAGAACTAAAAGACATTCCAGTAGTGTCCCAGTTTTCAGATGTATTTCCAGACGAATTACCAGGACTACCGCTAGACAGAGAAGTTGAATTCAGAATCCATCTGCTACCAGGAACAGCACCAATTGCCAAAGCACCCTACCGATTAGCACTCGCAGAAATGCAGGAACTGAAGAAACAAATAGACGAATTATTGGAGAAAGGATTCATACAGCCAAGCTCATCACCATGGGGAGCACCAATTTTATTTGTTAAAAAGAAGGACGGATCAATGCGTATGTGCATTGATTACCGTGAATTGAACAAAGTTATGATTAAGAATCGGTACCCATTACCGAGAATCGATGATCTGTTCGACCAACTGCAAGGAGCTCATTTTTTCTCTAAAATCGATTTAAGGTCAGGATATCATCAATTAAAGGTACAGGAATGGGACATTCCTAAGACCGCATTTAGAACAAGGTATGGCCATTATGAATTTACTGTCATGCCATTTGGTTTAACCAATACCCCAACCGCATTTATGGACATGATGAACCGAATATGTAAGCCATATTTGGATAAATTCATAATTGTTTTTATAGATGATATTCTAATTTACTCTAAGAATAAGGAAGATCATGCAAAAGCATTTGCACGCACTTTTAAGTCTATTAAGAAAGGAAAAGCTTTACACTAAGTTTTCAAAGTGCGAGTTTTGGCTAGAACAGGTACAATTTCTTGGACACTTAGTCAATCATGAAGGAATTCATGTGGATCCAACAAAAATCGAAGCCATTACCAAATGGAAAACCCCTGAATCACCAACCGAGATTAGAAGTTTCTTAGGATTGGCCGGTTATTATAGAAGATTTATTCAAGATTTCTCTAGAATAGCCATTCCTTTAACTAAGTTAACCTGTAAATCCATTAAGTTTGAATGGGGAGCAAAGCAAGAAGAGCCTTTAAAATTCTTAAGAATAGATTGACCCATACACCCATATTAGCGTTACCAGAAGGAACGGAAGACTTTGTAGTCTATTGTGACGCTTCTAAGTTAGGTTATGGATGTGTATTGATGCAACGCCAAAAGGTTATAGCTTATGAATCTAGACAACTTAAGAATCATGAAGAGAATTATTCAACCCATGATCTAGAACTAGGAGCTATAATTTTTGCCCTTAAGATTTGGAGACATTATTTGTATGGTAGTAAGTTTACCATATTCACATATCATAAGAGTTTAAGGTATGTTTTCGGGCAAAAGGAGTTGAATATGAGACAAAGACGCTGGATGGAGATGCTTAGTGATTATGATTGTGATATCCAGTATCATGAAGGAAAAGCAAATGTAGTAGCAGATGCTTTAAGCCGAAAGTATCATGAAAAGCCAAAAATGATACGTTCTCTTAAATTAAATCTACAAGTAGATTTAAATGATCAGATAAGAGAAGCACAAGAATCAGTAATCAAGGATGATACTGAAAAATTAAAAGGTATGATTAAAGAATTAGAACAAGGAACAGATGGAATTTGGAGATTCCATAAAAAGAGAATGTGGATACCTAAATTAGGAAACCTACGTCTTCGTATATTAGAAGAAGCTCATAAATCTAAGTATACGATGCATCCATGAAATGATAAAATGTACCAGGATTTAAGGAAAAATTTCTGGTGGATAGGAATGAAGAAGGACATAGCAGCCTATGTTTCTAAATGTTTAACTTGTTCACAAGTTAAAGCTGAACACCAGAAACCCTCAGGATTGTTACAGCAACTAGAAATGCCAGTATGGAAATGGGAATTAATAACAATGGATTTTGTTACTAAATTACCTAAAACGAATAAAGGAAATGATACAATCTGGGTGATTGTAGATAGGCTAACCAAGTCAGCTCATTTCCTACCAATGAAGGAAACTTTCGGAGGTAATTAGGATGATCACTTACCTTTAATAGAATTTTCTTATAATAATAGTTATCACACAGGTATCAATGCTGCACCATTCGAAGCACTTTATGGACGAAAGTGCCGAACCCCAGTCTGTTGGGCAAAAATTGGGGGAAAACAACTATCCGGACCTGAGATAGTGCAAGAAACAACTGACAAGATTATTCAAGTCAAGGAACGACTGAAAGCAGCACGTGATCGACAAAAGAGCTATGCCGACAACCGGCGCAAACCGTTGGAATTTCAAGTAGGAGATAAAGTATTATTAAAAGTATCTCCTTGGAAAGGAGTAGTAAGATTCATCAAAAGAGGAAAGCTAAGTCCCAGGTATATTGGACCTTTTGAGATTATTAGAAGAATAGGACCTGTAGCCTATCAGCTACAACTGCCAGAGGAAATGGCAGGAATACATGATGTGTTTCATGTATCTAATCTCAAGAAATGCTTAGCTGATGAATCGCTAATGGTACCTCTTAAGGATATAGAGGTAAATGAACAACTCAAGTTTGTAGAGAGGACTCTACAGATTGAAGACAGGAAAGTCAAGAATCTCAAACATAAGAGATTAGTTCTGGTCAAAGTGAAGTGGGACTCCAAAAGAGGACCTGACTACACATGGGAGCTTGAATCTGAAATGCAAAAGAAATATCCACACTTGTTCCAGTAGATCTCGAGGACGAGCTCTAAAACAAGGTGGGGAGGATGTAACAACCCTCAAAGAAACCGACACCCTCATAATTTTTCCGACACCCTAGTATAATTTAAAATAACTCTATATGTCTTTAAATACAACCCGTATGTGAAAACCGAGCCCGGAATATAATATAGTATTAAAAATAAATAAAAAAAAGAAATATTAAGTTGAGGCGGGCCGCGTAGACCCACCCCAATCCTTACACGGGCGGTATGAAGGTTAAAAACCTGATTTCTTTGATTCTTAAGTTCAAGCGGGCCGCGTAAGACCCCCGTTAGTTAACGCGGGCCGCGTAAGATCAAGATAGTGGCGCAGCCCGGTGATGACACGTGTCATCATTGTGGCCAGTCTAGATGCTGATCCAGATGGGCTACGAGTTGACCTGGGGTCAACGCGGGCCGCGTAAGCCCATCTCTCATGTTACGCGGGCCGCGAGAGGGTCAAGATCAGCAACTATAAATAGAATGCATCGGATCTTCAGTCTGTTCGTCCCATTTTCTTTTCTCAATCTCAAATTCTGAATTATAGGCTTTATAAGCAGGTATTATACAACCCTAATTAGCGAAGTTCTGCCGCGTTGTAAGTATTATAACCCCTGGATACGTATTAGATACGCTGCCCGATTGATCTAGGGTTCCGTAACGGCTGTCGTGGTTCTGCCCGACGTAGTCGTTGGAATGCCGTCTCGGGGAGGGTATTACTAATGTTAAAATGGGTTATTAATACTAACGTGTGCTTTTGTGTAAATTTTAGATTATCACCAGGAAACCATTACGAAAAATCTAAGACAGCAATGCGAGTAATCTCCTTTTTGTTAACAGTTTTTACAAAACCTTAAATATTTTACAATGCAATTTAGCAGTGATTGAGTCTTTGTAATTCTTCAATTACTGCCGGTATGTTGGGGTTTTGTATACAAAATTTACTACACTATAAGTAGTCAGTCGGGACGACAATACGTTACCATTGGACAATGAGTTAGCTAATGTGTAATATGAGCCACAAGTCAGGATTGACAGTACTAATGGAGTAATTGTGTAGATATAAACATTGTAATCGCTCTCAATACTGTTTAAATTAAATTAATGTTTCTTGATTAAACTGGGATTCACTCACCAGTATTTCCCACTGACAAATGTTTTTAAAACGTGTTTCAGGTAACACAATGTGAAAGCCAATTAGAAGCGAGCTGGACAGCACTGAAGGCTTGGAAAAGTGGCTATAAAAGTTACCTAAATAAAGAAGACGTTTTAATTCAAATAAAATAAGATTTATCCCTATAAGTTAGTTTGTAATAAAAACTTGGGTTTTAACCCATTTGTTTAATGTTATGAAATTATGGTATTTTACTCTGATAAATATTTCCTAACTACAGTCCTGATGAAAAATTCCGCTGCCAAATTAGACAATACGAGATACCACCGAAACTGGTTCGCGGCCGCCCGTTACCGGGATAGATAAGGGATTGGGGGTTGCGACATATGTGCCCATAGAAAATGACCAAAATGCCCTTTTGAAGCATAAATTCATAATTTGGATATGTGATTAAGTTTTTGACATATAATCTGATTTAGTAATATGTTTAGGTATAATTGGGCATGTAAGACTTGACATAGGACATAGACAACCATCCGACCTTAGTTTTACGCAAACGACGCGTTATAGTAGCTTAAACTACCATAATGGGTCGAAACGGGTCAAAAGCACTTAGGTAGACTTCCAAATCAGAATGTTAGCTCTATTAAATCATGCCATCTGAGTTCAAATACTCATTTGATTTATAGAACATCATTCTATCCTATTTCCCCGATTTAGGATCCGTTAATTAACGTAGTTACCTATATTAGGTGCCTTGTTAATTCTGTGGTCCTTGGAGCTTAAATTGGTCTTAATCCCAAGACTAATAAGCAATCCCAAGTGAGTACATACTCCCCTCTTTTACCGCTTTCAAATATTTTGGGGTGTTACACATGTGCATACTTGTTACTTTCGTGCTTTCCATTGCTTTTATGACATAAACAAGCTAGTTTCACCTAGTACACATGTAGTACATGATTTCCCATTGTATTTTGCTATGTATGTTTACTTAGCATGCTAGCACATTGATTTCATAAACATGTTTGCTATGTATGTTTACTTAGCATGCTAGTATGTATGTTTACTTAGCATGCTAGCACATTGATTTTATGAACATTTCTACTATGTATGTTTACTTAGCATACCTAGTACATGGTTTTCGCATGCTACAATGGTTATGACATTTGGTGTGTTTAATTGGGACAATAATACATTCATTAACATTGATCACGCCGCTCGGTAGTATGTAATTGTCACACACCTTTCTGCGGCGGAAGCACGAGGTGTGATCATGAAAGGTTCTCATTGCATACGATTGGTAAACATACTACATGCTCATAAAAATAACTTCAAATGTCATTACCATCACATAACGGAAACATAGTTTAAGTGTTTACATCACGAAACAACATATTGTCTGAAAGTTTACAACTTATTTAAGACAAACATAAACGACATCCACGAGCATGAATAAGACCGCGCGCACATCCACTTTTAGTTACCTGAAATACATGTGAGTTTTGGAAAAACGTCAACATAATGTTGGTGTGAATTCATGCAATTTTTGTATTTCACGCTAGTATACTTGTATGAAAACGTGATATATGTCTTGTAAAAATAAAGAATTCTTGTGTAGATAAAGTATTCTTGTGGTATGAACCAATTAAAGCATTCTTGTGTACGAACCTCGTACAAATTAAGTATTCTTGTATATATCAGGGTTGTTAATGGGTTGCAAGGCCATTAACATGTGACACGACATAGGAAGAAACCAAACCATAGGCATTTTTCTAGTTGTCGATTCACGACGGAGACACAAAACCACTACTCGGTACTAGTTTTCACCAAGAGTGTGGCTGCCCGGACATCGGTTAGATCTAACCTTTTGTTCTGCGGTCTACGTATGTACACGATTAATGGTGCTTATGGTACCCTATTCGTGACACGATTTCTCGTATCATTCCTCAAAATGCATCATACTTGGTACTAGTTTTCACCAAGAGTGCTTCTTGTTTTTGTATCCATCAAACCATTTGTAAACATTGTAATATTTGTAACATGTATTTCACCCCCGAAGTTATAAAACTGAAAACGGTTAGAAGAAAAGGGGGAGCATGAACTCACAACTTTGCGTTCCTGCGTCGTAAACTTCACCGGATTTGCTTTATCTAGCGTCGTGACCTAAACGTGTTTTATTAACGTTAGTCACTAGACTTGTATCCCACAAGTACAAGTCACTATCTTTTGTGTAGGTATTCTTGTGTTAAAAATAATTTATATTTTTAACTATGTATCTTACTTATATTACTTTCTTAAAAATAAATATAATTTTCTTGTATTTTGCACCCTAATTATGTATCTTGTATGTTGTATGTGTATTTTTTTGTTTTTACTTCTCAAGAGCATTTAGTGTATTTTCAAGTCCTAATACACTATCACGTAATACATACTACATACACTTAGCACAAAATTTGGTGACCAATAAATACATTTATTTTTCCTCAAAAATATACATACTTAATATCAATTTTAATCTTGAAGAAATCATCATTTCTTATCACAAAAATTAGGGAAACCTTGGTAAATGTTCTTTAGGTTCATTTTTAGGAAATAAGTTTCACAAAACTTATATTTTTCTAAGTGTCAAAATTTATAAAAATTTTGACATGGTTTCCCCTAAAAATGGAGGTTTCCCATGTTTTCAAAATATGTGTTTATTTTCTTTTAAATCGTCAACAATCAATTTTCAACAACAATTATCAACAACATATACCAATTTTTCTATTTCATGAACTTGAAAATTTGTAAAAATGTGTAGTAACTTACTAGTGCATTTAGTAAGTCTTGTTACCCTTAAAAACATGGTTATTTGTTTATAAATCACCTTCTTGTAAAGTTTTGTTCTTTACAACTTATGTTCATATTTTCTAAAAATACTTCTTCTTGTATTTTTCTTGTTACACATGTGTTTCTTTACTTGTTAACCACTAAAAATGTGTATATTTATGTAAAAACCAAGATTTAGTAAAACTCGTATTTTTGACTTGGTTTCTTGGTAAATCATACTTGAAATATTTAGATTTACAAGACTTTAAACTTACTTGTTCATTATTTTACAAGAAACATCATATTTATTCAAGTTCATGACTTTTTGTGAGGATGATTCATAACCTTTAACATGTTCATCCCCTCATCTTGCTAGATTATGTTTTTAATCATAATCTAGCAAGACTACATGATGATCAACATTATTCCTACAAACAATCAATAATCAACAAGTTTAACAACACTAAAACAACATGATTTCTTCATAGTTAAAGCTTATGTTAAGGTTTCATTCTCATGTTTCTTAATGTTCTTTAAGATTATCATCATGTAACCTACTTTAACCATTCAAATAAGATGAAATATGGAGTGTAGGATGTTCTTACCACTAGCTCAAGGCTAGGGATGTTCAAGAGAAGAAATGAGGTGGTTAAAAGCACTAGAGGGAGGTCCTTCCAATTCCGCTGCTTACAACCTTCTTAGTTAGGCTCCATACACCTTAGAATATGCTTAGATTGAATGGTGATGGATTGAAAATAAAAGTGTAGAGAGGGGGTGCTTGGGCCATAGCTTGACGGGAGGAGAAGAGATGGTTTTGTGAGTTGGTAAGTGTTGGAATGATAAGGGTTATAATCTTGGGGTTTTTATGAACTAACTTCCAACACTAATTTACTCATTGGTCCATATGCCCAAAATCAAGGAAACATGATCTATTTTATTAATCAAGAAAATCTAAAGTGTGGGGCCCTTGTAATCGGCCATTACATGGGGGGGGGGGTCTAGTTACATCTCAATTGGATGTTACAAGTTCTAGTTAGTGTTAAATGTTAAATATCAAGTATCTAGTTAGTTATATTAGTTACTAGATATTTTAGTGGGTGTCAAAGTGTTCGGGGATCATAACTAGCTTAGAAATGATAACACAAGGTTTCTAATAATATTTTTGTTTTCCGGGTAATGTCCGGTTGTTCGGTTAGATACCGGTTCATTAAAGTGTTAAATTACACCGTTTAGTGTACTTTATGTCCCCTTTTGTAACACTTTCAATTCCCGACACTTAGTGAAGTATTCTGGATGCTAAATCATAATTTCTGCATAATATTTCAGTGTCATAATGCTGTTTATAGCTGAATTTAATAAAATTCTGCAGTTAAAGTGCGTTTCGGGTGCTTTTTAGTGCTTATTTTAGCTTCTGGAATGTCTATATGCTAACCCTTGTATGTACTCTTGAGTTTTAATGTATTCTTGTCGTTGGACCTACACCTAGGCCCTAATTCTTTTGTCTGACTGCTTTCTGCAGGATCGTTGACACAATGTGTCTTACCGGTGAGTTTACTAGTATTTCTGACGCAACGCTGTTCATTAATGCATAAAGTAATTCTTGTAGTGTAAAACGTGCATGAATTCACTTGTATAGTATGTAATCAGATAGTGTTGACATTTAAGCACATAATTGCATTCATTAAATAATAATTAAAGTGTACGGAAATTACCGGTTTGTGCCAGGTGTCACAGTCTCCCCCCGTTAAGAGAATTTCGTCCCGAAATTCAGGCTGAACTAACTCTCGCAGGAGTCTTCTTGAACAGGTGGGGATACTTTTCTTTGAACTGGTCTTCACGTTCCCATGTGTACTCGGGTCCGTGTTTAGAGTTCCAACGTACTTTGACAAGTTTCACACTGCTCCTCCTGTTCTTGTTGACTTTTCAGTCGGTAACCTCAACGGGTTGTTCTGTAAATCGGAGGGCATCATCAATATGCACTTCATCCACAGGGATGATCACGTTTTCTTATGTTGGACTCTTCTTGAGGTTGGATACATGAAACGTATCATGTACTCCATTAAGTTCTTCCGGTAACACCAACTTGTATGCCACGGTACCAATTCTTTCTAGAATCTTGAATGGTCCGATGTATCGTGGATTCAGCTTTCCACGTTTTCCAAATCAGACTACGCCCTTCCAAGGTGAGACCTTCAACAAAACTTTGTCTCCGACCTTGAACTGTAATGGTTTTCATCTTCGATCAGCGTAACTCTTTTGTCGATCTCGAGCCACCTTAATGCGCTCTTGGATCTGCATAATCTTGTCGGTTGTCTCCTGTACTATTTCAGGACCAACCATACGTTTATCTCCAGCGTCTGCCCAACATAAGGGCGAGCGGCACTTGCGGCCATACAGAGCTTCGAACGGTGCGGCTTTTATGATTGTATGATAACTGTTATTGTAGGAAAACTCAACTAAAGGTAGATGAGTATCCCAGCTGCCGCCTAAGTTCATAACACATGCGCGAAGCATATCTTCTAATGTTTGTAGGGTTCGTTCGCTCTGACCGTCTGTTTGTGGATGGAAGGCTGTGCTTAGATCTAGCTGAGATCCAAAGGCTTCCTGAAAGTAAAGGCTTCCTGAAAGTATTGCCAGATTCTTGAGACAAAGCGTCCATCTCTGTCTGAAATGATTGAGATAGGCACTCCATGACGTGCCACAATTTCCTTTAGGTATATTTCAGCAAGCTTTCCCGTGCTATCCTTTTCTTGGATCGGTAGGAAATGCGTAGATTTCGTCAATCGATCAACTATCACCCATATCATATCGTGCCCTCTCGGGGTCCTGGGTAATTTCGTTATGAAGTCCATCGAGATTTGCTCCTACTTCCATATGGGTATCTCTGGTTGTTGTAGTAGGCCAGACGGTTTCTGATATTCAGCCTTAACCTTAGCACAGGTTAGGCACTTTCCAACATAGACAGCAACATCGCTCTTGAGTCTCGGCCACCAATAGTATTCTTTTAAGTCTTGATACATCTTGTCCGATCCTAGATGGATCGAGTATCTCGATTTATGCGCTTCATCAAGGATGACTTCTCGAATGCCGCCATAGAGCGGAACCCAAATACGCTTCTTAAAGTATAAGGCTCCCTCTTCATTTGGCACCATATATTTCAACATACCCCGGAGGTATTCAGCTTTACGGTTTTCTCCTTTAAGAGCTTCTTGTTGTGCATCACGAATGCGTGCAGTGAGGTTCGTTCGAATAGTCATTTCCAATGCTCGAACCCTTAGGGTCTTAACCCTTTCTTTTCGACTTAGTGTGTCTGCTACAACGTTTGCCTTTCCAGGATGGTACTTAATATCACAGTCATAATCGTTCAGCAGCTCGACCCAACGTCGCTGGCGCATGTTTAGTTCTTTCTGATCAAATATGTGTTGTAGGCTTTTGTGATATGTGAAGATTGTACATCGAGTACCATATAGATAGTGTCGCCAGATCTTCAAGGCGAATACCACTGCGCCCAACTCCAGGTCGTGGGTGGTATAGTTTCTTTCATGCACCTTCAATTGTCTTGAAGCGTAAGCGATGACTTTTTGGCGTTGCATGAGTACGCAACCCAAACCTTGTCGTGAGGCATCGCAGTATACCACGAAGTCTTCAGTGCCTTCGGGTAATGATAGTATCGGTGCATCGCATATCTTGTTTTTAAGTAACTGGAAGGCTTCTTCTTGTTTGTAACCACAGTCGTATTTCTTGTCTTTCTGTGTAAGGGTCGTTAGCGGTTGAGTTATCTTTGAGAAATTCTCGATGAATCGCTGATAATAGCCTGCTAAGCCTAAAAATTGTCGAACTTCAGTTGGGCTTTTGGGGGCTTCCCAATTCTTTATGGCTTCTATCTTGGACGGGTCTACATGAATGCCCTTCTCATTCACAACGTGACCAAGAAATTGTACTTCGCGAATCCATAATTCGCATTTGGAAAATTTTGCATAAAGTTTCTCTTTCTTCAGTAGTTCCAAGGTGGTTCTGAGATGTTGCTCGTGCTCTTATTTCGTTCGCGAGTAAATCAGGATATCATCGATAAACACAATCACGAATTTATTGAGATATGGTTTGCATACGCGGGTCATCAGATCCATAAAGACCACTGGTGCGTTCGTCAGTCCGAATGGCATCACAAGGAATTCGTAATGCCCATATCTTGTTCTGAATGCAGTCTTGGCACGCTTTCTTCTTGTATCCTTAACTGATGGTATCCAGATCGAAGATCGATCTTGGAATAGTAGCTTGATCCTTGTAACTGATCAAATAAGTCACCAATCCTCGGTAATGGATACCGATTCTTGATTGTGAGCTTGTTCAGTTCTCTGTAATCAATACACATCCACAGAGTTCCATCCTTTTTCTTCACAAACAATACTGGAGCTCCCCAAGGTGAGAAGCTTGGCCTTATGAATCCTTTATCCAACAACTCCTGGAGTTGTGTAGACAATTCTTGCATTTCGGATGGTGCAAGCCGATAGGGAGCCTTGGCTACAGGAGCGGCTCCTGGAACCAAGTCTATACGGAATTCGACTTGTCGTTGTGGAGGTAGTCCTGGCAGATCCTCGGGAAAAACATCAGGGAATTCCTTCACCATAGGAATTTCTTCGAGTTTCGGCTCTTCAACTTTCTTATCTACAACGTGCGCTAGGAAAGCAACACATCCTTTCCTTAAGCACTTCTGTGCCTTCATACAGCTGATGATTCGTAGAGGCGCATCTCATTTTCTCCATGCACTATGAGAGTTTCACCATTCGCTAAAGGGATGCGAATGATTTTCTCATGACAAATAACTTCAGCTTTGTTCTTGGACAACCAGTCCATTCCAACCACCATGTCGAAACTACCCAATTGAATAGGTAAGAGGTCGATGCTAAATCTCCGTTCACCAAGTTCTAGTGTGCAGCCCCTAACAACTTCGCCCGATTCAACAAGCTTGCCATTGGCTAGTTCTATAGAATAAGGAATATCTAATCTACTAGATTCTATTCCAAGCATGAGTTTAAATTCCACAGACATGAAGCTATAGTCGGTACCAGTGTCAAATAATATGGATGCAACGTGATTGTTAACGAGAAACGTACCGGTGACCACATTAGGGTCCTCGCGTGCGTTCTTTGCTCCAATAAAAAATGCTCGAGCCTGAGCGTTGTTTCCCTTTGGGCAGTCTTTCATGAAATGATCATTGCTTCCACAACTGAAGCATCCTTGGTTCTGCCCCTTTCCGTTACCATTCCTGTTACCAGCACCATTTCCATTCCGGTTCTTTCCTTTTCCCCAACAATCTCACCATAGTGACCCAACTTTCCACACTTGTCGCATCTTGGAATGCGACAAACCCCTTCGTGATGACGCTTGCAATTTTTTCAAGTGGGCAGAGTGCCCAGGTACCTTTTGGCAGGAGCGTCATTCATGGTTGCAAGAGTTTTCGCCTCCTGAGGCGGTTTAGTGTCACGCTTCTTGTTGTTGAAACCCTTGTTGTTACGAGTTGCTTGATTCAGGTTTGCATGTTTCCTTTTCTTGTCGCCGGATGACTCAGCATGCGTCTCGGTCTTTTCTGTTGGGTTTAGTGATAGCTTCTTCATACGAACACAATCTTCAGTAAGGCTGACAGCCAGAGTTACAGCCTCGGTGATTGTTTGAGGTTTGGCCGAAGTCACCATGTCGCGGAATTCTGAGGACAGTCCCCAAATGTAGTGTTCAACGTGCTTAAATTCGGGAGTCACCATGTAGGGAAGCACTCTAGACAGATCGTGGAACCTTCGAGTATACCCATTAATGTCAGCACCTTCCATGGTCAAGTGTCAGAACTCCGTTTCCCGTCTTTGGAGTTTAGCACGGGAGCAATACTTCTCTCTCATTTTCTCTTTCAGTTCATCCCAAGTCATGCCATACGCGGCATCATCACCCAAGGTTTGGACTTGCAAGTTCCACCAAGTCAGAGCTTCATCAACAAACAACCCAGTAGCAAAAGTGACTTGCTGATCCGCAGTACACTTGCTCATATGGATAGTGGCCTCTGTCTTCTCCGTCCAGCGTACAAACGCCACCGCACCTCCAGTGCCATCGTAGTTCAGTGGTTTGCAGTCGAGGAACTGCTTGAAGGTGCAGCCTGTAATTAACCCAACCAACTCACACGTGAGCAATCAAAGAAATAATGAAACAAAGACCGTTCATAAATTTCTCCTTTCTTAGCGAATTGTCTTAAGGTTACCTTGAGCCGCGTTTCCTCCAGACGAATCTCCATGTCTGTTACATCTAGCATTGCTTGGTCCTCCACTGTCTTCGGTGCGGTTTGCCTCGTACTGGGAGATAGCTGCGGAGATCCTTTCTTCCAGTAGAGCGTTAAGCTCTTCAGCAGTTCTTGGCAGTGGGGGAGGAGGAGGTTGATCACGAGCGTTCACAGCTCTTCTGGGTGCCATGTTCTGAAAGAACACCGCACAATAGGTTTAGGCATTTGTTTGATATCATCATACTAGACAGTAGTAGTATATATATACACAAGCATATACCACATAAGTAACATCAAACAACTATTACTCCAGCAGAGTAATTAATAGGCTGGTGTTCACGTTTGACCTTTTCTTGAGGGGATCTATACGTGACAAGACTTGTTGTGGTTTCTGTGCACTGAATTCAATAATTATGTATGCATCCAAAATTACGTAACTCCTTGCACAGTCCGCACAGTTCGTTTCATCCTCGTATTTCTCCCTTCAAATAGGCCATTGTTTTCAGGCAAAGTCACATATACGTGTGACATTCTACTTCTAGTATATGTATATATCAATTATCACACATAATTGCAAGTAATTCTCATTCACAGAGGAGTGCTACTCTAGTGCACCCTAAGTCTCGTAGTGTCTTTTCTTGACTCTTGTAAAAAATTTCAGGTAGTGGATGTCGCGGGAAGTTTTATGCAATGAAAACTTTTTGAAATAATTGTTTTCGTGAAAGGATCCTAGAGATTGTAGTCTAGACTCGAGAAGGAATCCTGATTCACTACAATCGCAGCTCTGATACCAATCTGTCACACCCCTTTCTGCGGCGGAAGGACGAGGTGTGATCATGAAAGGTTCTCATTGCATACGATTGGCAAACATACTACATGCTCATAAAAATAACTTCAAACGTCATTACCATCACATAACAGAAACATAGTTTAAGTGTTTACATCACGAAACAACATATTGTCTGAAAGTTTACAACTTATTTAAAACAAACATAAACGAGATCCACGAGCATGAGTAAGACCGCGCGCACATCCACTTTTAGTTACCTGAAATACATGTGAGTTTTGGAAAAACGTCAACATAATGTTGGTGTGAATTCATGCAATTTTTGTATTTCACGCTAGTATACTTGTATGAAAACGTGATATATGTCTTGTAAAAATAAAGTATTCTTATGTAGATAAAGTATTCTTGTGGTATGAACCAATTAAAGCATTCTTGTGTACGAACCTCGTACAAATAAATTATTCTTGTATATATCAGGGTTGTTAATGGGTTGCAAGGCCATTAACATGTGACACGACATAGGAAGACACCAAACCATAGGCATTTTTCTAGTTGTCGATTCACGACGGAGACACAAAAGCACTACTCGGTACTAGTTTTCACCAAGAGTGTGGCTGCCCGGACACCCGTTAGATCTAACCTTTTGTTCTGCGGTCTAAGTATGTACACGATTAATGGTGCTTATGGTACCCTATTCGTGACACGATTTCTCGTATCATTCCTCAAAATGCATCATACTTGGTACTAGTTTTCACCAAGAGTGCTTCTTGTTTTTGTATCCATCATACAATTTGTAAACATTGTAATATTTGTAACATGTATTTCACCCCCGAAGTTATAAAACTGAAAACGGTTAAAAGAAAAGGGGGAGCATGAACTCACAATTTTGCGTTCCTGCGTCGTAAACTTCACCGGATTTGCTTTATCTAGCGTCGTGACCTAAACGTGTTTTATTAACGTTAGTCACTAGACTTGTATCGCACAAGTACAAGTCACTATCTTTTGTGTAGGTATTCTTGTGTTAAAAATAATTTATATTTTTAACTATGTATCTAACTTATATTATTTTCTCAAAAATAAATATAATTTTCTTGTATTTTGCACCCGAATTATGTATCTTGTATGTTGTATGTGTATTTTTGTGTTTTTACTTCTCAAGAGCATTTAGTGTATTTTCAAGTCCTAATACGCTATCACGTAATACATACTACATACACTTAGCACAAAATTTAGTGACCAATAAATACATATATTTTTCCTCAAAAATATACATACTTAATATCAATTTTAATCTTGAAGAAATCATCATTTCTTATCACAAAAATTAGGGAAACCTTGGTAAATGTTCTTTAGGTTCATTTTTAGGAAATAAGTTTCACAAAACTTATATTTTTCTAAGTGTCAAAATTTATAAAAATTTTGACATGGTTTCCCCTAAAAATGGAGGTTTCCCATGTTTTCAAAATATGTGTTTATTTTCTTTTAAATCGTCAACAATCAATTTTCAACAACAATTATCAACAACATATACCAATTTTTCTATTTCATGAACTTGAAAATTTGTAAAAATGTGTAGTAACTTACTAGTGCATTTAGTAAGTCTTGTTACCCTTAAAAACATGGTTATTTGTTTATAAATCACCTTCTTGTAAAGTTTTGTTCTTTACAACTTATGTTCATATTTTCTAAAAATACTTCTTCTTGTATTTTTCTTGTTACACATGTGTTTCTTTACTTGTTAACCACTAAAAATGTGTATATTTATGTAAAAACCAAGATTTAGTAAAACTCGTATTTTTGACTTGGTTTCTTGGTAAATCATACTTGAAATATTTAGATTTACAAGACTTTAAACTTACTTGTTCATTATTTTACAAGAAACATCATATTTATTCAAGTTCATGACTTTTTGTGAGGATGATTCATAACCTTTAACATGTTCATCCCCTCATCTTGCTAGATTATGTTTTTAATCATGATCTAGCAAGACTACATGATGATCAACATTATTCCTACAAACAATCAATAATCAACAAGTTTAACAACACTAAAACACCATGATTTCTTCATAGTTAAAGCTTATGTTAAGGTTTCATTCTCATGTTTCTTAATGTTCTTTAAGATTATCATCATGTAACCTACTTTAACCATTCAAATAAGATGAAATATGGAGTGTAGGATGTTCTTACCACTAGCTCAAGGCTAGGGATGTTCAAGAGAAGAAATGAGGTGGTTAAAAGCACTAGACGGAGGTCCTTCCAATTCCGCTGCTTACAACCTTCTTAGTTAGGCTCCATACACCTTAGAATATGCTTAGATTGAATGGTGATGGATTGAAAATAAAAGTGTAGAGAGGGGGTGCTTGGGCCATAGCTTGACGGGAGGAGAAGAGATGGTTTTGTGAGTTGGTAAGTGTTGGAATGATAAGGGTTATAATCTTGGGGTTTTTATGAACTAACTTCCAACACTAATTTACTCATTGGTCCATATGCCCAAAATCAAGGAAACATGATCTATTTTATTAATCAAGAAACTCTAAAGTGTGGGGCCCTTGTAATCGGCCATTACATGGGGGGGGGGGGGTCTAGTTACATCTCAATTGGATGTTACAAGTTCTAGTTAGTGTTAAATGTTAAATATCAAGTATCTAGCTAGTTATATTAGTTACTAGATATTTTAGTGGGTGTCAAAGTGTTCGGGGATCATAACTAGCTTAGAAATGATAAAACAAGGTTTCTAATAATATTTTAGTGTTCCGGGTAATGTCCGGTTGTTCGGTTAGATACCGGTCCGTTAAAGTGCTAAATTACACCGTTTAGTGTACTTTATGTCCTCTTTTGTAACACTTTCAATTCCCGACACTTAGGGAAGTATTCTGGATGCTAAATCATAATTTCTGCATAATATTTCAGTGTCATAATGCTGTTTATAGCTGAATTTAATAAAATTCTGCACTTAAAGTGCGTTTCGGGTGCTTTTTAGTGCTTATTTTAGCTTCCGGAATGTATATATGCTAACCCTTGTATGTACTCTTGGGTTTTAATGTATTCTTGTCGTTGGACCTACACCTAGACCCTAATTCTTTTGTCTGACTGCTTTCTGCAGGATCGTTGACACAATGTGTCTTACCGGTGAGTTTACTAGTATTTCTGACTCAACGCTGTTCATTAATGCATAAAGTAATTCTTGTAGCGTAAAACGTGCATGAATACACTTGTATAGTATGTAATCAGACAGTGTTGACATTTAAGCACATAATTGCAGTCATTAAATAATAATTAAAGTGTACGGGAATTACCGGTTTGTGCCAGTTGTCACAGTAATGGTACCATAGGACTTGACAAATCCGGTTTCCGACTTCCTAGGTTTGTTTGGAAGTTGGGAATGATAGTATCCGATATACATAATTTAGATAAACCTTTAATTTGTTTAAGGGTTTTTCACCACAGGCGCAATGCTTGAATGTATGCAAATAAACATTACTGCATAAATGTTTGTAATCATAAAGGATTGTTTTCTGCAAAACATAACATTTGATTTAAACTTAGGTTTATGCAAAGACTTTGTTTTGTACATTTTCCTACGGGGTTGAGTAAATTCTTTTATTCACCGTACATGACATTTGTTTTCACACAGACATTATCATATAGGTTAAGTAGATACTTTGTACTTGCTATACATGACATTGAACATGGTTTACACATAAACATTTTGACATTGGTTTTAAACAAGTCAGTTTGGTTGATTATTGATAAGTGACTTATATAAAGAGGCTATGTGTTATATGATAAAAGCATGGTGGATACGCCGCTGGTACTTCCAATATATAAGTGCTTTTATTATATTATACGTAGTAGCGTTATCTAACCCACTTTGACAGGAACAAAGACATGATACATTTTATACAAAAACACGACACTGTTTTACAAATCACATATTTTATACAAATTCATTTCCACTTGGTTATTTATTTAACCTAGCATATGATTTTCACATGATTTTATAAAGGAAAACATTTTACAAGGTTCATGACTACTTTTTGATAAACACTTCTTTTAACTACAAGTCATGAATCCTGCATAAACAAAACCTATGTATCTCACATGTATTTTTATGTTGACGTACCTATTTTCGCATGTGTTTCAGGTGCTAATGCATGATGATGTTTGTGCTACACTTAGGCGGACTTGGGCCTTAGTGACTTAAAATACAATTAACTATGTTATGTTTTCATTAATTCCAAGACAATGTAAACTCTTTAATCAATAATACAAAACTTTAATTACCATGGTTGTTGAAACAATAATTCTGTCGCTCCACTCCCCGACGTTTTCGCCGCGGTTTGTTGTTTTACGCGGTCGGGGTGTGACATGAAGGCAAAAGATGGACAAAATGAACGAAATTCAGAATGTCTTGGTACCAGTAAAGATTCTCGGCATCTTTCTATATATACATCAGTCATGGCGGTTATATGGTGGTTGATTTTGGAGGGAACAACCGCCATGTTGTCACACCCCGATTTCCACGTGTCACCGGTGGGGGAGTATCGTGACGTGGTTGGCAACATAATAGGCAAACAACACAATAATCATTATGCACAGCGGAAGCAATTTAAAAATATGATACAACCGAATTTAATATTGTAATATCAAATGTCACAATATTCGGAAGTTTATCCACAGGTGGATCGAAATAGAAATAATATTAATAGTACCTGCATTTAATCTTTTTGGGAAAATACGTCAGTTTACACTGGTAAATACATTCAACTGACTCATTTTGGAAAATGATTGAAAATTTGTTTGGATGCACATGGCATAAACATTTTTATTTAACTTGGGAGAATTATTTAATATTATAATCTTGTGAACAAATTACATGTTCCGTGTGCGTTCAGTAGCCCGGATCTTGTCCGGGTTAAAGATCAATAGACACACCACAATATACTTTGGTGCACTGACGGGTGTACGCCTACACCCCGCGCTTAAGTCGTGGCCATTTCGTAAAATGATGCCAAGGATATCCGGGGCATGGTCATTAACCCCCCAAAGGCTTTAAGTAACAAGACAGTTTAAACGAGCCGATCAAATTTAGTCAATTACCCACTCAACGGTGGAGGATTTGATGCTCGATCAAGCGGTATGCTATATACCGTAACTCAAGCCCGTGTAGGGAAAATAAGTTAAAACTATTTACCTGAGCAAAGTATAATTCACAATTAGCAAAATGCACGTAGCTTTTACTGGTCCTCCTAATCTGGAACGAAGGTTTTATAATAACCTATTAGAATCCTAACGGGTCTTTAATTAAGCTTAAGCTTAGACCGGCTAGTTTCAAAGATACGGTTCGTACGCATGATTAAGCGAAGACCGGATAGAATGTGATTTAGGCCCGAAAAGTTTGAAGACTTGTTTAATATGGGTTTATTATTCACATTCTGGATTTTGAGATAAAACCGTTAAGGTTTGACCCGTTTCGGCTAATTTATGTAAACTTGTTACATAAACCGAACCGTACGCGTAATAAGCGTGACGGGTATTCATGAGAGCTATATACAGGTTTCCTAAGTTAATTATGTCTCAAATATGTTGTGACATCAGTAAGATGTCTTTCATTATGCCCGAAACGTGTTTAAACACAAACTAGGCCCCGTAGGGGTAGTTTGGTCATTTAAAAGTTTATAAAAGAGTTTAAGTAACAACCTGAGTTACAGGTATGATGTAATCAGCAAAAATACATCATTTGCTAAGTTATATCAGTAGGATAAAGCATATATGTGAAATTTATCATTTTTAACCAAATTATGCCCCGTAGGGGTATTTTGGTAATTTCACATAAGCCGAAAAGCTCAAAACTGAAGTCTGAGTTTATCAACCTTTGCTTACTGTTAAAATATTATAATTTTCCTCATATATCAGTAGGTATCAACCCGGGTATGTCCAATATAATTTTAATACATACTTTGCGTTAAAAACGCTTAATAAGGCGATTAAAGGCCATTTCCGGGTTCGATACTTAAATCTGATATTTTTATATTTCCAGAAGGCTTTAAATAATTTATTTATCATATGTGATCAGTAGCAAAAGGTTTGGAGTCGTTTAGATATGTAAAACTCATTTTATGGCCCGTAAGGGCAAAACCGACATTTACCGAATTAAGCCTACGACTACTAGTTATGCTCAGCCTAAAATTTATTAAAAATCTTTAAAAATCCCAAAATAATATATTTCATCAGTGGGTAAAAGATTTGATGTCAAAAAGTAGGCTTAACTAGGCTATACGCTAATTACGCCGTTTTATTAACATAAAACTTTAATTTTGCGATATTGAGCATAACTCTAAATCTACAATTCAAACTGATGTC
The DNA here is from genome assembly GCA_030545235.1 of Helianthus tuberosus. NCBI lineage: Eukaryota > Viridiplantae > Streptophyta > Magnoliopsida > Asterales > Asteraceae > Helianthus > Helianthus tuberosus. The sequence goes on from CM060448.1 coordinate 188,690,085, forward strand.
AAACTTTGCATACAAGTTTATATATCAGTAATTAAAGTTTCTACTCTTTTACATTTCCAAAAATCACGTTTTAAGGTAATAAGGGCATAACGGTCAACATATGAGCAATTAACGGAAACATGCATATTAATTTGATAACTAATGAACCAAGGTGTAACATCACAGAGAGTTATTCTAACATGTAACCTAGTCCAATTAAGGCTCTGAGGCATTTCTAAAACATGCCTAAACGGGTCAGAACTGAAAGTCAAAGTGAAAGTCAAACTATGTGACTTTCGGTTCCGAACCGGGTATTTACAGGAATTTGTCGGGTTGAACATGTTTAGACATGTTCTTACACTTATTACCAAGTTATAACAATGATCCAACAGGTTGTATATGATCTATAATGTTAATTATGCATAAATGGCATTTTAAGTATCCTGTTGACTTTTTATAAACTAGTTTGACCCGACTTTTGACCTGGTTAGAGTGGGAATCAGGGGGAACCCTTTTGAGGGTTTATTACCCACATAATTACCAACTTATAACTACTTTTAATTCGAGATATGACTGAGCCATTGTTGACTAATCTCGAAGTCAAATCGTAATTACGACGGTTTGACTTTTAACTAAATAACTAAGCTAAACTCAATAAAAGAAAGGATTAGCAACTTTCTGAAGTCCTAAGCTTGATTAGTGATCACTTGGAAGCAGACTTGAGCTCCAGGAATGATCAGATAGCTTGAATGAAGGTGTGAAGACTTGTTGCAAGTTCATGATCCTTTTATAGTGAAAATTTCACCACAAATCTTTGACACTTGGGGTCTACAACTCACCATACCCTTCCAACAAGTGTCCTAGATGTTTAGGGGTCATTTAGGGGCCAAGAGAGATGTGAAAAATCGGTTAAAGGCACGCATGAAGGCAATGGCAGACAACAACCCAAAGAATTCGGAGCTGGGCACCCCTGGCGTGACGCTAGGCCCCCCTCGCGTCGCGCTAGGCCTCTTCTGCACAAACTCAACATTTTTAGATTTTGCGATTTGATCCTTGCCCCTTCAAGCTTCGATTAGGCACTTGTTTCTTGCATTATGAACCCTCATACTTGATCTATAAAGGCTTGAAAACATATACCCACTTTGTTAAGTCCCCGGTTAACTTTATTGTTACCCGAAAAGTCCTAACTTTCAACGTTTACGCTTTAACCCTTCGCACACGAATTCGATCATAACTTTCTCATACGTTAACGAAACTTTACGAAATTTAAACTGTGTATTCTAGTGAGCATAATTAACTGTTACAAAGCTTTGGGTTTGTCAAAAGGTCACTCAGAGGTATAACTTAAACATGTTGACACATTTAGCCCCTGTAGTTTGTAATCTCTCACTTTTAGCTTCGTATGATCCATGATTTATTCGTTTGAAGGTATGAGCACCAAGTAGGGTTAATGTATATTATATTTATTCACTGTTGACATTTAGAATACGTATATCCACATAATTTCCATGATTGTCAACTTTAGTCCTTCTATAATATTTCTTTCACACGTTTAAACATATGACACGTGTCAACACATTATAGGATGTGAATTTTCGAGGTGTTACATCCTCACCCCCTTAAAATAAATCTCGACCCGAGATTTACTGGAATAAATAAGGGTACTTTTCTTTCATTGTGGATTCAACCTCCCACGTGTATTCGGGACCTCTACGGGCATCCCATTTGACCTTTACAATAGGTACATGCTTCCTTCGAAGCTTCTTTACCTGTCGATCTTCAATCGACAAAGGTTTTTCCACAAACTTAAAGCTCTCATCTATATGCACATCTGTATGTGGTATAACCAGTGATTCGTCAGCGAAGCACTTCTTCAGATTGCAGATGTGGAACACATTGTGAATTCCACTGAGCTCTTCCGGTAAGTTTAACTTATAGGAAACTGACCCGACATGTTCGATAACCTCGAAAGGTCCTATGTATCTCGGGCTTAGCTTGCCTTTCTTACCAAATCGCATCACCCCATTCCAGGGTGACACTTTAAGTAACACTTTATCACCTACTTCGACGTGAAAAGCTTTACGCTTTGGATCTGCGTAACTCTTCTGCCTATCTCGGGAAGCTTTGAGACGGTCACGAATCTGGACAATCTTGTCCGTCGTTTCAAAGACTATCTCTGGTCCTGACAATTGGACATCCCCAACTTCTACCCAACAAACGGGCGATCTACACTTTCTACCGTATAATGCCTCGAAGGGCGCAGCCTTAATGCTGGTATGGTAGCTATTATTGTAGGAGAATTCGATTAATGGTAGGTTCTTATCCCAACTACCACCCAAATCTATCACACATGCACGTAGCATGTCTTCCAACGTTTGAATAGTACGCTCACTCTGACCGTCAGTCTGAGGATGATAAGTTGTACTAAAATTCAAGCGTGTGCCCAAAGATTGTTGGAAACTCTTCCAAAAATGTGACGTGTACCTAGTATCTCTGTCAGAGATAATAGACACAGGTATGCCATGTAAGTCTACAATCTTATCAACGTATAACTGGGCTAACATGTCGGAGCTATAAGTCTCCTTGATGGGTAAGAAATGTGCTGACTTAGTCAGTCTGTCGACTATAACCCATATCGTATCATTTCCTTTCCTTGTCTTGGGTAACTTGGTAATAAAATCCATAGTTACCATTTCCCACTTCCACGTAGGAAGTTCAGGATGTTGTAGCAAGCCTGACGGCTTTTGATGCTCGGCTTTGACTTGCGCACATGTCAAGCATTTAGCTACATGGGTGGCTACAGTCTTTTTCAAGCCTATCCACCAATAATTTGCCTTTAGATCCTGGTACATCTTATCAGCTCCAGGATGAACGGAGTATTTGGAACTATGGGCTTCCTGGAGGATGACATCTCGGAGTCCTCCATAAATTGGAACCCACATTCGTCCATTCAATCTTAGAATTACGTCCTTGCTAAGAGTTAACTGCTCCTCAGTTACCCCTAGCTTTTCGTTAGGATAGTTAGCCTCCAACACAGCTTCCTTCTGTGCAGCTAACAACTTTTCAATCAAATTATTCTTTATTTCCATGCGCTTGGCATTGATTCGGATGGGTTTAACCCTTTCCTTTCTGCTCAAGGCGTCAGCGACTACATTCGCTTTGCCGGGATGATACTTGATTTCACAATCATAATCATTCAAGGTCTCCATCCAACGGCGTTGCCTCATGTTTAATTCTTTCTGATTAAACAGATGCTGGAGGCTCTTGTGACCAGAATAGATCACACACTTAACACCATAAAGATAGTGCCTCCAAAGCTTCAGTGCAAATACAACGGCACCCAGCTCCAAATCATGGGTGGTGTAATTCTTTTCATGCACTTTCAGTTGTTGTGAAGCGTAGGCAATAACTTTGCCTTTTTGCATAAGCACACACCCCATGCCAGTGTGTGAAGCATCACAATAAACCACAAATTCTTCTATTCCATCTGGCAATGTCAGTACTGGGGCGTTGCTCAACTTTTGCTTCAGAATATCAAAGGACTCTTGCTGCTTAGGGCCCCAAATGAACTTTACTTTCTTCTTAGTCAAGGAAGTTAGGGGTGCAGCAATCCTTGAAAATTTTTCAATGAAACGCCTGTAATATCCTGCCAATCCCAGGAAGCTACGAATCTCTGTAGGCGTCTTTGGTTCTTGCCAGTTCATAACTGCTTCAACCTTAGCGGGATCCACTTGGATACCACGCTCACTAACCACGTGCCCAAGGAATTGGACTTCTCGAAGCCAAAATTCACACTTGGAGAACTTGGCATAGAGCTTCTCCTGATGCAGGAGCTTGAGAATACATCGAAGGTGTTTCTCATGGTCAGCTTCATTCTTCGAATATATAAGAATGTCGTCGATGAAAACGATGACGAATTTATCTAAGTACGGCTTGCAAACGCGATTCATGAGATCCATGAACGCGGCCGGTGCATTAGTGAGTCCAAAAGGCATCACTAGGAACTCGTAATGACCATAACGAGTCCTAAATGCTGTTTTGTGCACGTCTTCATCTCTAACCTTTAGCTGATGGTAGCCTGACCTCAAGTCAATCTTTGAGAAATAACTTGCTCCTTGTAGTTGATCGAACAAATCGTCGATCCTGGGTAAAGGATTCCTATTCTTGATCGTGACCTTATTAAGTTCACGATAATCGATGCACAGCCGCATCGATCCATCCTTCTTCTTGACAAACAGGACTGGCGCTCCCCAAGGAGACGAACTAGGTTTTATGAAACCCTTGGCTAGCAATTCGTCTAGCTGTGTCCTCAATTCTTTCATCTCCGTTGGAGCCAACCTATAGGGTGCTCTGGCAACTGGTGCTGCTCCGGGGATGATATCAATCCTGAATTTGTCACACCCCTATTTTTCCACGTGTCACCGGTGGGCCCGGTGGGGAGTATCGTGACGTAGTTGGTATCATCATAGACAAACAACACAATATATAAATGCACAGCGGAAGCAAAGATAGATTCATTTCAACTTTTATAGAGTGTAATATTAAATATCACAAATAGTTGAAACGGATCCACAGGCGGATCAAAATAAAATAAGATATTGTTCAACAGCTTTATTGTCATCCAAGCTTGCGAGACTTATTGTGGACGCTCTAGAAGACAGCCAGCCTAGTACGAGTAGTACCTGCACTTAACCTTTTGGAAAAAATACGTCAGTTTACACTGGTAAATACAATTTAACTGACTCATTTTGAAAAGGTTAAAACATTTTTATAACTTGGGATAATTATGTAATATAATCTTGTGAACGAATTACATGTTACTTGTGCGTTCAGTAGCCCGGATCTTGTCCGGGTTAAAGATCAATAGACACACCACATTATAGAGTTATACACTGATAGGTGTACGCCTACACCCCGTGCTCAGGTCGTGGCCATCTCGTAAGATGATGCCAAGGATATCCGGGACATGGTCATTAACCCCCCAAAGGCTTTAAGTGAACAAGACTGTTTAAACGAGCCGTTCAAATTATTCAAGTAACCACCCAAAGATGTAAGATTTGATGCTCGATCAAGCGGTATTCTATATACCGTAACCCAAGCCCGTATAGGGAAAATAAGTTAAAAGTATTTACCTGAGTAAAGTATAAATCACAACTAGCAAGTGAAGGTAGCTTTTATTGGTTCTTCTTATTCTGGAACAAAGGTTTATAATAACCTATTAGATTTCTAACGGGTCTTTATTTAAGCTTAAGCTTAGACCAGCTAGTTTTTAAGGACGATACGGTTCAAACGCACGATTAAGCGAAGACCGGATAGAATGTGATTTAGACCCGACAAGTTTGAAGACTTGAATAATATGGGTATACTAAACACATTCTGGATTTTGAGACAAAAATGATAAGGTTTGACCCGTTTTGGTCAATTTATGCAAACTAGTTACATAAACCGAGCCGAACACGAAAAGGGCGTCACGGGTAACCAAAAGAGTCATATGCAAGTTCCCTGAGTTAATATGCCTTAAATATGTTATAATATCAGTAAGATATCTTCTATTATGCCCAAAACGGATTTAAACAAAATTTATGCCTCATAAGGGCATTTTGGTAATTTAAAGGATTATAAAAGAGTTTAATTGGAAATCTGAGTTACAGGTCTTGTTGGTCCCGCTGATGCAGGATCTGATCGTAAGGAACAAGATGAATCGACTTCGTCTAATGTGCGGAATCCATTATGACGAATCACAGATTTGTTCAACACAGAATTCAACGTTTAACTGCTTGTCTGTTCTTTTTATTGAGTGTTCTGAAAGTTACAAAGATCCGGTAGAAGTACAGACTATCCGTGCGAGTCAAAAAGTTCTAACAAAGTTGCACCGGACCTCCTATTTATAGACAACCTCAGGAGACTAGAAGTGTTGTACGTACGGGTAGGCTATCCGTGCGTATGACTTATCCGTGTGGATAAGTCATCCGTGCGGATAAGTCATCCGTGCGTATTACCATCCGTACGGGTGAACTTGTACCAACCAACACTTTTACATACAAAACCTACTCCTGAGTTGTTATGCTATCTACAAATATACATACAATAGACAAAAACACAGAATACAAAATATGACTACACGCTGACGGAAGCTACAGGCGTTACGTACTAACAGACTCCCCCTCGGATGTAGCTGTAGTACCTTCCAGCATAGTCTTCAATTCCTTCTGCTGCGTCTTCGTTCACACGCTTTCTCCCTTCTTTTCTGTGCCTTTTCCTCCAACATTCTTTTTCGTTTTTGTCTTCCTTCAGTCATCCACCAATTTCTGTAGACAGGATCTCCATCACGCTTCCTTTCCCATTTTGGAATTTTGTTTTCTTCAGATTCAATTGGTGTTTGATCTGTTGGAGGAACAATCCCCAATTTACGTTTTCCCAACTCAACAGCTCTTTCAGCAATCTTTTTCGAACATTGTTCACGCTTGTATACTTTCAAGAACTCATCAATCTCTAGATCTCTCCATTTTGTCTTCCAGTATCTTCCAGAGTTGATGTCTTTTGCGTAACAAACATCCACAACTTTTTGATATTGCATAGCTTGCTCTCTGTCAGGCCTCTCATAAACTATCTTGTTGTAGAACAGACAATCTATATCTTTCTTCGAGCAATTTACAAGCCACATAGGATCTAACACACAGATCCTTCTTGCTTCTCCAGTGGACTTGTTATGTAAAGAAATTATTGCTTCAGCTGTAGATTGATTGTACAACCACCCTTCAAACTCTTCGTGGAAATCTTGCTCAATTGCCCGTAAAGGCATGTTCTTCAAGCAACTAGGAGGCTTGACATCCAGAGTAATATCTTTTTCACCACTTTCTAAGATTCTGACAATTTGTTGTGGAAAGTGTGGTTTCGAATCAGGATAACTTTTCTCAGCTTGCAGCTTCACATAATTCCATAACCTTTGATCATGTTGCTTCACATCTAACCCATGGTAAAATTCTTTGATGTTCTTTGTTTTTACCAATTCATCTATATCCCACCATGGCAGAGTTTTGATATCAGCCAAGAACTCAAAGTATTGTACTCCCTGTTCTCTTCTAATTGCATAAACTTTTAAGTCTTCCAAATATCCCCAAGAAAGAATGTCACCCCAAGAGAGATCTTTATCATGTGTGAAGAATTGAAGTGCCCGAAGTTTCTTTCTTTCTTTTGGCATGACTTTGTACCATTTCTTTCTTTCTTAAGCAAGGTTTTCTCTCGGTATGGTATCTGGAATTCCTTCTGTAGACACTTTCTCCACTATCTTTCTTCTGATTTCTTCTTCATTTCGATCTTTGAACATTTCCGACAACGAAGGAAATGTTTCATCAATTCCAGAATAATGAAAATCAACTTCATCATCAGATGAATCTGAAGCATCTTCAACAATTACTTCGTTGTAATGATCGGCTTCAAAGGCATATCTTGATTCAAATACATCTTCAGAAGTCTCAGGAATTTCATCTTCAATATGGAATTTAAATTTCCCTTCTTGCAATCCCAATTCTTCTAACATCTCTTCCCTTGACCTTCTAACCTCAATCTCTTCCTAATTTTTATCATGTAAGAAAATGACGGTAGGATTTGTGAGGAATACCTGATCCATGTGCTGCTTTCCAGAAGTAGAAGATTCTTGCTGATCATCATCTTCTTGTTCGTTGATTTGATTATTCAGAAACTCCTCAATTTTTTGTTCATCAATAGGATTCTTCACAATCAATCCTGAAGCACCTTGATCATCGTCATCATTCTTCTTATCATCATCTTTCTCATCATCGTCATCTTTCTTATCATTGTCATCTTCATCTGCTTCATCATCTCCAAGAAGTTCTTCATCAGAATCACTAACTTCTTCTCCACGAGCCTTCTTTGCTTCTTTTCTTCTTTTCATAATTTTCATTCTGTGAAGAGCTTCTTTTACGTTGAGAGGCACTGTATATGCATTACCAATAAGTACAAATTGCTTTGTCTTGAATTCTAAAAGCAACACTTCTTTGGCCTTTTTCTTCTTTTGTTCAGCAGCAACTCTATGAATGATTTGATCAGAATCAATGATTTGAGAAGGCTCTCCAGCTAACATGAAATCTTGACCATGTACTACTTGTTCTTGAGCACTTTCAGCATCAATCATCTCAGTATCAATTTGATTTAAAGAACCACCAGCTTCCTGAACATCTTCAACTATATTTTTGTTCTTTTGTATCGCATCTTCAGCTAGTCTTCTTTCTCTTTTAAGTCTTCTTTCTTCAACTTTTCTTACTTCAATTTCATTGAAAGCAGCATGAACATCTTTTTTCAAAAGATTTTCCACAACAGAGTATAACATCTTAAGTTATTCATCTTTCATCACTTTGTCTGCTTTCATGGCTTCCATCTCCAACTTCATTGCTTTCATTTCATTTGAAGTAGCTTCACCCTTTTCATTGAGAAGCTGATTGAGTGTCAGATTAACATCCTGGAGATTCTTTGTTTTCTCATTTAGTGAAGAAATTTCTGCAGTAAGAACTTCAATCACTTTAGTATTATTATCGCCATCATCCTTCACTATCTTCATGGCATCTTCATGATTGATCAGCACCTTTCTAATCAGATTATGAGCTTTCATCAGCTTATTCACTTGCTTTAATAAAAGATCACGTTCTTCTTCAGCTTTTTCTTTTTCTTTTTCAAGCTCTTTGACTTTGTTTGCCAGAACTCTCACTGCTTCATTGTTGAACAAATCATCATCAAAATTCAGATCTTCCAACGGATCTCCTGAAGCAGGTGGAATATTGCTAAAGAAATCATCTGAACTCCTTGGACGTGAAGATTCTGGAATCTCTATGTTTTCTGGAATTTTCGGAAATTCAGAAGAGAAGACTCCACCCTCGGTTACTTCAACATAGTCATCGTGACTAGTCTTCTTTTCAGCTTCCTTTTCTTGAGGTTCAACATGTTGTGATTCTTTACTTCCTTGTTCAATTTGAGCTTGAGCTTCTCCTTTTCTAGCACGCACACTTCTTGGAATAAATCCTGCTAGAACTGCTTTTCTTTTCTTGATTTGTTTCTTTGGATTCTTAGGATCATAAGTTGAATCTTCTTCATCTGACCCTTTCTTTTTCTTTGGAGACTTTTTCTTTAACTGAGCTTTTCCTTTGCTAAGAGTGATTGGATCAAGTTCAGATTCTGATATAGTGGTTTCAGAATCATCATCACTTGATAGATCTTGAACGACACCTTCTTGATCTTTAACACCTTTAGCAACATCCTCATTCTTCTTTAAGAAACTTTTCAGAGATTGTGATAACAATTCAGCTCCTTCTTTAATAACTTCTGACGGTTCCAAAACTATTTCATCTCTCAGCTTTTGTTGTGGTTCTCCAGAAGACCCTGCAAAACAAATGTTTGACAAATTTATTAGACATTTTCATAACATAAAATTCTAATTTCCTTATAACTCCCCCTTTCACAATACCTTTTTCTACATTTTTTGGAATAGAAACTGCAGGGGACGTCTTTGGAGTTCTCTTTCTCTTTCCATCCTTGATACACCACCATCTAGTATCTTTCTTAAAGAACAAACTCATCTTGTCATCTTCATTATCAGAATTGCTATCTTCATGTCTCCATGCATCATTTTCTGGAGCTACATAATTTGGATTTGAAATTTTGCAGATCATTCTTTTTGCTCCTGGATTTGGACCCTTGATCAACCTGCTGATTGTGTCTGGTGACATATGCCTCAATCCCAAAATGTCGTTTCTTCTCTTTTCTAAACCTTCAAACTGATCATCTATCAACATCTGGACAAACCTAGGGTACATAAGGAACCTCTTGCTTCCATCCTTTACATTCTCCGTCATGTAATAAAAAATTACTTGAGAAACATTGTACGGTCTGTTCAGGACAAGACAAGCAATGATATTCATGATATAATCTTGAGTTTCATCATATCCACCCTTTCTGTGTGACAATGCATGAAGAACACAATGAGCCATGAATTTGTAAGCGTGACAGAAACTTGTTTTCTGCATCTTTCCATTTACACTTCCAGCAAAACCCATTCTACACCATATCCCTTTTACAAGACGTTCAGAAACAATGGTTGGGTCGCTATCAGTGTCTCCTAAATTCAACACTCTCCTTACATCACCAACTGTCACTTTCATTTCCAAATCTATATCTTTTCCATTCTCATCCTTCTTTGATACAGCAGAATGAATAGTTTTATCACTCTCTTCATATCTTGCAGCACTCCAAAATCGTTTCACATGAGATTCATTTGCTACAGTCTTATCAGTTAAAGCCTTAGAGATTCTGCTTTCTCTTAAGAATTTCGCAACATCTTGAACTATTGTGTTTTCGGTAAACTCTTTATCCAACACACAATAAATATTATGAGATTTATCCCAATCCTGCAGAAATTTTATTCATTTGAGAAATATTTTTGGAATCTCAAAATATTCTAACAAAGAAAAACTTTCTATGCTTTGTAAAAGATTATCAATATGGATTGTCAATTGAAGGGTTATCCGCACGGTTTGACACTTAAAGGGTTATCCGTGCGTATGACTTATCCGTGCGGATGAGTTCTCCGTGCGTATGACTTATTCGTGCGAATGAGTTCTCCGTGCGGATAAGTTATCCGTGCGGATAAGCTATCCGTGCGTACAACATGACATTGCCCTGGATTGTCATCCGTGCGTACAACATGTCTTTGCCCCGGATTGTCATCCGTGCGTACAAGTTATCCGTGCGGATACAAATCACAGATGAAGAACAGTCTTTAAACATCAAAAATTTTCTAAGGCAAAACCTAAAATTGAACACAGGTCTACACAGAGGATGTCAACGCGATCAAAACCCTATGTTCAATGTTGTCTAAAACGTCCTATTCACAGTTTAATTTCACATAAACCTAGCCGACACTTCGTACCGTCCAAACATCAGATCTACAAGATTTAAACATGTTAAAACAAAAATTAAACCGATAAAACTCTAGATCTAATCATTCCGAACAAAACCCTATGATTTATTCAAGACAAAACAGACTAACACAAGCTAGATCTAAGATAAGAGCTCCGAAAGAAACGATATGATATGAACAGTTATCAAACAACGGATTATAGCAGATTTGAGTTAGAAAAAACATACCTTTGCCATTGCTAATGTTGTACAAACCAACGAAAACAAAGATCCGTGCAAAGAATTCCGAAATCAGAAGGTTGAAGTGCGAGTGAGAAAGAAAGAGTATTGTGCGTGCGGATAACATTGACTGACTCTTTGACCCTCTGTATATACTGTCAACAGACCCGTATTGTCACCCGTGCGGATTACCATCCGTGCGTATGGCTATCCGACCGGATGAACATCCGAATGAGACACACTTTCACCTTTTTAATGAAATCTTTGATTTTTCTCAAATTTTGTCAGATTTTAGAAATCCACTTAAGTTGCTTTGTTCAAATTAATGACCCAAGGTACTTAATTTGTCAACCAAGTCCAACTTAATGACCTTGGTTGATCTGAAACAAAACATACTGACTTTTGGAATTTTTGTTCAATCATTTTTCTGAAAAATTACAAGTATCAACTTAATGAACTTGTGTTTGATATTTTCAATTACAGATTAGTTATGATTAGCTCCAAACTCATCTTTCATCCCAGAGACTTCCTGCATCTTTTATCAACTTTCGAATCCGAAGATCAACTCTCCACTTTGGTTTGTCGGAAAATAAAGCAGAAAAATAAAATCTTTTTGGGATTTTTAATGAAGCAATAGGACTAGGAAAGAAATACAGAATATAAAAATAGTAAATGTAAATTATTTACAAACATAATTTTGGTGAGCGTGTTAGGGAATCATATCAGCTTCCGACAAGTTACAAGTACCATTAACCTTGATTTCATGCCAAACATTAAACAATTCACTTAGATTGTCGATATGCTGATCCACTTAAATTCTTACACACATTTCAATCTGTTCAGGATACTGATTTAGTATTTTAGTGACTTAAAACTTATACGTGTGTCCCACCTATTGAATATACTCCCGTATCCAGAATCCCAATAATCAATCTTACAGATGAGTATACTACAATGATATATGTACATAAATTAGGTATGCGAGGGCTGAGGGATCTCAGGTCGATACTTCCGTATACGCAGAGAGATATCAGCTTCGACTTTACGGAATGTCCCCTTTAGAGGATCTTTTAGCTACAACAGCAGCGACTATCAATTTTATTGTTTCATCGGCATGCTGAGGGTTTATGCTATGTTTCAAGCATTTGCGGAAAGTATTATCCAAGGACTAGGTCAGAACTACCGTTCAGCAGAAGTCCCGGAATAATACCCCAAACATCATTGAGTATAAAGACCTAGTATATCAGATTATGAGACCTTTCAAACAAGATTTCAGGGGTTACCTATATATCCAAGTAGTGTTCCCCACGAAATAAGCAAGTAAGATTTTAGGTTTATATCCCGAACAAATTTACTAAATGTGTAAAAATCTATCGGCACATCATCAGTGAGACTATTTAACGCATTTGAACTTTTCATTTCTTTAGCGTACTGTAACCGTCTAGCTGATGTACTATCATTTTCCCTTTTTACACAAACTCTTTTTGAAGTTTTCTAATGTTTTTGGCTTTTTCGAATTTTTTATTGTTTTTGTATTTTCTGAAAATAAAACTAAAATAAAACTACTATCTCCCCCTAAAAACCAAAACAAGTAAAAATTCGACAAACCATTGCAGATTGTTTTTCAACATCATCTACAGTGGTACCTTCATCAACGCCAACGATTTCCTCCGCATCCGATAGTAGCTTCATACCATTAAGTTTCAAAAGATACTTAAAACGAGTTTTGTCAAATGCTTTGGTATGTAAGTCAGCTTTTTGTTCATCGGTGTGGATTTTCTCTATTCGTATCAACTTCTTCTCGAAACAGTCTCGGATGAAGTGATGACGAATTTCAATGTGTTTTGTTTTAGCGTGATGAACAGGATTTTTTGTTATGTTTATTGCTGCCTCATTATCAACAAAGATAGGGGAGTTAAGAAATTGCAAACCATAGTCTCGCATCTGTTGCTGGATCCACAAGATCTGAGAGCAGCAGCTGCTAGCAGATACATATTCAGCTTCGCAAGTGGATAAAGCGACAGAAGTCTGCTTCTTGCATTGCCAGGTGACCAATCGTGGTCCGAAAAACTGGCACCCCGCTGTTGTTGATTTAGCATTCACTTTGCAGCATCCGAAATCAGAATCAGAATATCCTTCGAGCGTGAAGTCGCCAACTTTTGGATACCACAACCCCCGAGATGGAGTTCCTTTCAGGTAGCATAGAATCCTTTTCACAATTACCATGTGCGAAGCTCTAGGATTTGACTGAAATCGAACCGCGTGGCAGGTTGGGTACATAATATCCGGTCTTGATGCCGTCAAGTACATTAACGAGCCGATCATGGAGCGATACAATGTTTCATTTACCTTCTCTCCGGTAAGATCAGGGTTTATCCCATGGTTCGTCGCTAATGGGGTGGACATTGGTGACATTCTTGACATCCCGAATGTCTCCAGAACATCATGAACGTATTTTGTTTGATGTATGAAAGTTCCCTCAGGAAGTTGATCAACTTGAAGTCCCAAGAAGAACTTCATCTCACCCATTGAAGACATTTCAAACTTCTGCTTCATAACTTGTTCAAAATCTTTGCAGAGTTGTTCATTTGTAGACCCGAAAATTATGTCGTCCACGTAAATTTGGACAATCAGAAGATGCCCGTCGACTTCTTTTGTGAATAGAGTGGCGTCTATCTTTCCTCGAATGAAGTGGTTGGCTAACAGATGTTGAGACAAGGTCTCATACTAGGCTCTCGGGGCCTGATGTAAGCCGTACAACGCCTTATCAAGGAGATAAACTTTGTCTTTGTGAATTGGGTCGGTGAAGCCCGGTGGCTGCCCGACATAAACCTCCTATTTCACCTTACCATAGAGAAATGCCGACTTCACATCTAGCTGAAAAACTTTAAATCCTTTCCATGATGCAAATGTAAGGAAGATTCTGATTGCTTCAAGTCTTGCGACAGGGGCATATACTTCGGTGAAATCTATCCCCTCCTGCTGACTGAAGCCTTGGACAATGAGTCGAGCTTTGTTTCGAATGATAACTCCTCGATAATCCCTCTTGCATTTAAACACCCATTTGGTATTAATCTTCCGGTGACCATCGGGCAAATCTACTAGCTTCCACACACCTAACTTCTCGAATTGGTTTAACTCCTCCTGCATTGCATTTACCCACGAATCTTCAGTAAGCGCCTCTTTGTACGTCCTTGGTTCTATCTGCGAGATAAAGCAACTTAATGAAAATTCAGTTTGTAAAGGAGCAACTTTTGTATAAAAACATGTAAGTTCTTGATCAAGCTGTCTTCGAGTGCGGACGCCTGATTGCAGTTCTCCGATTATCAGTTCCTCTGGATGATAAGAAAGCGTTCTTGGCATCACCTCGCCTGAAACATCTACTTCACTCTCCAAATTTGTGACGTTTTGATTAGCAACTTGTTCACTGACTGGAATAGTTTGATTTGAAAACTGGATTACCTCCACCTCAGAGTCTGAATCATCACGATCGAATATTGGTCTGTTTTCAGATTCTTGATTATCATACTCTACCGTCTGATCTTCTTGAGCAACTTCATTTTCAATATTGTCATGTTCTCCAGCATTGCTTGGACCCGCCTCATCATCATTTGAAACTTGTCGTTTTCGATAAGTTTCTGCTGGAAATCTTTCATCTGAATCTTCATATTCTCTCATAATATCCAACTCATCAAAGAACTTTGGTTCTTCCTCCATGTTGAAGGACTCCCACAAAGTATCATAATTAAAACGCCTTGAGTCGCCAGGATTCTGTGGAGGCATTGTATGACCTTGACACGCAACATTTTGAGCTTCAATAATCCGCTTCAGACTTGGAACGAAGACTCGTCGCAACGGACTTGAATATCCTATGAATATTCCTTCGATACTCTTCGGACCAAACTTACCAAAAGGCTCTAGAACAGTACAGGGTGACCCGAACGGTTCAAGATACTTCAAATTCTGTTTTCGGTTATTGATCAACTCAAAGCATGTTTTGTTGAATTTCTTTACAGTGAGAACTCTGTTGAGTGTATAGCATGCGGCGGAAACTGCTTCTGCCCAGAAATTTATTGGTAACTTTGAATCAGCAAGCGTTGTTCTGGCCGTTTCGATCAGCGTCCTGTTTTTGCATTCTGCGACTCCATTCTGTTGTGGAGTGTACGGAGCACTGAACTCATGCAAGATACCTCTTTCATCACAATATTCTTCCATCTTGTTGTTCTTGAACTCAGTACCATTATCACTTCTAATTCTTCTGATACGCCTTTGGTACAAATTTTCAATCTTTCTGAACAACCCCCTCAAACTGTCAAATGTTTCCTCTTTCGACTTCAAGAATGATACCCATGAAAATCTGGAATAATCATCAGTAACCACAAGACAATAAAGTTCTCCTGTAATACTTTTGACATTCACAGGACCAAATAGATCCATGTGAAGTCTCTCCAAAGGTCTTGAGACTGAATTAACTTGATTTTTGGGGTGTGACTTTTTCTTTTGCTTGCCTTTCAAGCAACTAATGCACTATTTTTCTTGATGGAAACCTTTAATGTGAACTCCCAGAACCAAATCATTATGCACCAGATGATTCATTTTACGAAGATGAATGTGGCCCATCTTACATTGCCACAACTTTGATTCTTTCTTCGTTGCTCTAGAAACAAAATAATGTGCTTGACCCGTTGTTGTAGTTGCTACACTCATGTCTAAAACATACAGATCATCAACTCTAGGAGCTCTCATGATAATCCATTCTTCAGGAATAACAAAACCTGGTTTCAAAATCAAACACTCTTTGTCTGTGAAGTGAGTAGTATACATCCGGTCACAAATCTGCGAGATACTTAGCAGATTATTTTCCAGCTCAGCAATGTAGTTAACTCTTTCAAACGTGACGATCCCGTTGGATAACGTTCCTTCACCAACAATTCTACCACCTTGGTTACCAGCGAATCCTACATAACCTCCATTGATATTTCTAACATCATACAGCAGCGCTGTCTTTCCTGTCATGTGCCGAGAAGCTCCACTATCCATAATCCAACGTGAAACGGATCTTGGAAGCTCCTGCACATATCAAAAACATTCAATGAGATTTTGATGCTACCCAAGCCTCTTTTGACTCGGGTAACTTGATATTAACGTGAGTTTTTGTAGTGTAAAGTGGCGGAAAGTTTTTATCATTCATTTTTAGGCTTTCAGCAGTCCCAACTTCAACTTCTTTGAATAAGAAAAATTCATCTTTTTGAGGTTGACCAGTTGGTTGGTTTTTCTTCACCACATACTTCTTTTCAGAAGTCGATTTTTGTTTCTCATAAAAATCCAAAGGTACATACATCTTTTTCGTTGAAGATGATGATTTTTCAGTTTCAGACACCTTTGGTGAATTTGCTTTCTTTTCAACAACTTTTGGCTTCCATGTTTGTTGAGGTGATGCAACCCGTCGATAAAATTTATCAATTTTAGATGTCGAATTCTTAACAGGTTCAGTTTTGATCTTGGTGTTTTTATTTTTCAAAACATTTTTCTCAACAATCAATGGAGCCTTTCCTTTCACAACATCTTTCTTGATAGAATTCTTCACAGCTTCAGTCTTAGGCTTCAAGTTGGTACATTTTCGTGCAATATGTCCAACTTGATTACATTTGAAGCATGTTCGGGTATCAACTACCCTACTTGAGCCTTCAGACTGAGGCTGTGAGGCCTTCTTTTCAAAGAACTCTTTGTTTGTTTTTGAAAAAAATTCAGATTCCTCATCCGTGAGTGAACTTGAACTGTTCACAAACACCTTTTTCACAGCAAACTTCTTGTTCTGAACATTCTTTTTCTGATAATTCTTACCACCCTGATATCCTCCCGACCATTTATTGCGATTGTTGTTTGAAAAACGTGGTGGAATAACAGGTTTTTTATAGTAAGCTTTATCTTTATCAAAATTCATTTCTCTCTTTGTCTGTTTCAAACCTTCTACTTCAGACAAATCAATTTCAACCAATTTGAAAACATTTTTCAATTTGTTCACATTAACATTCTCCAGAGGAAACTCAAAGTCTGAATACAACCTATCAGAACCAGACATCTTGTACATCACAAGACCCGACTCATCATCTAAGTTGTTTTTAGATTTTGGTTTCGGAATGTAATTGTTCAGAAAACATTCTTCATCTTCAGTCGAATCACTATCCAAGACACTTTCAGCCATGCCTTTAATGATCTCAGTTTGAACACTATCATCGGATGATGATGAAGAAAATGTCACATCAATTGACTCTGGCAGTTTTATCTCATTTGTTTCAACTTCATCATTAACCAACCCTGATTGCTTCTTTGAAAAATTGTTTAGAACAGGTGGAGGAACTTGATGAAACCCCACCCCAGTTCCATCACAGTATACATCTTCGCCAGCTTTGTTTTTCCCAATGGGTTTTGGAACAATGTGTTGCAAAACAAAGCTTGCAGAGTTGTAACTGCCCAGTTTCAAATTAATACGCTCATTCTCAATCTTAGCTTCTTCAAACTGAAGCTTCAATTTCGCAATTTCATCAAGTTGTTGGTTGATTAACTCTTCTTTTACTCTAAGAACCCTGATAGTTGAAGATTTTCTTTCGTTGTTTAACCATTTCTGTCATCAGAATCTTTAACCGTTTGCTTTAGCTTCTCAAAACTTTCAGAAATTTTACGATTTTCAAGAATCAACTTTTCGTTTTCTTTTCTTATTCTTTCTATGTCATTTTATCATTTTCAATTTTGTCAGTTAATTCCTTTGATCTATCATTCGAAGCTTTCAGCATTTTGTCACGGTTTAAGATTTGATTTTCAACACTCTTGACTCTACTAGTCAACTCTTCTACCTTCTTACCATTTAGGTAAGTGATTGTACTACAAACTTTGCACTCTTTCATGCAATTTTTGCAGTCATTTTCAGATTTAACTTTCTTACCTGACTCAAGTGTATCATTTGAACTGGCCTTGTTTTTGGACTCAGTTCCAGAACCAGAAACTACCTCAAGTTCTTTTGCTGCAAGAACTTTTTCAGCCATCTTCCTCAAGTTTTCAGCCGTTAACTCTTGTGATGTATCAATGATCCCATCATCAGCATTCTTTGGCTTTGGCTTCTGTTCTGCTTCTTTGACTTTTTCTTCCTTTTCTACTAGTTTCTCATCACCACCTCCCCACCATTCTCTTTGTCTAGCTTCTTCTTCCTCGGCAAATTGCTGGGTGAGAGCATCAACACTAATGGAATCTGGGTCAACTGCAATGTTTCCTTGTGGATCAAGATAACATTCTCTGTCGGCATCCCATCTCTTAGCTCTTTTAGCTTCTTTGTATGTGTTATAAATTCTGCCCATCCTGGTTTGGGCTTTCATTCTTCGGTTGACGAACTTTTCTTCTTCATTTCTATTGTCTTTAAAAGGAACAATCTTCGTCACAAATGCATAACCCACCGCATCTTCCTCTGGTAACAGTTCACTCCAATCAAAACCTTCATCATCATGAATCACAGCAAGAGCTCTAGATTTCTCTTTGTTGTCTTCAACCTGCTTCAATCTAGGTGGTTCAGATTTATTCTGGTGATAAATTGCTTTCTTGTAGTAATCATCTCTGAAAGGGTTCTCTGACTCATCAGCATATGCGTTTCTGCATTCTCATTTGAAGTGACCTTTCTGCTTACATTTGAAGCACGTCACCTTGGACTTATCAAACCCCAGCTTCGTAGATGCACCACCAATTGTCTTCCTGCCGGTAATTTCCATGAAATGTTGTGCTCGACGAACAGCACTGGCCATAGCCCAACGAATATCGATCAGCTCCATTTCCTCAGGATCAATCTGATCATAATCTTCTTTCGTCAGATTGGTTTTACCTATCTTCCCAGCTACTAACCCTTCATACGACTCCAACACAGATGCTAGAAAGATCATCTGCTGTTTGGCCGACTCCTCATCAAAATTCTGAGCATTCTTCAAATCCACCGCAATGTTGCATTGAAACATGTTCTTTGGAACAGATTGTTGTTGACTTGAAGAATTTGAAGAAGATCCCTGGCTTGGAATATTCGATGATAAACCTCCATGAAAACCATTGTTTGAACTTTGACTTTCTTTACTTGAAGGGTTTGAATTTTCAGCAGAGAAAGCAGTTCTTGGAGAAACATTCTTGGGAATCATACTCTTTGGATAGTACAGCTCCATGTTTTGTTGGTATGATGAATGATTTACTTTGTGTGTTTTCTTTATCTCCAATTCATGACTCTCTAGTCTTTCAATCAGCAAGTCAACGGTCAGATCTTCAGCTTTGATTGTATTCTTCAACATCAATGCATAGTACTGCCAATCCATCTCCTCTGGTAGTGAATCGAACAGTTTGTCAACTAGCTCCTCTTGAGAATAGAGAATTCCGTGTCTTGCCAATTCTAACTTTAGGTGTCCAAATCTCTCAATCATTTTACAAACAGATTCATTTTTTAAGCATCCAAACAAATCAAACTCTTTTCTCAACAGTTTCTTTTTGTTTTTGACTATTTCAGCACTTCCTACACATTTTATTTTTAACTTTTCCCATAAATCTTTTGTGTTTGTGTATTCAATTAGTGAAATAATGTCGTCTCTCACAGACTGATAAATCAAGGCAACGCACTTTTGTTCAGCAACAAAGTTTTCTATTTCTTCAGTCTCTTCCAGATTCTCACAATCTTGTCTACCACTTTTGAAACCGTTCTTTAAGCTTTTCCAGCTTGGATATGCGAATGCTTTCAGCCACTCATCAAATCTTTTTGCCCACCGATTATACTCTTCGATTGCCATTAGCTTTGGTGGTTTGTTATAAGTACCATATGCGCTTTCAACACTTAGGGCATCGGACAAAGTTTTCTTCGGGTTCGGATTATCATTTAAATGGTTGGAAGTATCGTCTCCGGAGTTACCCGCGAAAGCATACATCTCACTGAAGGGATTCATGAATTCTTCCATTTTCAAATACCTGAAACAATTTTCAAACACTTAGACAATTTTTACAAATTCTAAAAATTTCAAACACTTGAACTGGATGATGATCCGTCCGAGTAATTATCCGGACGAATGACAGAGGTTATCCGCACGGATAATGATCCGCTCGGATGGTTATACGTATGAATATCTTTGACCTTTTGACTTTTCAGGTTATCCGCACGGGTTGTAATCCGTGCGAGTAACAATGATGATGTCAGCAAACAACTTGTAGTAACTAACTAATCCAATCCGTTAGGACAGCTGTCCGTACGAGTGAATAACGTCATCAAATACGAACAGCTAAACATGGTTTTTGATGAATTTGATCTAGTTTTAGGTTGAATCTGATTATGAAACTAAGTAGGATTATACTTTGAATGATTGCGAATCAAATGATATCAATTTTATCAAATTTTAACCGTAGATTCTTGCTCAATTTTAAGTTTTTCTGATTTTATGGTGACGAATGAAGAACGGATGCAAAAACTAAGTAGAAATATAAGAAATCTGTCAAATTTCCGGTGAAATTTGAATCAAATCGGCAACACATGTCATATCTCCGGTGAAATTTGACTTTGATCGGCGAATAAAACTTGAATTCCGGTGAATTCGGTGTTGTTGATCTCGATTCAGCTCCCTGGATGCTCTGATACCACTTGTTGGTCCCGCTGATGCAGGATCTGATCGTAAGGAACAAGATGAATTGACTTCGTCTAATGTGCGGAATCCATTATGACGAATCACATATTTGTTCAACACAGAATTCAACGTTTAACTGCTTGTCTGTTCTTTCTATTGAGTGTTCTGAAAGGTACAAAGATCCGGTAGAAGTACAGACTATCCGTGCGAGTCAAAAAGTTCTAACAAAGTTGCACCGGACCTCCTATTTATAGACAACCTCAGGAGACTAGAAGTGTTGTACGTACGGGTGGGCTATCCGTGCGTATGACTTATCCGTGCATATGACTTATCCGTGGGGATAAGTCATCCGTGCGTATTACCATCCGTACGGATGAACTTGTACCAACCAACACTTTTACATACAAAACCTACTCCTGAGTTGTTATGCTATCTACAAACATACATACAATAGACAAAAACACAGAATACAAAATATGACTACATGCTGATGGAAGCTACAGACGTTATGTACTAACAGGTCTGGTTTATACAGTAAATATATTTAATTTAACATGTTATAACAGTAGGGTATGACCCATATGTGAAACTTATCATTTAAAACCAAACTATGCACCTTAGGGGTATTTTGGTAATTTCACAAGGGCTTAAAAGGTCAAAATTGGAAACCTGAGTTCAAAAACTTGTACTTACTGTTATTTTATAAAAATATACTAAAAACATCTGTAGGTATCAACCTTATATGTTTAGTATGGTTATAGTACATACTATGCGTTAAAACGCTTAAAAAGGCGATTTGGAGCCGTTTCCGGGTTTGTAAAAGAAAGCTGATATTTTTATAATTCCAGAATGCTCAAAATATTTTATTTATCAAATAAAATCAGTAGAAAAAGGTTTGGGGTCAAAAGGATTTATAAAACTCGTTTTATGGCTTAAAAGGGTAAAATCGGTATTAACCGAATTAAACTTAGAGACCTATGTTATGCTCAGCCAAAAATTAAATAAAAATCTTTAAAAATCCCAAAATATTATATTATAACAGTGGGTAAAAACTTTGATATTAAAAAGTGGGTTTAAATAGGTTATATGCTAATTACGCCAATTAATTAACATAAAGCTTTCAAATTACGATAATGAGCATAACTCTTAATCTAGACCTCAAACTGATATCAATTTTTGGTGCAAGTTTATAAATCAGTAATAAATGTTTCTACTCTTTCACTTTTTCAAAAATCACGTTTTATAGTCAAAAGGGCATAATAGTCAACTTTAAGCATAAATCGGAAACATGCATATAAATCGGATAGGTATTGAACCAAGTTGTACAATCTCAGAGAGTTATACATATATGAAACCTGGTCCAAAATAAGCTCTAAGACAGATCTCAAACAAGCATGAACGGATCAGAACTGATAGTCAAAGCAAAAGTCAAAATATGCGACTTTCGGGTCCGATCCGGGTTTATACTGAAAATTGTCGAGTTGAACATGTTGAGACATGTTCTTACATTAATTATCATGTTATTTTAATGATCAAACAGGTTGCATGTACCCTACATTGCTAATCATGCTTAAATTTGCAAATAATAATTCTGTTGACTTTTTGAAACAAGCTTTGACTTGACAATTAACATAGTTAGAGTAGGAATCTGAAAGTACCCTTTTAAGGGTTTGTTACCCACATAAATACCAACTTGTAGGTACTTTCAATTCGAGAAATGACTGAGCAAATTTCGTTTAATCTCAAGGTCAAACTTAAATTACGATGGTTTGACTTTTGCTCAATTAACTAAGCTAGAACGAATTAGAAAGGGTTATGAACACTTACAAGAGTCCTAATTAAGCTTAGAGATCACTAGGAAGTTGGCTTGATGTCCAGAGAGCTCCAAAAGTTGTCTTGTGAATTTTGTGAATGCGAGTGTTCAATGTTTGTAACTTCAATGATCTTTTATAACTAGTTTGATCTCATGTGAGGCTGCCACAAGAGTCTACAAGTGTTCTAGGATGAGTCCAAGTGCCCCTAAATGCATGTACATCCATTGGTGAGGCTCAGGTATCGGATCCAGCTGTTAACAACTCGAAATCAGACTTGAACTAGCAGCTGCGCATGTTTTTGTCGCTGGCAGCTTGTACGCGGGGCGCGAGAACCCCCTCGCGGGGCGCGTACAAGTGTGCGACCAGGTAACCAAGTTTTCCAACAATTTCATTTCAGTCCTTGTCCTTTGTTACGTGGTTTTGGCTACTTTTCTTGCATATTAGACCCTAAAACCTGATTTTTAAGGACCTTGGGACATTTACAAACATGGTAAAGTCCTTGGTTAACTTTGTGCTTACCCGAAAAGTCACGAAATTCAACGTTAACGTATTTAACCCTTCGTGCACGGTTTTGATCATAACTTTCTCATACGACAACGAAACTTTATGAAATTTTTACCACATATTCTAGTGAGTATATTTTATCATTACAAAGCTTCGGGTTTGCCAAAAGATCACTCAGAGGTATACTTTCAACATGTTGACACATTTAGCCCCTGTAGTTTGTAATTCCTCACTTTCTTTCATTTTCCGCTCTGTATGATCCATGATCTAATCGTTTAAGATTATAAACACCATGTATGGTTATTGTAGGGTCTATTTATCCATTGTTGACACTTTGGTCCCTTATATTCACATAGTTTCACTGTTTGTCAACTTTAGTCCTTTTAAAGTGCTTTTTCACATATTCCAAGCTTATGACACGTGTCAATACATTATTGGACGTAAATTTTCGAGGTGTTACAAAATTCCACTTGCCTATCTGGTGGCAAACCAGGTAGTTCTTACGGAAAAACTTCTGGGAATTCAGAGATGACAGGGATGTCTTCTATCTTCGGTTTAGGCTCATCAATAATCACTTGTGCCATGTAGATGACACAACCTTTCCTTAAACACTTGGAAGCCTTGAGCATAGTTACTTGCTCCGGCAATCCATACTGGGTATCTCCCCGAATGGTAAGTGATTCACCAGACGGAGTCTTTATCACCACTTGTTTTCTGTTGCAGACAATTTGGGCCTGGTTATGAGATAACCAGTCCATTCCCAGAACTATGTCAAAACCGGCCAACTTAAAGGGAAGCAGAGACAGAGGAAAAGAATGGTTCTTAATGGATATAACGCACCCATCTAACATAGTTGAGACGGTTTCTAGTGTACCATCTGCTAACTCCACCTCATAATTCACATTTAAGGTTTTGACAGGTAATTTCAGCAATTTGCAAAATTTATGATCTACGAACGACTTATCAGCGCCCGAATCGAAAAGTACTCTAGCAAAGACGTCATTTACAAGGAAAGTACCTGTAATAACGTTGTCATCTAGAATCGCTTCCTTTGCGTCCATTCTGAAGACTCTAGCATTAGTCTTCTTGGCCTCTTCAGGCTTCTTGGTGTACTTAGGGCAGTTGGTTTTAATGTGGCCCTTTTATTGCAACGGTAGCATGTTGCGTCTTTCATCTTCTTGCAATCCAGGGTTTTATGATCCGTGGACTTGCATATACCACAAGCATAGGTTTTTGATTGAGTCTGTGAGTTCGACTCAAGTATGCACTTTCCAAAGTGCTGCTTCTTGCAAATTTTGCATTTGGGCTTCTCACCAGAATTATGCCCATCTTTCCTTGACTCCGACCCTTTCTTGTGGTCACCGTTCCCACGGTGCTTCTTGTTCGATCTACGTGAACCATCATCTTCACGTTTTCTCTTCTCAGCCTCCTTATTCCTCAGCGATCTCTGCCTGACCGCATCCAGAGTGAGGGATAAGGAAATTTCAGCTACTGATCTAAAAGTAGCTGGCCGAGAAGCTTTCACGCTTGCCTTGATCTCGGGGGCTAAACCACCGATAAAACGAGCTATTCGCTTTGGTTCCGGGGTTACTAAATATGGAACCAACCGAGACATAGTGTTGAAGCTCGTTAGGTAAGCTTGACAGTCAAGGTTTGTCATCACCAATGATAGAAAATCAGATTCTATCTTCTCCACCTCATGCTGAGGGCAGTAATTTTCCCTGATAAGGGCAACAAATTGATCCCACGACATGTTGTACAATGGGATTTTCCGGTGGCTTGAATCAGAGATCTTCACCATGCTAAAGCCTCACCCTTAAAAGACTGCGACACAAACTTGACCACGTCTCTCTCAGCACATCCGCTGATGTCTACAACCGTATCCATCTCATCCAGCCATGTCATACAGTCAATGGCTCCTTTCTCCCCATAAAAATCCCAGGGCTTGCACGAAACAAAGTATTTATAAGAGCAACCCTTATCACGGGGTCCGTGGTTCAGTACAACCTGCTGAGATGGAGCACTGTGGTTCGAGGAGCGTCGATCATCATCTTTCTTCGGGTCGTCCTTCTTGGACGGGGGCTTTGAAGGCTGTGTAGATAGGGTCCTACTACGAGTCCCACTATACTCTTCGTACTGCCTTTCCAAAGCCTGTGTAACAGCGCCGTCTATGATCGCTTTCAATTCAGCACCCGTTAGATTAATTCGGGCGTTCTGGTTATTCTCCACTGGATGACTATTACCCTCGTCCGAGTTAGCCATTTTAATTGAACTGTTGCAGAAAACAAGGACAATAGTTTATTTGGGAGTTTATTAAGGAATTGTCTTTTATGGCAATTCATTAACCATGGTAACAGAGACCATATTTGGTTAATTTATAAATCATATTTATTTAGGATTTCTATTATAATTTATCCTAATTATAAAACATTAGCAGTTTTATTTGTGGCACAAAAGGCCTAGTCACGTGGACACTTTTAATTTAATCTATGATTTCAGAGAATTAAAACATTAAGGTATACTGGAACAATAGGCCTAGTCACAAGGACAATTATAAATTATATGCTAGGATTTCAGAGAATCAAAGCATTTGAGGTTTGAACCTAGTTCATTACCTTTATTTGACAGGGAGTCATAGCTACCACTGTCTTTTGGCTCATATAGAAATGAGTAAGGCCCGTAGGCATTTTACTACCAACGTATGGTAAAAATATGATCACCTTAATTGATGATCTTAACCCTTAATTCAGAGATCATTAAATTGGGTTAGGAATCTTCTAAAGAATCCTTATACATATAAAATGACGTGTGATTTTAACGAATCACGTCTGCAAGGAGTGTTAACATGTTTTCAGATGTTAACTTGGATTTGAATATTTTGAACAGGTCTTACCATCTTGGCCTGGTCTTAAAATGACCCGAAGGCTAGGTTTCACTCTTTAAGATCCTTATTTAATAATTACATGGGCAGATGATTTCAAAAGGAATGATTTTAATTTATTTATTTCATTTATAATTTATATATGCACATAATGGCAAAAATGAAATTTATAAAACAAACATTCCATTAATTTATTATAATATTACATGCTGCCCTAAACGGGTCTTTTCAACAAACAATTACCCACGCAGGGGTCAATTAACATGCTCGTCCACGCAGGGACTTTAAACTAACATAATAGTCCACGCAGGGACCTTAAACAAACAAACTAGTCCACGCAGGGACTTTAAGAAATCATCATACCCTCGTAGGGGTTAACGGAAGATAGACCCATGCAGGGGTCAAAACAAACACACATACATACCCACGCAGGGGCTTAAACAAATACAACAAATACAGGCCCACGCAGGGGCTCAACAACAATGGGAAGGATTTAGTGGTCCTTCTTGTTCTTCCATTTGATCAAGCTTGCCAATCCTTGGAAGAAGCTCTGTCTCTCCCTACGGTCACGGTGGAAGCCTCGCTCTACTTCATCCAACCTTTGTAGGATTTCCTCCCTTTCTGGGGGAGAAAACCTTGGCGGCTGCGATTGCGTCCGAATAATAGGCCTAGGTGGTATCTGGTACCCCTGTGTTGGGTACCCTACTCCCCATGGATCCCCATAGGGTCCTTGGGTGTTGTAGTTCGCCGCTACCATGTACGGGTCGGCCTCCGCGTAACCATAGTTATGGTGAGTCGGCGGTTCAAACGGGTTATACGCCATGGAACCCGTATATGCCGGAATTGGGTTATCAAAACCCATTGGCGGTGGCTGTGGTACAGCTGGGTTGGAGGGTCCACCCATTTGTGGGTCCTCCTGATGTGTCGGATAGTGGCTGCCACTGGATTGACGTGGGGAACTGAAATGGAAATCCCCTGCTCGTGACGACATGCGCGCACCAGTTCTCATTCGCCTTGGCGGTTGCGGAGGTGCCGGCTGCACTGGCGGCTGATGCGTGTGAAGTGTTATATATATTAGGTGTATATTTTAAGCCCCTTTAACACTTTTTAGCCAAGTTTTAAATTTATAAAACACGATATTTTACTAACACTAAACACACATATGGGCAAGTGCACCCATCGTGGGCGTAGTATAGCGTTGGTAAGATACCGAGGTCGTCCAAGGACACAAGAGCTTTTAGTACCGGTTTATCCTCAACGTCTAATCAAAATAAAAAGTTAGAGAAGGTTTTAAACTAAGAAAAATAAAAACTAACTAAAATGCTGAAAATAAAAATAAAAGAAAAAACAGATAGACAAGATGAATCACTTGGTTCCGACTCGTATCTAGTGTAACCTTTGATTATTTCCGCACTTTTGCACATAATTAAGAGATTATCTTAGTTATTGTAGTAGGCCCCTCTTTTGAAGGTGACGTTACCCTCACCCCAGTAGTTTGAGTCAGCAAGGATACAATCCTAAAAGGGTGGATTATTGGAAGATAATTAATTAAGTTATTAATGCAAATTATGGTAGGCCCCGCTTTTGGCGGTGACGTTACCCTCGGCTAAGTAGTATGAGTCAGCAGGGATACAGTCCTAAGTAGCCGGGTTATAGTATTAATAGTAGTTAACTTATGAGGGGATCAAAGAGTTTGGACCCCCGCCATCCAATACCGTGAAGCATTGAAGGAGGTCCTACTAAATTTGACCCAGGTCCATTGCAGGACCTCTAAACGCTGAACAATGGCAAGACCTTTACCAAACCGTTCCCTTAACCCCCGACCAGGTAGCCAACATACTTCCATATAGACCGTGGAGATATGAATGGTGAAAATCTTTTATTTTATATAGACAGTAAAATAATGCCAAGACACCACGGACAAACGATAAGGAAAGATCACCTTCAACATAAGTAAGTAGTTATTAAAGTCATTAATACAAAACCAAATAAAAAGTGCAAAAGATTAGAAATAAAAAGTATTACACTAGACACTTTGTCTTCACCAAGTGATGTAAGAGACTTAGGCAAACATGACCTTGATTGTCAAGAACTCTTACGATCAATCTTGGATCCCGAGACGACTCACACACTCTACGATGGACAATGGATGATGGTGGTGGATGATGGTGTTGTGATGGTGGTGGGTGGTGGATGAAGTGTGAGAGAGGTGGTGTGCCAAGGGATGAGTTGAAATGAAACCAAGCACTCCTATTTATAGGCTGAACAGAAGGCTGGGCACGGCCCCGTGTCCGCTGGACACGCCCCCGTGCCTGTCTGACACTCTCTATCTTCATTAATTGTAATTCGCAATTACAATTAATGCGCCTGCTGTACTTTCGCCACGCCCCCGTGTTCACTAGACACGGCCCCGTGGTGGGCAATAGAAGCTTCTATAGGTTTGTCTTTTCTGCTGCTTCTTGGGCACGGCCCCGTGCTGGCTGAGCACGGGGCGTGTTCAGTCTTCTGCCTTCTCTATTTTGCTTGGGAAGATGCCGTTGAGGGGTCGGGCAGTCCACTCATGTTCCTTTTCTTGTATTTATGTTAGATTTAGCTGTCTTTTTGCTTCTTTTGTGAATTTGAGCTCATTTAATCCTGAAAATACAAAAGGAAGACAAAAACACTCTTTTTCCAACATTAGTACTTAAAAAGGGTTAGTTTTATGCCTCATTTGATGTAATTTATATGTTGCATTTTACACACATCAAATACCCCCACACTTGAACTTTTGCTTGTCCTCAAGCAAAACTCTTTAATATGTGGCTTACACTCCCAAATGGAATGGGTAGAAGAGAAGGTTTTGGTTTGTCATAGAGTGTTGGGAATCCAAGATCTTTTTGGGTTTTTTTTATCTATTTACAATCCTATTCGTTATGATTTGTTTTGAACGTTTCATAGGAGAAATTACTTATTTGGGCATAACATGCCTTTTTAAAATTCCATTTATATACAAGTTCACATACCTCACAGGAGAAATCACTCACACTCGGCCGAAGGTGTATTTTTAGTGAATCACTCGAGAGCGGCATGGAACTTATTCCTACCATAGGCTTGCCAAGCAATCAATCCTCCTCCTTTTTAACTTTTATACCTTTTGTAAATATCAAGAGGACTTTGTGGGTGAAGGGTTAGGCTTGGGTTAAAGGTAGGTGGTTGGGTTAGTGGTTAGTAGAAAAAGGGTGAAAAAGCGTAACAAGTGTCGGTTTTCGTAGGACTTTCTATTTTTGTAACTTTTATTTTGATGAAGCTATTATTCAAACAAAGTTATTTTTGATGAACTTGTTTGTTTATTTTCTTTTGCTTCATCATCAACACAATTTTTTTTTGAACGATCATACGAAAAACCGAACTTGTTACTAAAACAAAGGGTTAAAAATGAAAAAGGTTTTGGTGGGTAAAAGGGTGTTTGGTTTGGGTCATAAAATGAAAAGGGTTAGTCCTAATGCCTCCATCATTTACTTACTTGGGTTTAAATTGGTAAGGACCGGGAATGAATCGTCGTGGCATGTTCTAGAGTCATAAGAACCAAGCGGCTATTCACACAAGAAACGAAAAATGAGCATTTAGTCTAAAGATGTAAATTTGTATGCTCAATAAAGGCTCAAAAACTCACTTTTTGTGGGAACGGGTTTTTCTATGTGATCAAGTATATATAATCAAATTTTAACTAAGCTTGTCATGCCGTTTCATAATTTTCTTATGTTGGTTCTTGTTATCACGACGCTCTCGGTTGTAAATTTGTAAAAATATAACCTTATTAATCTTATGATTCCTAACTTAAACTTTAGACAAGTAAAAAATGAAAATTTTTGAAAAATTTTGGGGTGTTTAGCGGTTCCAATAGAGTTTTGTGTAAGGCTTGTTATTAGGACTTGCAAAATTTCAAGGTTTTAGCATCCCCCCCACACTTAAATTACACATTGTCCTCAATGTGTCCCAAAAATAAATTTTTAGGTTGATTAGATGTGTAAAATGGTGTTAAAAGCAAACATTTATGTTACTGGCAGTCTGGACACGGCCCCGTGGGGACCGGACACGGCCCCGTGTTCAGGTGCCAGTAACAAAAATTAAAGAAAAGAAACAGAAGCCTGGACACGGGGGCGTGTCGGGTGAACACGGCACGTGTCCAGTTACCTGAACTGGGCATTTTTCTGCTGGGGGTTCAGCACGGGGCCGTGTTGGTTGGACACGGCCTGTGTTGAACCTTCTGTAATGGAGAGATTGATGCCGGGTTGCCTTTTCATCCCCTACCACCATGAGTGCGTTTTATTCCTGAAAATTAAAACTAACTAGAAAACATAAAAATTAATCTAAATTAAACTAAGGATAGTTCCGCGGAATGCCTCCGTGGTGCGCCACGTTTATAAGGGTCCTTGGCTAGACCCAAAAGCCGGTCATATGTCACCCAAGTGGGATGTATTGCATCCCATGTTACACCGTCGGAGAGCGTAATCCAAGCTTGAGTCTATGACCTTCATGTAGTTGACCGGGTCTTCGTCCTCAATTCTTTTTCCACATTCAAACTTCACCTCCTTATCCCCAAACTTCAATGTTAACGTTCCGTCATTCATGTCCACCACCGCTTGGGCGGTGGCTAGAAATGGCCTCCCGAGGATGAGAGGGACATCGGTGTCTTCTTCCATATCTAGGATGACAAAGTTGGTTGGGAAAACGAAGTTGTCAACTTTTACCAATAGATTTTCAGCGACACCTTGTGGAAATTTGACGGATCTGTCGGCGAGTTGTATGCTCATCTTTGTAGGGCTTGTTGATCCTAGGCCGAGTCGTTTGAACATCGATGTGGGCCTGAGGTTAATGCTAGCCCCAAGATCGGCTAATGCATTACGAACGGGAGACTCCCCAATCGAGCAAGGAATTGTGAAGATTCCGGGATCGATTTTCTTTTGTGGAAGTTTGTTGAGTACTAAGGCGGAGCATTCTTCGCCTAAGTTAACTAATTGAAATGATTCAATTTTCCTTTTGTTTGTGAGGAAATCCCTCATAAATTTTGTGTATTTAGGCATTTGGGTTAGGACCTCGATAAAAGGAATATTAACATGCAATTGTTTTAGTAAATTTTCAAATTTTGCGAATTGCTCATCGGTCTTTTGACGATTTAACCTACCGGGGTACGGAATTGGAGGAGTCTTGGTGGGCTCTTGAGTTGGTAGAGAAGCCTTTTCTGATGCAGGAGGAGTCACAGGTTGGCTAGATTGGCTTCTTTCATTTGGCGGCAATGGAGCATCCTCAGGACCCACGGTTCGATTTCTTAATTTGATGAGATGTACTTGTGCTTTCGGGTTGGTTTCGGTATTGCTAGGTAACGCGCCTTGTGGTCTCTCGGAGAAATTTTGAGCTAGTTGATTTAATTGTTTTTCAACGTTTTGAATGCTAGCTTGTTGATTTCTAAAATTCGATTCCAATTGTTGAAATCGATCCGAGTTTTTCTTTTAAGTGTCAGAGATGAGGCGAGATACAGTATCTTCAAGCCTTTCTCTTCCACCTTGTTGTTGAGAGAAATTTTGTGGTTGTTGAAAATTAGTTCGTTGGTTTTGTTGGTTACTACTATTGCTGGGATCTCTCCAACCAAGATTTGGGTGGTTACGCCATCCTTGGTTGTAGGTACCCGTTGGGGGACCTGACGACCTAGGTCTGTTATCAATGTACTTTACCGTTTCTGTTTGTTCATCTAATTCTTTCATACAACTCCAATTTTCATGTGGCCCACCACACCCTTCACAAGCCATAACAGAGGTCGTTTTTATCATTTCTAGCTTTTTGATTTTTGAAGAGAGGGCCTCGATTTGGGCTTGTAAAGAAGTGCTTTCATCTACCTTATGGGCGTCTGGGGCAATAGATTTATTACCTCGGGGAGTGTGCCATTGAAAATTGGTTTGAGCAATTTCCTCGATTTGATTATATATTTCATTCGAGCGACGATTACCTAGAAGTCCCCCGGAGCTAGAATCAAGTGTTTGCCTTGTGTGTGGCAACAACCCATTGTAGAAAGTGGATACTTGTTGCCACACCGCAAGACCGTGATGAGGGCACTTTCTTAGTAGCTCCTTGAACCTTTCCCAAGTTTCATATAAGGATTCCCCATCTTCTTGTGAATATGTATTAATTTCAGTCATTAATTTAGCCGTTTTAGCAGGGGGGAAATACTTATATAGAAACTTTTGGGCTAGTTCATCCAAGGTGTTTACCGAGCCAACTGGGAGGGTGTTGAGCCAAGCCTTAGCTCGGTCTTTGAGTGAAAATGGAAACATTCGAAGGCGGATGGCGTCATTTGATGCTCCATTGATCCGAAAGGTATCGCATATTTCTAAGAAATTAGTAATATGCAGATGGGGATCCTCGTCCGCAAGCCCATGAAAGGTTGCGGAGTTTTGAAGCATTTGTATCAAATGCGGCCGAAGTTCGAAGTTATTGGCTTCGACATTCGGTGCATTGATAGCGGCGCCTAGATTACCTACGGTGGGCCGTAGGTAATCCATGAGGGTACGTTGGTCCGCCATTGGAAGTGGCTCCCCCGAAACTTTCTCTTGATTTTTAGCCTTAAGTCTTTTTCTGAGAAAGCGTTCGGGTTCTTCTAAAGGTTCTCTTATGTCTCTACTAGAACTGGAGCTCATGCACTACGTAGGAGGTTCAAATGTGGCGCATGGGTTCCAAGTCCTGGAATAAAAACAGAAAAGAACGTTGGTCAGAATGTTCACCACGGCCCCGTGCTTGGTGAACACGGCCCGTGGTCAGAGGTACAGTAATTGTTTTCTGGATCCCAGTTACTGGGAGTTGGACACGACCCCGTGTTGCACCGACACGGCCCCGTGCTCAGCTCTCTGTAACTCAGAAAATAAAAACTGCCAGTGATGATGCTGGGCACGGCCCGTGTCTGACCAGGCACGGCCCGTGCTGAGTTCTGCAGAAACTGAAAAACTAAGAAAATCCTAAAAAATTAAAAAGAAAAATAAAAAATATGATTAGGCCGTTGATTCCTAACTTTCTTAAAATCCTTGTGTCCCCGGCAACGGCGCCAAAAACTTGATGCGTGTGAAATGTTATATATATTAGGTGTATATTTTAAGCCCCTTTAACACTTTTTAGCCAAGTTTTAAATTTATAAAACACGATATTTTACTAACACTAAACACATATATGGGCAAGTGCACCCATCGTGGGCGTAGTATAGCGTTGGTAAGATACCGAGGTCGTCCAAGGACACAAGAGCTTTTAGTACCGGTTTATCCTCAACGTCTAATCAAAATAAAAAGTTAGAGAAGGTTTTAAACTAAGAAAAATAAAAACTAACTAAAATGCTGAAAATAAAAATAAAAGAAAAAACAGATAGACAAGATGAATCACTTGGTTCCGACTCGTATCTTAGTTATTGTAGTAGGCCCCTCTTTTGAAGGTGACGTTACCCTCACCCCAGTAGTTTGAGTCAGCAAGGATACAATCCTAAAAGGGTGGATTATTGGAAGATAATTAATTAAGTTATTAATGCAAATTATGGTAGGCCCCGCTTTTGGCGGTGACGTTACCCTCGGCTAAGTAGTCTGAGTCAGCAGGGATACAGTCCTAACTAGCCGGGTTATAGTATTAATAGTAGTTAACTTATGAGGGGATCAAAGAGTTTGGACCCCCGCCATCCAATACCGTGAAGCATTGAAGGAGGTCCTACTAAATTTGACCCAGGTCCATTGCAGGACCTCTAAATGCTGAACAATGGCAAGACCTTTACCAAACCGTTCCCTTAACCCCCGACCAGGTAGCCAACATACCTCCATATAGACCGTGGAGATATGAATGGTGAAAATCTTTTATTTTATATAGACAGTAAAATAATGCCAAGACACCACGGACAAACGATAAGGAAAGATCACCTTCAACATAAGTAAGTAGTTATTAAAGTCATTAATACAAAACCAAATAAAAAGTGCAAAAGATTAGAAATAAAAAGTATTACACTAGACACTTTGTCTTCACCAAGTGATGTAAGAGACTTAGGCAAACATGACCTTGATTGTCAAGAACTCTTACGATCAATCTTGGATCCCGAGACGACTCACACACTCTACGATGGACAATGGATGATGGTGGTGGATGATGGTGTTGTGATGGTGGTGGGTGGTGGATGAAGTGTGAGAGAGGTGGTGTGCCAAGGGATGAGTTGAAATGAAACCAAGCACTCCTATTTATAGGCTGAACAGAAGGCTGGGCACGGCCCCGTGTCCGCTGGACACGCCCCCGTGCCTGTCTGACACTCTCTCTCTTCATTAATTGTAATTCGCAATTACAATTAATGCGCCTGCTGTACTTTCACCACGCCCCCGTGTTCACTGGACACGGCCCCGTGGTGGGCAATAGAAGCTTCTATAGGTTTGTCTTTTCTGCTGCTTCTTGGGCACGGCCCCGTGCTGGCTGAGCACGGGGCGTGTTCAGTTTTCTGCCTTCTTTATTTTGCTTGGGAAGATGCCGTTGAGGGGTCGGGCAGTCCACTCATGTTCCTTTTCTTGTATTTATGTTCGATTTAGCTGTCTTTTTGCTTCTTTTGTGAATTTGAGCTCATTTAATCCTGAAAATACAAAAGGAAGACAAAAACAATCTTTTTCCAACATTAGTACTTAAAAAGGGTTAGTTTTATGCCTCATTTGATGTAATTTATATGTTGCATTTTACACACATCAGCGGCGGTGGAGCCGGTGGCGTGACTGCCACGAATCTGGAATCCTCAGAGGGATCCTGTTGTTGTTGCGGCTGCTGCTGCTGAGGCGACGAATGGTGAGGAGGTGTATAGTACCATTCATGCCGAGTGAACATAGCTTGAAAGCTATCTGGACCAACATAGAGTGATCCGTGGAACGAAGATCCGTCGGAGATCTCGATCGGGTGGTTTGGAGTACCACTGGCTGGCTCGACGGGGTCCGTATCCTCGTCCATGTCGTCCGCATTATCTCCAGAGAAATGATCTTCTGGCCCTAGTGGGTTAAAACCCACGGGTTCTTGTATGTAGCCTACCGGAATGAACCGGCCCCGAAAATCAGGTGTAGGATCCCCGAAGGAATGATGCGATAGGGATCGCTGCAATGGTATATATGAAGGTTGAGGGTTGTTGGGCTCGTATTCTGGTTGCGGCCCAAAAGGGTTAGGAGGTGTTGAACTATGTGAGACCGACCGTCTAGCCGGCTCAAAAAGGTTTCTCCGGTTCTGCCGGGGATCGTCACTCTCCGTTTTAGATGGAGCTCGAACATTCGAAGGTCCAGCTTCATTATCGTTGGGGGCGGTGACTGGCCCCTTGCCTCGTCCTCTCCTTTGGAAGAATCTTGGCGGCATTTTCAAATCCTGTCAATATAGCATGAGATAACAAAACAAAATATATGCAAAATAAAGGACAACATAAACAAAGTGGAATTTGTCCTATGTTATATGTCTAGACTCGAAAGTTTAGAATTGTGCAATTGTGTAACTGAGATTAAACACAAAAGGCTAGTGTTTAATTCACTCAGTGTTGGCTCTGATACCAACCTGTCACACCCCGATTTCCACGTGTCACCGGTGGGCCCGGTGGGGGAGTATCGTGACGTGGTTGGCAACATAATAGTCAAACAACACAATAATCATTATGCACAGCGGAAGCAATTTAAAAATATGATACAACCGAATTTAATATTGTAATATCAAATGTCACAATATTCGGAAGTTTATCCACAGATGGATCGAAATAGAAATAATATTAATGGTTCAACAGACTTCAGGCATCTTAAGCTTGCGAGACTTCTAATGATGCTAAGGAGAAATCCCAGCCAATTTCGCTTAGTACCATAGGCTTGCCAAGCAAAAAAGAAAAATAATGGTGTAGAAATAAAAAGGGTTAGTCCTAATGCCTCCATCATTTACTTACTTGGGTTTAAATTGGTAAGGACCGGGAATGAATCGTCGTGGCATGTTCTAGAGTCATAAGAACCAAGCGGCTATTCACACAAGAAACGAAAAATGAGCATTTAGTCTAAAGATGTAAATTTGTATGCTCAATAAAGGC
The DNA here is from genome assembly GCA_030545235.1 of Helianthus tuberosus. Classification (NCBI taxonomy): domain Eukaryota; kingdom Viridiplantae; phylum Streptophyta; class Magnoliopsida; order Asterales; family Asteraceae; genus Helianthus; species Helianthus tuberosus. The sequence goes on from CM060448.1 coordinate 188,726,118, forward strand.
TCAAAAACTCACTTTTTGTGGGAACGGGTTTTTCTATGTGATCAAGTATATATAATCAAATTTTAACTAAGCTTGTCATGCCGTTTCATAATTTTCTTATGTTGGTTCTTATTATCACGACGCTCTCGGTTGTAAATTTGTAAAAATATAACCTTATTAATCTTATGATTCCTAACTTAAACTTTAGACAAGTAAAAAATGAAAATTTTTGAAAAATTTTGGGGTGTTTAGCGGTTCCAATAGAGTTTTGTGTAAGGCTTGTTATTAGGACTTGCAAAATTTCAAGGTTTTAGCATCCCCCCACACTTAAATTACACATTGTCCTCAATGTGTCCCAAAAATAAATTTTTAGGTTGATTAGATGTGTAAAATGGTGTTAAAAGCAAACATTTATGTTACTGGCAGTCTGGACACGGCCCCGTGGGGACCGGACACGGCCCCGTGTTCAGGTGCCAGTAACAAAAATTAAAGAAAAGAAACAGAAGCCTGGACACGGGGGCGTGTCGGGTGAACACGGCACGTGTCCAGTTACCTGAACTGGGCATTTTTCTGCTGGGGGTTCAGCACGGGGCCGTGTTGGTTGGACACGGCCTGTGTTGAACCTTCTGTAATGGAGAGATTGATGCCGGGTTGCCTTTTCATCCCCTACCACCATGAGTGCGTTTTATTCCTGAAAATTAAAACTAACTAGAAAACATAAAAATTAATCTAAATTAAACTAAGGATAGTTCCGCGGAATGCCTCCGTGGTGCGCCACGTTTATAAGGGTCCTTGGCTAGACCCAAAAGCCGGTCATATGTCACCCAAGTGGGATGTATTGCATCCCATGTTACACCGTCGGAGAGCGTAATCCAAGCTTGAGTCTATGACCTTCATGTAGTTGACCGGGTCTTCGTCCTCAATTCTTTTTCCACATTCAAACTTCACCTCCTTATCCCCAAACTTCAATGTTAACGTTCCGTCATTCATGTCCACCACCGCTTGGGCGGTGGCTAGAAATGGCCTCCCGAGGATGAGAGGGACATCGGTGTCTTCTTCCATATCTAGGATGACAAAGTTGGTTGGGAAAACGAAGTTGTCAACTTTTACCAATAGATTTTCAGCGACACCTTGTGGAAATTTGACGGATCTGTCGGCGAGTTGTATGCTCATCTTTGTAGGGCTTGTTGATCCTAGGCCGAGTCGTTTGAACATCGATGTGGGCCTGAGGTTAATGCTAGCCCCAAGATCGGCTAATGCATTACGAACGGGAGACTCCCCAATCGAGCAAGGAATTGTGAAGATTCCGGGATCGATTTTCTTTTGTGGAAGTTTGTTGAGTACTAAGGCGGAGCATTCTTCGCCTAAGTTAACTAATTGAAATGATTCAATTTTCCTTTTGTTTGTGAGGAAATCCCTCATAAATTTTGTGTATTTAGGCATTTGGGTTAGGACCTCGATAAAAGGAATATTAACATGCAATTGTTTTAGTAAATTTTCAAATTTTGCGAATTGCTCATCGGTCTTTTGACGATTTAACCTACCGGGGTACGGAATTGGAGGAGTCTTGGTGGGCTCTTGAGTTGGTAGAGAAGCCTTTTCTGATGCAGGAGGAGTCACAGGTTGGCTAGATTGGCTTCTTTCATTTGGTGGCAATGGAGCATCCTCAGGACCCACGGTTCGATTTCTTAATTTGATGAGATGTACTTGTGCTTTCGGGTTGGTTTCGGTATTGCTAGGTAACGCGCCTTGTGGTCTCTCGGAGAAATTTTGAGCTAGTTGATTTAATTGTTTTTCAACGTTTTGAATGCTAGCTTGTTGATTTCTAAAATTCGATTCCAATTGTTGAAATCGATCCGAGTTTTTCTTTTAAGTGTCAGAGATGAGGCGAGATACAGTATCTTCAAGCCTTTCTCTTCCACCTTGTTGTTGAGAGAAATTTTGTGGTTGTTGAAAATTAGTTCGTTGGTTTTGTTGGTTACTACTATTGCTGGGATCTCTCCAACCAAGATTTGGGTGGTTACGCCATCCTTGGTTGTAGGTACCCGTTGGGGGACCTGACGACCTAGGTCTGTTATCAATGTACTTTACCGTTTCTGTTTGTTCATCTAATTCTTTCATACAACTCCAATTTTCATGTGGCCCACCACACCCTTCACAAGCCATAACAGAGGTCGTTTTTATCATTTCTAGCTTTTTGATTTTTGAAGAGAGGGCCTCGATTTGGGCTTGTAAAGAAGTGCTTTCATCTACCTTATGGGCGTCTGGGGCAATAGATTTATTACCTCGGGGAGTGTGCCATTGAAAATTGGTTTGAGCAATTTCCTCGATTTGATTATATATTTCATTCGAGCGACGATTACCTAGAAGTCCCCCGGAGCTAGAATCAAGTGTTTGCCTTGTGTGTGGCAACAACCCATTGTAGAAAGTGGATACTTGTTGCCACACCGCAAGACCGTGATGAGGGCACTTTCTTAGTAGCTCCTTGAACCTTTCCCAAGTTTCATATAAGGATTCCCCATCTTCTTGTGAATATGTATTAATTTCAGTCATTAATTTAGCCGTTTTAGCAGGGGGGAAATACTTATATAGAAACTTTTGGGCTAGTTCATCCAAGGTGTTTACCGAGCCAACTGGGAGGGTGTTGAGCCAAGCCTTAGCTCGGTCTTTGAGTGAAAATGGAAACATTCGAAGGCGGATGGCGTCATTTGATGCTCCATTGATCCGAAAGGTATCGCATATTTCTAAGAAATTAGTAATATGCAGATGGGGATCCTCGTCCGCAAGCCCATGAAAGGTTGCGGAGTTTTGAAGCATTTGTATCAAATGCGGCCGAAGTTCGAAGTTATTGGCTTCGACATTCGGTGCATTGATAGCGGCGCCTAGATTACCTACGGTGGGCCGTAGGTAATCCATGAGGGTACGTTGGTCCGCCATTGGAAGTGGCTCCCCCGAAACTTTCTCTTGATTTTTAGCCTTAAGTCTTTTTCTGAGAAAGCGTTCGGGTTCTTCTAAAGGTTCTCTTATGTCTCTACTAGAACTGGAGCTCATGCACTACGTAGGAGGTTCAAATGTGGCGCCTGGGTTCCAAGTCCTGGAATAAAAACAGAAAAGAACGTTGGTCAGAATGTTCACCACGGCCCCGTGCTTGGTGAACACGGCCCGTGGTCAGAGGTACAGTAATTGTTTTCTGGATCCCAGTTACTGGGAGTTGGACACGACCCCGTGTTGCACCGACACGGCCCCGTGCTCAGCTCTCTGTAACTCAGAAAATAAAAACTGCCAGTGATGATGCTGGGCACGGCCCGTGTCTGACCAGGCACGGCCCGTGCTGAGTTCTGCAGAAACTGAAAAACTAAGAAAATCCTAAAAAATTAAAAAGAAAAATAAAAAATATGATTAGGCCGTTGATTCCTAACTTTCTTAAAATCCTTGTGTCCCCGGCAACGGCGCCAAAAACTTGATGCGTGTGAAATGTTATATATATTAGGTGTATATTTTAAGCCCCTTTAACACTTTTTAGCCAAGTTTTAAATTTATAAAACACGATATTTTACTAACACTAAACACATATATGGGCAAGTGCACCCATCGTGGGCGTAGTATAGCGTTGGTAAGATACCGAGGTCGTCCAAGGACACAAGAGCTTTTAGTACCGGTTTATCCTCAACGTCTAATCAAAATAAAAAGTTAGAGAAGGTTTTAAACTAAGAAAAATAAAAACTAACTAAAATGCTGAAAATAAAAATAAAAGAAAAAACAGATAGACAAGATGAATCACTTGGTTCCGACTCGTATCTTAGTTATTGTAGTAGGCCCCTCTTTTGAAGGTGACGTTACCCTCACCCCAGTAGTTTGAGTCAGCAAGGATACAATCCTAAAAGGGTGGATTATTGGAAGATAATTAATTAAGTTATTAATGCAAATTATGGTAGGCCCCGCTTTTGGCGGTGACGTTACCCTCGGCTAAGTAGTCTGAGTCAGCAGGGATACAGTCCTAACTAGCCGGGTTATAGTATTAATAGTAGTTAACTTATGAGGGGATCAAAGAGTTTGGACCCCCGCCATCCAATACCGTGAAGCATTGAAGGAGGTCCTACTAAATTTGACCCAGGTCCATTGCAGGACCTCTAAATGCTGAACAATGGCAAGACCTTTACCAAACCGTTCCCTTAACCCCCGACCAGGTAGCCAACATACCTCCATATAGACCGTGGAGATATGAATGGTGAAAATCTTTTATTTTATATAGACAGTAAAATAATGCCAAGACACCACGGACAAACGATAAGGAAAGATCACCTTCAACATAAGTAAGTAGTTATTAAAGTCATTAATACAAAACCAAATAAAAAGTGCAAAAGATTAGAAATAAAAAGTATTACACTAGACACTTTGTCTTCACCAAGTGATGTAAGAGACTTAGGCAAACATGACCTTGATTGTCAAGAACTCTTACGATCAATCTTGGATCCCGAGACGACTCACACACTCTACGATGGACAATGGATGATGGTGGTGGATGATGGTGTTGTGATGGTGGTGGGTGGTGGATGAAGTGTGAGAGAGGTGGTGTGCCAAGGGATGAGTTGAAATGAAACCAAGCACTCCTATTTATAGGCTGAACAGAAGGCTGGGCACGGCCCCGTGTCCGCTGGACACGCCCCCGTGCCTGTCTGACACTCTCTCTCTTCATTAATTGTAATTCGCAATTACAATTAATGCGCCTGCTGTACTTTCACCACGCCCCCGTGTTCACTGGACACGGCCCCGTGGTGGGCAATAGAAGCTTCTATAGGTTTGTCTTTTCTGCTGCTTCTTGGGCACGGCCCCGTGCTGGCTGAGCACGGGGCGTGTTCAGTTTTCTGCCTTCTCTATTTTGCTTGGGAAGATGCCGTTGAGGGGTCGGGCAGTCCACTCATGTTCCTTTTCTTGTATTTATGTTCGATTTAGCTGTCTTTTTGCTTCTTTTGTGAATTTGAGCTCATTTAATCCTGAAAATACAAAAGGAAGACAAAAACAATCTTTTTCCAACATTAGTACTTAAAAAGGGTTAGTTTTATGCCTCATTTGATGTAATTTATATGTTGCATTTTACACACATCAGCGGCGGTGGAGCCGGTGGCGTGACTGCCACGAATCTGGAATCCTCAGAGGGATCCTGTTGTTGTTGCGGCTGCTGCTGCTGAGGCGACGAATGGTGAGGAGGTGTATAGTACCATTCATGCCGAGTGAACATAGCTTGAAAGCTATCTGGACCAACATAGAGTGATCCGTGGAACGAAGATCCGTCGGAGATCTCGATCGGGTGGTTTGGAGTACCACTGGCTGGCTCGACGGGGTCCGTATCCTCGTCCATGTCGTCCGCATTATCTCCAGAGAAATGATCTTCTGGCCCTAGTGGGTTAAAACCCACGGGTTCTTGTATGTAGCCTACCGGAATGAACCGGCCCCGAAAATCAGGTGTAGGATCCCCGAAGGAATGATGCGATAGGGATCGCTGCAATGGTATATATGAAGGTTGAGGGTTGTTGGGCTCGTATTCTGGTTGCGGCCCAAAAGGGTTAGGAGGTGTTGAACTATGTGAGACCGACCGTCTAGCCGGCTCAAAAAGGTTTCTCCGGTTCTGCCGGGGATCGTCACTCTCCGTTTTAGATGGAGCTCGAACATTCGAAGGTCCAGCTTCATTATCGTTTGGGGCGGTGACTGGCCCCTTGCCTCGTCCTCTCCTTTGGAAGAATCTTGGCGGCATTTTCAAATCCTGTCAATATAGCATGAGATAACAAAACAAAATATATGCAAAATAAAGGACAACATAAACAAAGTGGAATTTGTCCTATGTTATATGTCTAGACTCGAAAGTTTAGAATTGTGCAATTGTGTAACTGAGATTAAACACAAAAGGCTAGTGTTTAATTCACTCAGTGTTGGCTCTGATACCAACCTGTCACACCCCGATTTCCACGTGTCACCGGTGGGCCCGGTGGGGGAGTATCGTGACGTGGTTGGCAACATAATAGTCAAACAACACAATAATCATTATGCACAGCGGAAGCAATTTAAAAATATGATACAACCGAATTTAATATTGTAATATCAAATGTCACAATATTCGGAAGTTTATCCACAGATGGATCGAAATAGAAATAATATTAATGGTTCAACAGACTTCAGGCATCTTAAGCTTGCGAGACTTCTAATGATGCTAAGGAGAAATCCCAGCCAATTTCGCTTAGTACCTGCATTTAACCTTTTTGGGAAAATACGTCAGTTTACACTGGTAAATACATTCAACTGGCTCATTTTGGAAAAATGATTGAAAATTTGTTTGGATGCACATGGCATAAACATTTTTATTTAACTTGGGAGAATTATTTAATATTATAATCTTGTGAACGAATTACATGTTCCTTGTGCGTTCAGTAGCCCGGATCTTGTCCGGGTTAAAGATCAATAGACACACCACAATATACTTTGGTGCACTGACGGGTGTACGCCTACACCCCGCGCTTAAGTCGTGGCCATTTCGTAAAATGATGCCAAGGATATCCGGGACATGGTCATTAACCCCCCAAAGGCTTTAAGTAACAAGACAGTTTAAACGAGCCGATCAAATTTAGTCAATTACCCACTCAACGGTGGAGGATTTGATGCTCGATCAAGCGGTATGCTATATACCGTAACTCAAGCCCGTATAGGGAAAATAAGTTAAAAGTATTTACCTGAGCAAAGTATAATTCACAATTAGAAAAATGCACGTAGCTTTTACTGGTCCTCCTAATCTGGAACGAAGGTTTTATAATAACCTATTAGAATCCTAGCGGGTCTTTAATTAAGCTTAAGCTTAGACCGGCTAGTTTCAAAGATACGGTTCGTACGCATGATTAAGCGAAGACCGGATAGAATGTGATTTAGACCCGAAAAGTTTGAAGACTTGTTTAATATGGGTTTATTATTCACATTCTGGATTTTGAGATAAAACCGTTAAGGTTTGACCCGTTTCGGCTAATTTATGTAAACTTGTTACATAAACCGAACCGTACGCGTAATAAGCGTGACGGGTATTCATGAGAGCTATATACAGGTTTCCTAAGTTAATTATGTCTCAAATATGTTGTGACATCAGTAAGATGTCTTTCATTATGCCCGAAACGTGTTTAAACACAAACTAGGCCCCGTAGGGGTAGTTTGGTCATTTAAAAGTTTATAAAAGAGTTTAAGTAACAACCTGAGTTACAGGTCTGATGTAATCAGAAAAAATACATCATTTGCTAAGTTATATCAGCAGGATAAAGCATATATGTGAAATTTATCATTTTTAACCAAACTATGCCCCGTAGGGGTATTTTGGTAATTTCACATAAGCCGAAAAGCTCAAAACTGAAGTCTGAGTTTATCAACCTTTTTTTACTATTAAAATATTATAATTTGCCTCATATATCAGTAGGTATCAACCCGGGTATGTCCAATATAATTTTAATACATACTTTGCGTTAAAAACGCTTAATAAGGCGATTAAAGGCCATTTCCGGGTTCGATACTTAAATCTGATATTTTTATATTTCCAGAAGGCTTTAAATAATATATTTATCATATGTGATCAGTAGCAAAAGGTTTGGAGTCGTTTAGATATGTAAAACTCATTTTATGGCCCGTAAGGGCAAAACCGACATTTACCGGATTAAGCCTACGACTACTAGTTATGCTCAGCCTAAAATTTATTAAAAATCTTTAAAAATCCCAAAATAATATATTGCATCAGTGGGTAAAATATTTGATGTCAAAAAGTAGGCTTAACTAGGCTATACGCTAATTACGCCGTTTTATTAACAAAAAGCTTTAATTTTGCGATATTGAGCATAACTCTAAATCTACAATTCAAACTGATGTCAAACTTTGCATACAAGTTTATATATCAGTAATTAAAGTTTCTACTCTTTTACATTTCCAAAAATCACGTTTTAAGGTAATAAGGGCATAACGGTCAACATATGAGCAATTAACGGAAACATGCATATTAATTGGATAACTAATGAACCAAGGTGTAACATCACAGAGAGTTATTCTAACATGTAACCTAGTCCAATTAAGGCTCTGAGGCATTTCTAAAACATGCCTAAACGGGTCAGAACTGAAAGTTAAAGTGAAAGTCAAACTATGTGACTTTCGGTTCCGAACCGGGTATTTACAGGAATTTGTCGTGTTGAACATGTTTAGACATGTTCTTACACTTATTACCAAGTTATAACAATGATCCAACAGGTTGTATATGATCTATAATGTTAATTATGCATAAATGGCATTTTAAGTATCATGTTGACTTTTTATAAACTAGTTTGACCCGACTTTTGACCTGGTTAGAGTGAGAATTAGGGGAACCCTTTTGAGGGTTTATTACCCACATAATTACCAACTTATAACTACTTTTAATTCGAGATATGACTGAGCCATTGTTGACTAATCTCGAAGTTAAATCGTAATTACGACGGTTTGACTTTTAACTAAATAACTAAGCTAAACTCAATAAAAGAAAGGATTAGCAACTTACTGAAGTCCTAAGCTTGATTAGTGATCACTTGGAAGCAGACTTGAGCTCCAGGAATGATCAGATAGCTTGAATGAAGGTGTGAAGACTTGTTGCAAGTTCATGATCCTTTTATAGTGAAAATTTCACCACAAATCTTTGACACTTGGGGTCTACAACTCACCATACCCTTCCAACAAGTGTCCTAGATGTTTAGGGGTCGTTTAGGGGCCAAGAGAGATGTGAAAAATCGGTTAAAGGCGCGCATGAAGGCAATGGCAGACAACAGCCCAAAGAATTCGGAGCTGGGCACCCCTAGCGTGACGCTAGGCCCCCCTCGCGTCGCGCTAGGCCTCTTCTGCACAAAATCAACATTTTTAGATTTTGCGATTTGATCCTTACCCCTTCAAGCTTCGATTAGGCACTTGTTTCTTGCATTATGAACCCTCATACTTGATCTATAAAGGCTTGAAAACATATACCCACTATGTTAAGTCCCCGGTTAACTTTATTGTTACCCGAAAAGTCTTAACTTTCAACGTTTACGCTTTAACCCTTCGCACACGAATTCGATCATAACTTTCTCATACGTTAACGAAACTTTACGAAATTTAAACCGTGTATTCTAGTGAGCATAATTAACCGTTACAAAGCTTCGGGTTTGTCAAAAGGTCACTCAGAGGTATAACTTAAACATGTTGACACATTTAGCCCCTGTAGTTTGTAATCTCTCACTTTTAGCTTCGTATGATCCATGATTTATTCGTTTGAAGGTATGAGCACCAAGTAGGGTTAATGTATATTATATTTATTCACTGTTGACATTTAGAATACGTATATCCACATACTTTCCATGATTGTCAACTTTAGTCCTTCTATAATATTTCTTTCACGCGTTTAAACATATGACACGTGTCAACACATTATAGGACGTGAATTTTCGAGGTGTTACACATGTAGACGGTGTCACTTAACCAACATAACCGTTCACTTATTATCGATACATACATATAATCACAGGTTTAATTATCCTAATATATACATAACACAAATATAATTAAGTTTATATTCTAATAACAACTACAACAAGAATTCAACGGTACAAACCATTCCTGTACAGTTACTTTTAAAAGATAGTTATTTTGTAATTTAATATGTTGAATTTACCAAGTTTATTAAATACGACAAGCAAAATTTGCTTTCAAGGCAATGATGATTGAAATTACAATGAACCATAAGTGGTATTATGCAACATCTCCCAAATGCAAAAGGAAAATCTTCCTATGGAAGGATACACCTTCGTGTTTCATTTATGAAAACTATGACCAGATTCCAAATCCAAATTTAATGTAATATTTATTGGATTAACCAAGTATTTTTATAAACAGTAGCGCTTTGTCAAATCCGATTTTCGATTTCACATTTAATGTTTTCAAATGACTGTGTATTGTGTGAACACAATCATTGCTGACGTAAGTCCATATTCCAAAATAGTGTTTTACAATGAAGCCATGACATATATGGTTGACATAATTTGCTATGACCAGGTGATGAAGGACGGATATTCAGATGCAGAAATCATTCTGTCAGACTTAGTTGGCATTCAAAGAAAAACTACAATCTTCAAGTTGATAATGATGGGATGGAACACTAGCAATCAACAAGGTTGTACAACCGACTATCACACGCTTTACTCCTGATCCTAAACCACCAATAACAAAGAGAAAGATGCAGCTATCTCCAGGTATGTATACTGATTAAATGCAGTACTAATTAATGATGCAACATATGGATACATATAGCGAATTTTAAAAGTCTTATTAATAATCCCTTAGAGAGTGAAACATTAAAAAGGCACACAAAACATAACAGGAAGAGACAGCAAGATGAACACCATATGACTTTTGAAAGTCAAAGGAAAAGGTTACAAGTATCGAAAACACTATACAACTTTGAAAACCTTCTTTGATTATGAGCTTTCTAAATACTTTTCATAAATTACATAAACAATAATGAATTTTGTTAGAGCTAAAGAAAAGGATGTGAATGGTTGAAGAAGACTTTGGCTTCACTATCAGGCAGTGTTGTAAAAATCTAGATTAGTCAGCGATTAATTGCTTGCCGGCCAGGCACTGGTTATGTTTTCATTAATCGGTTCATTAATCTCTAGTCGGCCTTATTCGGCCTAAGTCGGGCCTAGTCGGATCTAGTCGACCCTAGTCAGACCCAGTGTTGCAGAAGTCGTTAGGCGCTCCCTAGTCGGTCAAGTTGGGAGTACTCGGAGTACTTAGGGAGTATGCGGAGAATGCTCGGACATGTTAAATATAAAGAAAATTAATTATTGGACATTATATATGTGTCAAAATAAGTGTAATTTATGTCACAACTATCATAACTCATGTCAAAACTAGCATAACTCATGTCAAAATTAGAATAATCCCAAGTAGTCGCCGAGTAGGCCGGGTAGTTGACCAAGTAATCCGAGTAGTCGCTGAGTATTCCAAGGTTCCCACCAAGTATTTGATCGAGTAATACGAGCAGTTAACGGAGTATTCTGAGTAGTCGCCGAGCAGGCTAAGTTCGACCGCCTCCGACTTATAAAGACCGACTTGTAACAACTTTCCAAGGTATGATGCTGAGTAGTCGCCGAGTACTCGGCCTTGGAATCCGACTATTACAACACTGTTCGGACCTAATCGACCCCAGTCGGCCAGCCAAAAACCGACGATTTCGGTCAAATTCCGGCTAAAAATGGGCGAATTCAGCCAAAACATGCAAATTCCGGCCAATTTTCAATCAAATCATGTTGATTCCGCCGATAAATCCTATATACTTAAAAAATAGGTCGAGGAGGGGTTAAAACCCTATCTAGTTAAAAATATTTACCTATATATATGTATACATATAAAAGTAAATTACATATAAAAAATCTCAATCCGATTAATCCCGATTAATCGTTAGTCGGTACCCCTCCGCCCGACTAGCGACTTTTACAACCTTGCAATCAGGTATATCACAGCAAACAAACTGAGACAATGAAAATGGAAAACATTTTGGCCTCAAAAGTAGCACTTAGGGATGAGTTGGTACCGAATGTACCGATACCAAAAGTATCGATCCTGAATGTAACAACTCCCAAAAGACCCTATGAAGAACCATAATAAAAACTCGGACATGCACGATGAGACCCGACACGTTAAACGAAGAATTTAAACCAGGACACTCAGGAGCGTCGCTGGGGATACCCCTTATTCTCTTGTGACGCGCTACAGGGTACCAAGACACGTGGCACCGTTGCGCGAGAAGTGGCAGAGCTATGCTGGTGACGGAGCTGACCTAGCCCTGGCTGGCTGCTCAGGAGCCACGCGAGGGGAACCCTTACCCCTCTCGCGACACGCCTGGGAGTCCAAGTGGGCCTATATTAGGGGAGGGATGGGATGAGTTTAGTGCACCAGTTTCGATAGATCTTTCTCTCGTTCTGTCGTTCCAATAACCGAACCCCTGAAACTCGAAACTCTGCTCCATAGGAAGTGTACTAAACCCTGATCACTGGTACGATGCCAAGTCCGATTGATCATAAAACCAATCAACGGATGCCAAAGTGTTGCTTGAATAAGGCTATACTTTGTTAACTACGTTGAGTTTTTGATCTCGTGATTATCATTAAATTTTAAATTGGGCTTCTTACACTAATACGTGTTGCATTGTATGTTTAACTAGGAATCCAGGCTTAATACTAGGAGTCTATAAAATCAAAACCCTAATTCTGCAAAGTGAGACATTCTTACTTTACATTATGTGATACTTAGATGTTTTTAAAACCCTAAATGTTTTCCAATTGTAGTTACAGTGATTAAGTTTTTGTATGCTTAATTACTGCCGGTATGTGGGGTTTTGTATACACTACTTGATAAGCTTTGCTATTGGACAATTGAGGGGCCAACAGTGATATGACCACAGTTACAGGGACTGTCGAGTGACAAGTACTGATTTTAGTAATTGAAAGATATAAACAAATGTAAAAACCCTTAATGTTGTAATTATAACATTGTGTCTTTTTATACAAATGAATGATCTCACCAGTATTTTTCACTGATAAAATGTTTTTAAACGCGTTTCAGGTGACTTATTGTGAAAGAAAGGAAAATGCTACAAAGCACCAAAAGCTTAAATAAAGTGGCTTTGTCACCAAAATAAAGAAAAGTAAATGTGTTTTGTAAAACCAGGGTTTATCCCTATAAAAACCTTTTGATGTAATGTGGGTTTTATCCCAACTGTTTAATATATAAAACTTCGGTGTTTTATAACTCTGATATTTTTCGTAACTACAATTCTGATGAAATTTTCCGCTGCGAATTTAATAAACACCAGTACCACTTCTGTATCTGCTCACGGCTCCCACCCAGGGTGGGGTCGGGGTTGTGACACTGAAATTCACCAAATATAGGTACTGGTACCATACTGAACCTGAAAAAGCGAAATAGTTGATACCGAATTTTAATCGCTACGGTATCATTCGATACTGGTACTGGTTCGATACAAATATTTTTTGATGCCAATACCGAAATGCTCAGCACTAGTGGCACTAAGCATAGGATTTAAAGTTTCTATGCTATGAACAAATGTGTAAATATACTCATGTGTATGATCGCTTAAATATTTTTGTGATGTCTGATACATTTATATAATATTTTATTTATTATTTAATTTGATTTTTCTTTAATAACTGTTCATTAACAATTTAAAAAAAATACATACATAGTTATGTTTATTTTTTTTCTTTTGTCACAATTTAAAAAAAATACATACATAGTTATGTTTATTTTTTTTCTTTTGTCAATGTTCCAATATAAATTTTATTGAAAACATAAATGTATTCTAAATAAAGTACTTTTTGGTATCCTAAACTATACCGCGAATCCAAGTACCTGTACCATATCGATGCCTTTCTAAACCGAACCGACTCGATATCGTCAGAACAACGTTGGTACTGGTACCGATATTCATGTTTATGATTTTCGGTTTAGTACGAGTCAACTTCGATATTTTTCTTTCAGTATCGTATACTATACCGAGTTCTGGTACCATATCGGACCAAATACATAAATGTTTCCAGTTGGATTACGCAGGGAAAGTTTCACTAGTTTATATTACTTTTTTTTAATATATGTTGAATATATATATATTTATATAATAGCTATTATTATATAGGGTGGATCAAATAAAAAGTTAAGTTTGTCTAAGTAGATAAGAATAGATCATATACTTTCATTTTTCAAATCAATGGCCAAGATGAAAATATAGAGAAAAAGAGGGGTATAAGAGTATTTTTGAAATAGCCTATTTGATGATTTTTTTTCTCTCCACATGCAAGACACATGCATATTCTCTCTCATTTTTTAAACGTTCATAACTTTTTATACAATATTATTTTTTTAAAATGTTGTAACATAAAATCAAACATTTTTTATCTTTAATTTGATTACTCTATTGCTATAACAACTAAAAAGACACAAAAAGTGTGTTGTATTTCTATATTGTATAATATTTTTGTGCTGAATTTTTTTCCTGGATTTTGTGTGCTGAATTCTTTGTACTAGATTTTTTGTACTGAATTTTTTGTCCGTGGTCTTTTTGTGCTATTTTTTTTTCTACTAAATTTGTTTGTACTGAATTTTTTGTGCCAGCATTTTTTGTACTAGATTTTTGTGTTGTATTTTTGAGAAAATAAAATGATGAAAGTTTGAGCTTTAGTACCAAAATACCATTCCATCCTCCTTTTAAGGACTATCACATGTCATCTCTAGAATCATTGTTAGACCACTTAGGCAAAATCCACTTTTAGTGGATTTTTCTTCTTATTATATATACAATATGAGAAGGGTGTTAATATTCACACTCCTCTCCTCTATCTCTCTCTATATACATTTATATATACATAGATATATGTAGAGAAAGATAGAGTGAAAATGGTGTGGGAATAAGGTTTTGGGGGTGTGGGATTAAGATGATCCTACGAGAAAAATAACCAAAAAATATATATTGTTTTATATATGAGTAAATTGCCAAAATCGTCCTTGTGGTTTGGGCATGTTTGTCATTTTCATAAAATAACAACTTTTTGTACCATATAGTTCTTCACTTTTGGGATTTTTTGTCATTTTCATCCAAACGTCTGACTTTTTTTGTCAAAATCATCCCCGAGATTTGAGATTTTTTACCATTTTCATCCAAATGTTTGATAGAAAAATAAAGCAAATTAGACGTTTGGATGAAAATGGAAAAAAAATCCCAAAAGTAAAGGACTATATGGTACAAAAAAGTTGTTTTGAATGAAAATGACAAACATTCCCAAACCTCAGGGACGATTTTGGCAATTTACTCTTTATGTATTAAATATGTTCCTGTAAAAAAAGACATTTTTCATGAGAAATGTAAGAAAATATAGGAATTGACGTGTCGGTATCATGTTTTGGGCTTAGCCATGGTGTTTTGGGTTGTTTTTGCACGGAATAACACCAAACATAACAATTTAAGACACAATGCAATGAATACTAGGTGTAAAACTTAAAACAGAATGCCAAGCAAGTTAAGTGGTATGTTTTAAGTGTTAAGCATTGTTTTCTACTTGTGTTTTAAATTTCATATCCATAATAAATTGGATTATGTTTTAAATTGTTATATTTGATGTTTTACTTGTCAAAACAACACAAAACATCATGTCTAAGTACAAAACATGATGTCTACGTGTCAATACTTATGTTCTCTCACGGTTATTACGAAAAAAGTTATTTTTACAAAAACCTCATATATAAAAATAATTAAATATATAAATAAACAATAAATAATAAATAAACTAAATTCAAGCTTGAAAAACAACTAACCAACTGAACTTTCACTTTAAAATTAAGCTCGAAACAAGTTGGACAAAGGCTTCTTGATGAGACACAAACCTATTATTCAGGTGTTGCTGGATCCACATGAAATAAAAAAATAAGTTTTGGGTTGCGTGATTGACGTTAAGACGTAAATGGATTTTAATAAGGTTTCCCAAAATCTACCCGAATCTTACTAACTACACCTTCAACATCATCAACTTTACATTTTTATTTCTATGTTATTTATTTTCTTTTACTTAATTCTATGTATCAATTAAAACTAGTTCAAAAGTCTTCACCAAAACTCCAAACATGACCCACCTGTGTTCCCTCTTGTTTTGGTAATATGATAATTGAATATTTGTGAAACAAAGTGGACCTACATATTGATGATAAATTTTATATTTTGAGATAAACCTTTTTTTTAATAGTAATTATATACCATATCTTTTGGAAAGCATATGATGAGAAATGATGTTATTTCAAAATCAAGATTTTTAGTTAAAGTGACATCTAGTTTAAGCTTTGAAGTATCCTGTAATGCTAGGAAAGCATACAATTTATGTAAATGAACATCTCTTACATTGTCGAGGCACAATTATAATTGGGTGGATCTCGTCCCTTGGGTCATCATATATAGAGGATTGTCTATCACTAGGGCTGTAAATGAATCGAACGAACACGAACAACGTCTTGTTTGTGGAACTTGTTCGTGTTCGTTCTTTAATGAAATATATGTGTTTACGAACGGTTCATGAGCAGTTACCGAATGAGAATTTATGTTCATTCATTGAGGAAATGATTGTGTTCACGAACGGTTCACGTGCCACACCTTGCTTGTAGCGGAAGCGCACATGTGTGACTATGAAAGGTTCACATTGCATTCGATAAAGTAAATATTCTACATGATAAAGATAAACTACGATGCCATCGCCAATGTTATATATCATCACGAAACAAAAGTTAAGTATATTGTTTACAACATATTTCAAATGTAATAAGTTCACAAAATGACTTTCAACAAAATATAGTTTTTGTAGATCAAGGTTTTAACTCCTATATCCCCGCACGAAGGCGGTATATAAAAGACAAATCCTCCAAAATATGGCATCGCTACTTGTACTTGTTTTTCCTTGATCTCCGACTATGTGGAGCTTACTTTCCTGAAATACATGTTAAGTTAAAAAGTCAACAAAAATGTTGGTGAATTCATGTGTTTTGTTTTGTCTCAAATGAATCTTTAAAACATTTGAACAGTTTTGTATTGAAAACCGGTATGCATAGCGTCTATGAAATTCGTGGATCAGTTAACGTTTTGCAAGGACATTAATATGGGTGTCGACATAAGTTAGCAACCAAACCTAAACGATGTATGTCGATACCAAGCTACTAATTCTATAACGATCCCCGAATTTGGGACACAAAAGCATTCCAACATGGTCTCACGGACTAGGAGTGGAGCTCGGCAAAACTCAGTAGATCTACATCTTTCGTTCCTCGATCTGTATGTGTGATTAATGGCTACTCGTGTTATTCTTGTTAAGCGCACATGTCATGATCTATGGTGATTTCATTCCCTAGATTTCATACCATTTTGTAACATATATCTCCCTCTAACTTTGGAAACAAAATATATTTAAAAGAGGGGACATGAACTCACAGTTTTGCGTCTGTGCAAATTAGCAACCACGTTTGTTTCCTTGTTTTGTATCCCGACTTACAAGTGTCAATTTCGTTAAGGCACTTAGGTCCATTGTTTGATCATGTACAAGTCTTTAATCACGAACCTTGTTAAGACTTGTCATTGTTTTGTTTGTTTGAAATTCTTGTTTGTTTAGACGTGTTGGTAGTTTGATTATCCGTATGATTATTAATATTATATATATATATAGAGAGAGGGTCGGGATTTAGAGAAAACGGTGGAAAGTGTGAGAACGCTTATGGATCGTCCGATCAAAACAATCTAAGGACTAGATTGGCGCGTTGGCGTTTTCGTAAATAACATCAATTTTATTACGTAGACGCGCTTCATTAAGGGTAAAAGCGTCTTTTGACTACTCCAAACAAAACGCCATCTCATGAAATAAAACGCCAAAAACAAAAATCACACACCATTCTAACTAAAAACGCCATTAGATATAAAATGCCAAACTTAATTATAGTAAAGTCCCGCCTAAAAAAACCGCCAAAAAAATCCTATATATACAACAACTCAGACCTTCAATTAAAAAAAAACACATAAAAACCCAAACGCCATATTTAATATATACCATTCGCCTGATAAACGCCAGAAAACCCAAACATCAAATACCTTCAAACCCTAAACGTTTATTAGAAATTCAGTTTGGTTGTGTGTAAGCTTTCGCTCAATGTAATGGACAAAATCATTAAGTAAAGATGTTGTCCATTTCATTAAGTAAAATCTTATTGACTTATCCTCAACTTCCATCAAATTTATAAAGGGAAAAATTACAAGTTTTGTCCTTTATCTATATACCATTTTTCAGGCGGTGTCCATTTCAACGAATTTTGACAGGTTTTGCCCTTTATAAGGAATTTTGTTACAAGTTACGTCCTTTGAGCCTAACCCAGTTAAATTTTTCTGTTAAATCTTATTACACATGGGTAATTTAGTCTTTTTACTTATTTAAAGGACAAAACTTGTAATTTATTCTATAAAAAATTTAAAAAAAATTATATATGTATAATAAACAATACACAAATATTAATCTCTCCCCCTCCCCCTCTATCTCCTTTCACCTACCACCACCACCACCACCGTCATCACCAACACCACCATCTTCACCATCCAACCACCACCTCCTCCACTGCAAACTGGAGATACACAACGGAGGCCCAAGGAAGAGGTGGGGCCACACACACGCCATCGTTACCTAATCGAATCAACACGATGCACATAACTAACATCAATCTACTTACTAAATGTTGTGTATTGTAAATCAGGTTATAATAGCAAAGCCATCGTTACCTAATCTGATCAACACAAACCACAAAACTAGCATCGATCCACTTACTAAATCCTTAATCTAAATTAGGTCAAAATTAGCCACAAAGTTAGGGTTAGAAAAATTCATAGGCAGCAAACTCTAACTATGTCTGGTAAATAAAATCCAAAACTGCAAACATATCTCTCTCAAACTGATGAAACAGTCCGGTATCAAAGTTCAACTTCCGTAACTTGTATAATCCTTCACCAATCTCCATCATCGCACCTTTATGATTTTATTTATAACAAAGCTTAAACTAATTAACAAACAATTGTTGAAACTAATTGAACATTTATTCAGAAACTGAAGCAATTCGTTCGAACAGAATTGAAGATAACCTAATTGAATAGATGATGAAAACCTACGGAGCACTGCAAAATTCCGTGAACGAGATATCGAATCGGATCTTCGGAATCGTTCTAGATTTCTTCTAGGTAGCCATGGCATCCGTGGTAATCTTTGCTGTTGAATAACGCCACCGCTTCCGTGAACTTACTGTTACTGCCGGTAACGATGGTGAAGACGGTGGTGGTGGCGGCAGCGGCGACATATGGTGGTGGTGAAGACTGGCGGTGGTAGGTGAAGGGAGAGAGAGGGGGAGGGAGATAAATATCTGTGTATTTTTTGTTATACATATATAATTTTTTTGAAATATTTTTTAAAGAATAAATTACAAGCTTTGTCCTTTAAATAGGAAAAAAGACTAAATTATACATGTGTAATAAGATTTAACAGAAAAATTTAACTGGGTTAGGCTCAAAGGACGTAACTTGTAACAAAATTCCTTATAAAGGGCAAAACCTGTCAAAATTCGTTGAAAAGGACACCGCCTGAAAAGTGGTATATAGATAAAGGACAAAACTTGTAATTTTTCCATTTATAAAGCCAAAACATATAAAAACATTACTGAGGTTTGTTGTCAATAAAGTTTAGCTATATGGGGTGGACAACATTATCAGTTATCTTTCTTAACTGAGGTTTAACAATGTTGTCCATCACCATACAGCAACACTTTATTGATTTTAGCATGGTCAAATTTACAGTTTTAAGATGGTTTATTTAGTGGCGTTCTTTTTCTCAGAAAAATGCTAAAAAAAGATAACATTTTGGCTGAAAGGGTGTAAACTCAACAACATTTTGCTGCATGAGATGGACAAATATTATAGAAAAAGAGGCTGATTTCAGACTTTGTGCTTCCAAACGGCGACAAAAAACTACTTCAAAAAACAAAAATAAAAAAATCATACGAAAGTCGAAACAGCCAGTGAAGATGCTTCAAAAGAAGAAAGAGACTAGTGACAGTGAAGATTTGGAAGATCAATATTTATTTTGTTTAATTTTCTTTTTCAGTTGATTGTTATGTAATAAAAACGTCATATCTAATAAAAACGCCAAAAAGCCAAATGCTTGTCAAAACGCCAACATGCCATAAAACGCCACAAAATTACCAAACCATAATAAAATTACTTTGAACAAGTATTATAAAAAACCAAAAAAAATAAAAAAATAATAAATAAAAAACAAACTTTAAAATGTAACTAGAAACAGTAACTACAAATCAGTAATACTGAAGATAGGGAAAATTTATTATATTATAATCTAAAACGCCAAACTTGAAAGATGGGACGTGTTACAGACTTAAGAGATAAAGCTTGTCAAAAACAATAATTAAAAACAGCAACTGAAAAGACGAATACTTTATTATAATAATGCACCGCCTAACTTAGGCGCCAAAAAGACATCATATAAAATGATACGTCTCAGCAACTTCCATTTGATCAAACAAAAAAAAAACGCCAATACTACTAAATACACTCACTGTAAAACGCCAAAAAAATAAAAAAAAAATCAAGGATGACTAATATGCTTTCTTGGATATTCAGTATTGTTATTCGTGAAGTTTCACTGAATGAATTGTTAGCAGAGGCGAGTAACTCAGTAAGATTTGGCTGCATTAGATGGAAAAAAATTCAAGAAAAAGATACTGATGCAAGTCATATGGTATTTTGTATTTTTTGTTCTTGAAGAAGGCTTGGATGAGGAGAAGAGATCAATGACACTGAAGAGTGGGATGATTATAAAGATGAAGATCAAGATGAAGAAAAAGCGAAAAACTCACCCACACGTCATACATCTATGTCCCCAAACATCCACAAAAAAAGCCACTTCAACAGACGAGCAGGTAAAATAATCAAACCGATGGGTTTGTTAAGTTTTACATAAAACGTCATATTTTTTGTGACAGTTCTTGTACTATTAAAGAAGAGAGACTGATGACAGTGAAGATTGTGAAGAGAGATCCGATTAGGATTTTTAATTTATTTTCTTCGCTTGTATTTTTTTTCCTGTGGCTGAAATATAATCTAACAATTGTAAAACGCCAAGATACCACAAACGCCAAAATGTATATAAAAAATAATAGAATAATGGGCCATCTTGTTTAAAACGCCTTGAAAAAACGCCATTCAGATAGATTTCCTACCCCCCTGGGTTCCAATGGCATACGATTTGAATAAATGCCATAAACGCCAAAATGTTAATACAATGAAACCATTAAATGCCATTAATTATTGAATTTGGTTAACGCCAAAAATCTTAAACCCCAAAAATTAAACAATATTGGGAAAAGCAAAAGATGAAAGGACAAAAAAACCCCTCCACCCTTCTCTATGCCGCGTGACACGTGTTGGGCCATGATGCGTTCTTACCGTTCTTACACTTTTGAGCGTTTTCTCCTGATCCTGTTTCTATATATATATATGTATTCTTGATTTAGAAGAGACCGGGCCTATCCCCTTGCACATCCTCTTGACTCACACCATTGTATTGTTGATGTAGATAATATATATTTTATCTTCCCAAAATATATATATCCTTAGTTGCATGTAACATTGTTCCACTAAATCTTCGATTATGTTATGTATGTTTGTATGTGTATATATATGTATTCCAATATATATATATATATATATATATATATATATATATATATATTTTCAAAGTTCGATGCTTTATTAAAAATGATATATTTTTAACATGTCTTTGTATATGTATATGCATGTATGTGTACTTGTTTGCATACTTGACCAAGTCATGTATTTGTTGTGTATTTGTACGTATACGTGTACTAAAGAATGTGTATACTTATTTCATAGGTACTTGTGCCGTATTTATACGTATACGTATATACATGTATAATACTTGTATTCTTGTATTTTGCTAAGTGTGTTGTGGTATACGTAGGCACGTATTTATACGTATATCCTTGTATTTCTTGTAATACCCACACTTAGTATTTTGTTGGTTTTTCCGGAATTATATTTCTTGCAAAATATATCTTTAATGTTTCTTAAAAATAATATATTTTTAAGATCGATTTTGTAAAATATGTATTTCTTATACTTTGTTAAATATATATTTTGTTCTTGTCCGATATGTTGTCCAATTTTACCGAGCATCATCAATATATATTTTTCGTTCAACATATATAAATGTATATTTATACTTGTCCGCTTGTCCGTTCGTCCAATTCTTGTCCAACATCATGGTCATGGGAATATCTATCTATTCTAATATAATAAAGGTATTTTTGTTGATGTGTTATTTTTACATAAATCTGTCATATTATATTGACAAGTGGAAGTTTTCTCCTTTTTGCATTCCATGTGTCATTGTTTTAGAGAAAATCTGGCATCCTCCCTCTTATTCTACGTTGAATCAGTTTAGGCGCTAAAACCAATTCCCTTCTATCACACGCTTCTGACCTAATATCTCCATAACTTCCCCCTTTTGTTTCAATCATCTTACAATACTAAACCTAAATCTCAGCCGTAGTCCACATTGATGATTTCTAATTTGGCGCTTTCATCTGCCGATTTCATATACATCGATTTCAACTTGAAAGCAACCAGGTAAGTTTTAAATGAAATCTTGATTGGTGTTTAGGGTTATTGTTTTTGCGTATTCAATGGATGAGTTTTTGGTGATTGAAATTAGTTTCTTTCTCACTTCAGCCTATCCAAAATCAATAGGTACGTTTGTCAACAACGAGGAATTCATTAATCGATTTCAACTTGTCCGATTTACAAATTTAATGTTTTTTTCCCTATTGTTGATCGTATGTAGATCTGGCATTTAGGTATATATCTAGGGTTTTGTTAATATACCATGGTTGAGTGAATGTATGCAGTTTAATTGTATTTTGGTTTGTTTACAAAATTTGTTTCATTACTCGGTTTAGTTATTGGTTGAGCTTTTAGAGGGGGATTGAACCAACGGTGTAAAACTTTTAATGTAGTGTTTTTGAAATCTCGATAAACAACTTTTTAGATATAATTGTTGAGATAGTGTAACCTTATTTTTGTATTTTTTCTATTTTTCCAAGTTGTTGAAAATTTCCCTTCTGTTTATGGCTAGGGTATGGTAATTTTTGACGTATTGTTATGATTTTCATAAGTTTTTTATGTCTTGTATCCTTGTAGTTTCAAGTTGAGTTTGTTATAACTTTGTTTTTTACATTTACAGATGTGAACCTCTTAAGAAGATGTTTATGATGCTTCTGTCCAAAGTGACATCAAATTGTGGCCATTCAAGGTCACTTCAGGTGTGACTGAGTAGCCCATAATTGTTGTTAATTACAAAGGCGAGGAAAAAACTTTCGTTGCCAACGAAATCTCATCTATGGTCTTTATTAAGATGAAAGAGATTGCTCGAGTTAAAGGAAAAAAATGCCAGTAAGATCTATGTGTAATATTGTGAACCGGTGCAATGATTTGGATTATTTGGGCAAGATACATTGAGATTTTGAAAGTCAAATGTAAAAAAATACCAGACTTTTATGATTTTAAATTATTAGGTCAAAGTAGATTGATATTTTTGGGCTGTTCAATCTCTTGATTTTCTCAATCTTCGTCCTTATTCTTCATTTTACAAGTATTGAGTATTGTTATTAATATAATCTCTTATAGCTAAGATTGATATGATGATTTATTGGTAGAAATGTATCTGTTGTTGCAAGTGTATGTCTGTTTTGATGTATGATGGTGCAGGGCATCTGATTTTTCAAGGTAGTTTGATGGTGTGTGTGTGCAGACGAGAATGTCGTATAGCCCGGTTGCACAATTTTTCCTTTTCTTTGTTCAGTGGTTAGACTATCACCTTGCGGGAGCTCTTGGACTCTTGAGGATCTTAATATTTCAGGTCAAATTTTCAATCCTGTTTTAGTATTTTTTTTTTCCAGTATAGCAGTTAATAAAGTTTTCTTCTTGCACACCAGGTTTATGATGATGGCACCACCACCATGACCACACACGAAAGGAATGCTAGCATATGAGAAATTTATGGTATGATTCAAAGGCCTGAACGCTTTTGAATTATTTTTTACCCAAATTAGTATGTTAATTTTTGAAATAATTTAAGGTTATTTATGGGGTTTTGAATGGAAATGGATATGTATACTTATCGAGGTGACTCATAATCATTGGGTAAGTAACTACAATTAGGAATTTTTATGAATGAAACCTTTGCAGACCAAACTTCAAAAATATTAGAATAGTTACTTGGTACCATTTTATAGAACGACCCGCTTTGACCCGAACCTATTGTTGGTAAACATATTCTGACATGACCCAATGTGACCATGTCTTGAACTCACATGTTTTGACCCAAACAAATCTTGACTTGTCATCCTGCCTGACCGTTTTGCCACTCAACTGAACACTTGATGCATTCTTGGTTTTAGAGTGCGTGATGCGCTCCGATGCGTTTGGTTTAGAAATCTGATGCGAGATGCTTGATGCGCGATGCGAGCGCGTCACGCATGCGATGAGCTATTTATAAAAAAAATAAATAACTTATAAAAACATCTTCAACTAGAACAACTAACATAATAAGAAGATAAGAGTTGTGCTTTTTGGTTTAAATTATTTTTATAAATGACTGTCGTATATGCTATCTGAACGATGGTGGATATATGAAGTTGGTTTGTTGGAAAGATGGCGTTTATTTTTTTGGTCGTGTGATCAGTTGATTGTGCAGAGACGTCTCTCTTATAGGATGTTTTTGGCGCGTAGTTTAGGCGGGATTTTTATTTATAATAAATGATATTAATAAAGTAGCCGTCTTTTCAGTTACTGTGTGTATTTTTTTGCTGTTTTTGTTCATGTTTTTATGAGTTTTTATGGTCTTAGACATTCCATCTTCCAAGTTTGGCGTTTTTAATGTCTTTAAGTAGTTTTTGGCGTTTTTTCCCATTTTAGATTTTAATAATACTTCTCCAAATTACTTTTATTATAGGTTGGGAGTTTTTGGCGTTTTACTGCATTATGGCGTTTTCACAATAATTATGACTTTTGGCGTTTTATTGATATAATGTTATTTTTTTATTCTAAGTTGAAAAATACATAACAAACAACAGAAAAAGAAAATTAAAAAGATAAAAATAGAAACAGTCCATCTTTCAAATCTTCACTGTCGTTAGTCTCTTTCTTCTTTGAAACATGTTCACTGGCGGTTTAGCTTTGTCATGCTTGTGTTTTTTTGGCCGTTTGGAAAGATAATATGACATGAGTTTTTTGTTTGAATATGTATCTTCAAACCACTCATCAGTGTCATTCGTCTATTCATACCATTATAATATTCATCAATAACAAAACACAAAAACTGACATAAGTCTGACCCCAGTATCTTTTTCTTGAAGTTTTGTCCATCTCATTCAGAAAAATGTTATTTGAGTCGCAGCACCTCAGGAAAGAATGCATTCTCCAAAACTTCGCGTAAAACAATATTGAATATACAAGAAACGATTTTTGGCATTTTTGGCGTTTTTCTGAGGAAATAGTGTATCTGAAAGAAAAGTCCATTTTTTGGAAATTTTTGATATTTGAGAGATTTGGCGTTTTCTAAGATGATTGGTATATAGTAAAAATATGGCTTTTTTGAGTAGGTGTGTTTGATGTTTTGGAATTTTTGGCGTTGTAAGATGAATGTTATATAGTAGAAATATGGCGTTTTCAAGTTGGGGGAGGTGTGTTCTTATGTTTGAGAATGTTTTGTTTATATAGGGATGCGTTTTGGCCAGTAATGGCGTTTTATTCATTAGTTGGCGTTTTGGTATAGAAGTGTAAAGCCCTTTTTACCCTTAATGAAGCGCGTCGACTCAATAGAATTCGTGTTATTTACGAAAACTCCACCGCGCCAATCTTGTCCATAGATTGTTTTGATCGGACGATTTATAAGCGTTCTCACCGTTCTCACACTTTTCACCGTTTTCTCTAAATCCTGACCCTATATATATATATATATATATATGTATAACACATAAGATATACACAAATACATGGTTTGCTATATATATATACCCATTTTAGATTTTGGAAACACTAGTTTCCTTACTTACATTTATCCACCAAAACTTTCTGTAAACATGATTAGTGACTTAATCCATTTTTAACCTTGTAAACCCTTTGTTAATCACACTTTAATCATGTTTAGATTTTTAGAAAATTTTACCATAGTTTCCCCTAAAATATCATGTTTTCCAGGTTTAATAACATCTTTAAAATCAAGTTCCAAAACGCATCACAAACAATTGTAAACAACAATAACATAAACTTTATATTTCCAACAAAATCAAGAACATGAACTTATATAAAAGTCTATTATCTTTACAAATAACCATTTTACAAGTTCATCCATTTCAAAGATCAAGTTGTTACAAGACTTTTATACACAATTTTAAAACCAAGTTTATTAACATGAACTTTTATAACTTCAAAAATTTCAGGAAAACTTTTAATATACTTTTGAAAACCATTTTAAAGTTCATCATAACTTTTTTTTATGTATTTTGTTAGATCTACTCGTATGCTTGCTAGATCAACATTTTAACATCTAGTAAGTTCATCTTGTTTACAACTTTCATCTTCTTCTTTTCCTCATCAAGATCTTCACTAGCCTTGTGCTAGTTGTAAGTATTGTAGTTACTTACAACTAGCAAAAGGCTAGGGAAGATATTGAAGAGGATAAGAAGAAGATGAAAGCTCCTAGTCTTGTGAATAAGCCTTCTTGATGATCCTTGCACTTATAACATTTTAGATCTTCTTGTAATCACTTGAAGAACACTTAGAAAGCTTGAATGAAATTTGAAAATGTAGGATTAATGGTGGTGGTGCTTGGCCGATTTCAAGGGAGAAAGAGGAGTCTTATGTGTGTTTTTTATGGTAAAAAAGTGGAGGGGATATGATAGTGAAGAGATAAGGTTCAGTGCCCATTAGACACTTATAATCTCACATAATGCCTCACTAACCTTTGGGTAATAAAATGGAATCTTTGACCATTTGACCAAGAGAACAAGGGAGGCATGTCCCCTTGTGTGTGGACGGTTTTGAGAGGGGGGGGGTGGACTTAAATTTGTTTAAATTTTGTTTAAGTGCTTATGCTTTAATTGTTTGTAATTTATAAGTCTTGTGTAGTTAGGGTTTGGCTAAGATGATTTAAAGTGTCAAATGAATTAAACTAGTATGTTGGAATGTATATATAGTTCACTAGTTTGCATCTCAATGGTTATCGGATGTTAAACGGACAAAGATGTGCTTGCGATTCGCCTAAAGGCCAATTATGAAATATTGTTTGGTGATTAGTGTTTGGATATCATTATAGCATATCCAATGCCTTTGATATTACTTGTGAAGATTAACACCATTTGTTGATCGTGTATAGTTCAAACAATTATTAAATTGTTAACCGGTTTATTGAAATTTGCTAGTTTACGGCTCGGATGGAGCAAATTAAATGTTTGTATATTTTTCAGAAGGTTATATCATGTATACTTGTTTCCCCACTTAGAGTTTTATGTATATATCAAGTTAAACATGATTATAAGTCCTAGACGTGATATTTAGAGGAGTACCGGAACCATCCTAACACGACTAGTCTAACCGGGCAATCTACCAACGGTCTTTGTCATAGTTTGTATCGCATCGCGACACGGCGAATACGATCATGTGACGTGCAAATGTAAATGTATTTCCTGTGATTGTGTAACACTTCACATTTCTGTACTTTCCATATTTAGAAAGTTGTAATCACATTTCTATTTTTGGAAACTTGTATTTGTATTTCATTCCCAATCTTGAAAACCGAGACTTTGATCATAAATGAAAATTCACCTCTATACTTATACGTGTTATATTAATACTTGTATTTATACGCAATCAGTCCTTGAATACTCAGTTTTTTCGCTTGAATTACTGTTCATACATACACGATATGTAATACCTACATACATACGCATTACATACTTGAAAACAGGTTAAAACATAAC
The DNA here is from genome assembly GCA_030545235.1 of Helianthus tuberosus. NCBI lineage: Eukaryota > Viridiplantae > Streptophyta > Magnoliopsida > Asterales > Asteraceae > Helianthus > Helianthus tuberosus. Next base: position 188,753,829 of record CM060448.1, read on the forward strand.
CTTTTAGCATAAAATCACAAGTATATAGAAGTTTAGGGGCCAAGGTTGTCGAAAAACAAACCCTGACCCCCAAAATAACACGCCGTGTCGCGTGATGTGTAAGGGGCATGAAGCCCGCGCGAGGCGAGGACCATTGATCTGTAGAAAGTTGTTTTGTGCATCCGGGTTGGCTAACTTTCCCACCTCCATTCACCCCCAATCACCATATTTCTTCATTAAAACTCAAACCCTAACTCACCACTATATAACCAAGCCTCCTACACCTCCATTTCACTTTTCCAAACCCTTAAACACTCTCAAAACACTCTATAATCAGTGGGAAAAGAATGTTTGAGCAGAATTCTCCAAAGTTCAAAAGTGCGTTGTCATCTCAGTTTCTTCCATCTTTATTCACTTCCTCTTCTTCTTGAAAGCTTGGAACACCTCTAGGAGTGTCTCCACAAGTTTACCATTGTAAACTAATGTGGAACATCACCATTTGAAGGCCTAAACTTTCTGTTTTGATAATACTTTTACTTACACTTTCTATGAACATGTTAATCTTGTGAAATCATGTACCTACCTTGCTTCTAACCAAGTCTATGGTTAGGGAGCTTGAGTATGGTTGATATCTATAAGTTTAAAGGTTCAAACACCCTCTAAACTTTCTGTTTTGACAAGGTTCCCGGCAACCTACAAGTGTTGAGACCATCCAAGCTCACCATCTTCAATATGGTGAGACGTGTGTTTTGGTGAATGTGTGAACCATGGAAGCTTTAGCTCCCCAACTTTGTTCCACTACCTCACATGTTTGATTCATTATCTTCTTACCACTAAATCTCAAAATAATTTCCAACAAAAGGGACAAGTATACATCACGCCCCCAAACACTCTCCATGTTTGGGATGCACGCATCTATCTAGCTCACTTGGTTGTTTTTTGATTTAGTAGTTCTTATTTTCACATTCATGACCAACCGAAATCATCAACAAAGTTGATGATTTTTTTCTTTGGTGAATCACATACTGAGGTTAAATGGATGGAATTTATCCTGCATCCTTGCATGACCATTCCCATGGTGCTAAATTTTACATTCATATACGTTATCTCTTAAATTTCGAACCCAGTCCACTAAGAAAAAACCGCAACTCACACACCTTTGTTTCCATCTTAGGGTAACATCGGTGTTCCAAAACTCAAGACTCGTCAAACACACTACATGGAATTACTTCGCAAACCGTGAGTATACATGACCCTTTTTTCGTTTTCACACTTTTGGGTGCAATATATATTACCATATTAAAACTCACATAAACACCCATATGCAAATACATTATTCATACAAACGAATCCAATATACATGCTTTATATGATTATACTTTAGGAATACAAGCATGCTAGAAGCCATTCTTGCACTATACTTTGTCACTTACTTCGTACAAGCCTACCTTAACATGTATAAGTGCTATAGGAGTAGCACACCGCCCGTTGATGGTTCGATGTTAAGAAATACAATCATACAAACCGTCTTGGCGTTGAGAGGACAAGATTACACTTTGGGTTGACACGTACGTGATGCGTGCTAGTTCATGTTATGTTTATGCCTTAGTATACGTTTTTGCCGTGTGGATCTCGTTAAAATTATTTATACATATGCTAGTACACTAATTTTGTATGCTCACGAATGCTTTTGTGTTGACATGTTACTTTAATATATACTGCAGGAGATTGATGATGATGCGTTGAAAATAAATCTAGTAGGATGGACTAGAAACACACTCAGTTTAAATTTATGTTTTGTGGTTTAATTTGTTATATTCTAATTATTGTAATTTCCTTTTGAACAATGTATTCCCTTTAGCATGAAATGAAAATCGTTACTTTAAATACTTGTCACAATTAGTCATTATGAAGTCTCGAGCAATCTCGTTTTCGTCTCACTCCGATATTTCCGCCATCGGTTTGGGTGTGACAGATTGCTATTAGAGCCACAACTATAGGAAATTATGAAAAATGCCATGATTTGAGCTAGTCTATAGTTTAAGAACCTATACTCGTATAACAACCCTCCAAAATTATTTCTGACACCCCTAATATGTGTAGAATGTGCCTATACGTCCTAAAATACGCCCCGAATACGAGAAATGGCCCTAAAATACCTTTAATTTTATAAAAAATAAATAAAAACAAATTATGTGGAGCGCTAGCGGGCCGCGAAGGCTTTGCCTTCAGGCTACGTGGGGCGCGACAACTTGAAGCTAGAGCGCACCCGGTGCCGCCACGTGGCACGACACCCGGATAGGCTACACGTGTGACTAATCAAAGCTAAAGCCTAGACCCCCTATGTTTCGGGCCGCGTAAGACCACCCCTGAGTTTACGCGGGGCGCGAGAGACTGGCGTATCAAAACTATAGATAGGAGGCATTAGCTTTCAGTTGTCGCCGCTCACACACAACTTTCTCTTTCAATTTCTCTATAGTCTAAGTAATACAGCCACTGATTCAGCCACAGAAGTGTTCTGCTGACACCAAAATTTTAAATTGTTGTGTTAGGAAATTATCTACGGAACTACGTGCATATTTGTATATTATTGTTGTGTGTTATTTCACAATTTGTTAGTTTACAGTATGAACGACCAAGGACCTTCAGACGCTTACTGTAAGTTGTCCAGCTCACCAAGGGACGGAGGCACCTCTTCACAGCCTACCCTCTCGGGGTATTCGGCTGACACTGAAGATGGGATTTTCGTGTTCAAGGCACAATCTGAAGAGCCATTCCCTCCTAAGAAGAGAGGATGGTTCAGCAGAGGAGCTTATGAATGTAGAAAAAGAATGAGAAAACTTCAGCAGCAGCGTGCTTTAGTAGCCGCGAATAGAGAAACGAATGCTCACACTCAGGATATGCTCAATAAGAGTCTAGCAAATTTTCATATCTTAGTAACTACAGCTGCAGACCCGAATCTAGAACAACTCATAACACCCCAGTCGTTACCACTATTTCCCACACAACCTATGGATTTGGAACCAAACCATGTAAACCAAATTCCAATGCCTGATTTTGACCCAGCTGAAATACCTAGAGTACCAGCACCCCACCCCCCCAGACTATGACCCATGGTTTGATGACCATAGAGATTATGAACAACGCTACCCAATACCAGACGAACCCATGCCAAACCTGGTAGCTTACCCAAACCTGGACCCCCTGGACCCATATTTTGATAATGACCAATATATCAGGGAAATCCTAGAAAACCCTTACCCACACGAAGAACCCATGCCCCAGTTCCCAAACCCAATACCAGCACCCGCACCACCCATGAGCACTGAGAATGTGCAAGAACTCCGAACCTTTGGTGAGCAGATTTTAGAAGGTAGTGAAAGAATGAGACAGTATTTTATGTGATCAAAAGTCGATCCAAGTAAATTCACCAAAGGGTGAAAAGATCACAATTAAAGGAGATAAGCCCTCTAGATCCACAAAATTCATCTCTGTGATGAAAACAACCAGTTATGTAAGAAAAGGATCATTGGTGTATTTGATTTCCATAATCACTAACACTAAAGGAAAAGAACTGAAAGATATTCCAGTAGTATCTCAGTTTCCAGATGTGTTTCCCGAAGAATTACCAGGAATACCGCCAGATAGAGAAGTTGAATTCAGAATTCATCTGCTACCAGGAACCGCACCAATTGCCAAGGCACCCTACCGTTTGGCACCAACAGAAATGAAAGAATTAAAGAAATAGTTAGACAAATTGTTGAAGAAAGGATTCATACAGCCAAGCTTATCGCCATGGGGAGCACCGATCATTTTCGTCAAAGAAAGACGGGTCAATGCGTATGTGCATTGATTACCGTGAATTGAATAAAATCACAATTAAAAGTCGGTACCCATTACCGAGAATCGATGATTTGTTTGATCAACTGCAAGGAGCTCGATTTTTCTCTAAGATCGATTTACGATCAGTATATTATCAATTAAAGGTACAGGAAGAGGATATTCCTAAGACGGCTTTTAGAACAAGGTACGGCCATTATGAATTTAACGTCATGCCATTTGGTCTAACCAATACCCCAGCTGCATTTATGGACATGATGAACCGAATATGTTAGCCATATTTGGACAAATTCATAATCGTTTTTATAGATGATATTCTCATTTACTCTAAGAGTAAAGAGGAACATGCAGCGCATCTGCATGCACTTCTAAGTTTATTAAGAAAAGAAAATCTTTATGCCAAGTTTTCAAAATGTGAGTTTTTGTTAGAGGAAGTACAATTTCTTGGGCATTTAGTCAATGAAGGAATTCATGTGGATCCCACAAAGATTGAGGCAATTACTAAATGGAAAACACCTGAATCACCAACCGAGGTTAGAAGTTTCCTAGGATTGGCCGGTTATTATAGAAGATTTATTCGAGATTTTTCTAGAATAGTCATTCCCTTAACTAAGCTAACCTGTAAATCTGTTAAGTTTGAATGTGGACCAAAACAAGAAGAAGCCTTTAGAATTCTTAAGCAAAGATTAACCAACACACCCATACTAGCATTACAAGAAGGAACTGAAGACTTTGTAGTCTATTGCGACGCTTCTAAGTTAGGTTATGGATGTGTGTTGATGCAACGTCAAAAGGTTATAGCATATGCATCTAGACAACTTTAGAATCATGAAGAAAATTATTCAACCCATGATTTGGAATTAGGAGCCATAATTTTTGCCCTTAAAATTTGGAGACATTACCTTTACGGTAGTAAGTTTATCATTTTCACCGATCATAAGAGTTTAAGGTATGTTTTCGGGCAAAAGGAGTAGAATATGAGACAAAGACGCTTGATGGAAATACTTTATTATGATTGTAATATCCAGTATCATGCAGGAAAGGCTAACGTAGTAGCAGATGCTTTAAGTCGAAAATATCACGAAAAGCCAAAAAGAGTGTGTTCTCTTAAATTAAATATGCTGATAGATTTAAATGAACGGATTAGAGAAGCACAAGAATCAATAATCAAGGATGATACTGAGAAATTGAAAGGAATGATTAAGGAATTAGAACAATGAACAGATGGAATTTGGAGATTCCATAAGAAAAGAATGTGGATACCTAAATTAGGAAACCTACGCCACCGTATATTAGAGGAAGCCCATAAGTCTAAGTATACGATGCATCCTGGAAGTGATAAGATGTATCAGGACTTAAAGAAAAATTTCTGGTGGATAGGAATGAAAAAGGATATAGCAGCTTATGTTGCCAAGTGTTTAACCTGTTCGCAAGTTAAAGCTGAACACCAGAAACCCTTAGGATTGTTGCAACAGATAGAAATGCGAGTATGGAAATGGGAATTGATAACACTGGATTTTGTTACCAAATTACCCAAGACAAGAAAAGGTAATGATACAATCTGGGTGATTGTAGACAGGTTAACCAAGTCAGCTCATTTTCTACCAATGAAGGAAACATTCAGTATGGAACAGTTAGCTAAGTTATATGTAAATGAAATAGTTTCATTACATGGAATTCCTTTATCAATTGTTTCTGATAGGGATAGCCGTTTTACCTCTCATTTTTGGACAAGTTTCCAAAAAGCAATGGGAACCAAGTTGAATCTAAGCACCGCTTATCATCCTCAAACGGATGGACAAAGCGAAAGAACAATTCAGACGATGGAGGACATGCTTAGAGCTTGTGTAATTGATTTCGGAGGTAATTGGGATGATCACTTACCATTGATAGAATTCTCTTAAAATAACAGCTATCATACCAGTATCAATGCTGCACCATTCGAAACACTTTATGGACGAAAGTGCCGAACTCCAGTCTGTTGGGCAGAGATTGGAGAAAAGCAACTATCTGGACCTGAAATAGTACAAGAAACAACCAACAAGATTGTCCAACTCAAAGAAAGACTGAAAGCAGCACGCGATCGACAGAAGAGTTATGCTGATAACAGGCGCAAACCGTTGGAATTTCAAGTAGGCGACAAGGTGTTATTGAAAGTTTCTCCTTGGAAAGGAGTGGTAAGATTCATCAAAAGGGGAAAGCTAAGCCCCAGGTATATTGGACCTTTTGAGATTATTAGGAGAATAGGACATGTAGCCTATCAGCTACAACTGCCAGAGGAAATGGAAGGAATACATGATGTATTTCATGTATCTAATCTCAAGAAATTCTTAGCCGATGAATCATTAGTAGTGCCTCTTAAGGATATAGAGGTAAATGAAAAGCTTAAATTTGTAGAGAAGCCTCTACAGATTGAATACAGAAAGGTTAAGAATCTCAAACACAAGAGATTAGTTCTGGTCAAAGTAAAATGGGATTCCACGAGGGGACCAGAATAAACATGGGAGCTTGAATCAGAAATACAGAGGAAATATCCACACATATTCCAGTAGACCTCGAGGACGAGTTCTAAAACAAGGTGGGGAGGATATAACAACCCTCCAAAATTATTTATGACACCCCTAATATGTGTAGAATGTCCCTATACGTCCTAAAATACGCCTCGAATACGAGAAATGGCCCTAAAATACCTTTAATTTTATAAAAATAAAATAAAAACAAATTCTGTGGAGCGCTCGCGGGCCGTGAAGGCTTTCCCTTCAGGCTACGCGGGGCACGACAGCTTGAAGCTAGAGCGCACCCGGTGCCGCCACGTGGCACGACACCCGGATAGGATACACGTGTGACTAATCAAAGCTAGAGCCTAGACCCCCTATGTCGCGGGCCGCGTAAGACCACCCCTGAGTTTACGCGGGGCGCGAGAGACTAGCGGATCAAAACTATAAATAGGAGGCATCAGCTTTCAGTTGTCAACGCTCACACACAACTTTCTCTCTCAATTTCTCTATAGTCTAAGTAATACCCGGGCATTATACCTACTAAAATAGCGAAGCCCTGCCTCGTTGTAAGTATCATAACCCCCGGTTACTTATTAGATACGCTGCCCGATTAATCTAGCGCTCCGTAACGGCTGTTGAGGCTCTGCCCGACGTAGTCGTTGGAGTTCTGTCTTGGGGAGGGTATAACTAATGTAAATATTGGGTTATTATACTAACGCGTGTGCATTGTGTAATTAATAGATAATCACCAAGAAATCACAAAGGAAAACCCTAAATTAGCAATGTGAGTAATCTCTTTTTTGTGAACCTTTTTGCAAACTGTTTTTACAAAACCTCAAATGTTTTACATTATATTAAATAGTGATTGAGTATTTGTATTCTACACTTATCTTCGGTATGTTGGGGTTTTGTATACAAAATTTGTTACTACACTGTGAGTAGTAACATGACCACAAGCCGGGTTGACAGTACCATGAGTTGTAATTAACGTAGAAAATAAACAAATGTAATTGCGCGACCGCCCTCAAAAGTTGTAAATAGTTTTTACCTGTCTTGATTAAATTGGGATCCACTCACCAGTATTTCCCACTGACAAAATGTTTTTAAACGCGTTTCAAGTAACAAAATGTGAAAGCCAAATAGAAGCCAGCTGGACAGCACTGAACGCTTGGAAAAGTGGCTATAAAAGTTACCTAAATAAAGAGATGTTTTATTTAAATAAAATATGGTTTATCCCTATAAAACTGTGTGTACTGGAAACTTGGGAATTTCCCATGTGTTTAATATTATAAAAGTGTGGTATTTTACTCTGATAAAATATTTCCTAACTACGGTCCTAATGTAAATTCCGCTGCCAAACTGATAAACACCGTACCATTGAAACTGGCCGCGGCTGCCCGTTCCCGGGTTATTAGGGGACGGGGGTTGCGACAACTCGACCATTCTTGTGCTCATGATTAAAGTACTTGAATTCTCCATACTTTGCTTCCTATCTTATCTTCTTTCTTAAATATACAAGTCTTTCCTGAGATGAACTATAACACACACGAAGACGTGAAGACACTCTTATTTCACAAACGACACGATCTCACCAAAATAAGTGTGAAAACCCTCACTTTGGTGATATCCCTCAATCTGCGTTATGCATTTTTCACGAAATTGTATCATCAAGTTAGGAGTGATTCCACACCTTGATAGAGAATTTCCCATTCTTATTCTAGTGGACCTTACCAACAAGTCAGAATTAGTTCCTTATCTCGTTCGGTAAGTACTAACCACACTCGGGGCACGATGTTGTCAAGTTAGGGGTGAAACCTGCATCGTGATAAATAGTCCCACTCCTCGATTTTCAATCTCGCCAAAGTCTCGAATTTTCGATTGACTAGGGACATGTAATAACTGGAAGGGTGAATAACGTTAACCGAAATTTCAACGAGAGTATTCTACCTATTAGGCCAAAGCATGTTTCCCTAACTCAAAAGAATTTTCGACCACTTTGGAATAGTCTTAGTTTCGTTCCTAGACACTCCAAGATTTTATATCGAATCTCTTTTATGTTATATCCATTTTAATGTGTTTTACACTTGATACCTTGTCCATTTCAAAGTCTAACACCCGAATCACATGTTATGCGCAATCCAAAACAATACTAATACTCGAGAACAAACAAAATTTACAACTCATTCATTGTTGTTGGATTATGCACATGATAATACGTGATATGCTTATGTGAACTATGTGAAACCTACCTGCTACGTGACATATTACCATGCTAATTCATGCAAAGAAAACCTTATCTCTCGAAACACTTTTTGATCAAGTTTCAGCCTCTATCCTTATTCGATCTTGTAAATGTCTTTAAGTCGTCATTCGCCATTCTCACTCTAGGAAGAGCTCCAAGCAAGGCTCGAACAAGAAGATGATGGCGTTTCTGGCCAAGCAAATGGCCAGAGACATACCCGACATTGTGAATCAAATCTACGCCACCCCTAGCCCTAATTCCTCGGTTGACTCCAAGGTTTCCCTTCTTAAGTCCACTTTTACTTTCAAGCAGTTCAACTCTTGTACTGCACCCTTCACAGGTAATGATGGGGCTACAAAGATGCTTCGATGGTTTGACTCCATTGAGGTCACCTTCCGTCAAAGCGAGTGTCTTGAGCATCTTCCAACCACCAACCCCACCGACATCTTTCAATCAAGGGCACTCGATTGGTGGACCTCCGAGCATAACACTCGCAGAGACGACGCTGCCTATAACCTGCCTTGGGTTGAGTTGAAACAACTCATGATTGATGAGTTCTACCTTCCACACGAGCTTCGAAGACTCAAGGAAGAGTTTTGGAATCTCAAACAATTGAGGGTAACATTGTCACATACACCCCTAGGTTCAAGCAGTTTAGTATATTATGCCCTACCCAAGTCCCTACCGTCAAGAAGGCCGTCGAAAGTACATTCGTTGTCTCCCATCGAGCGTTAGCAATGTAGTGGGCATGCCGAGACCGAAACTTTCGAGAAAACTTACCGCCTAGCCATTAAGTTTAACAATGATCACGTGGAAGATGGAGACTTCAAACCCAAAGCCACCATAAAACCGCCAACCAAGCCATCACCGAGTCTACCATTGAACCCACTCCCTCCAAACCCAAACCCAAACCCAAAACAAACTCAAACGGTAAGAAGCGTAAGGCTTAGAATCATAACTACGTCGTGGTAACTCCACAAAACCCACCTCCTCAACAACAACAACTCGCCATCACCCAAAAGCCTGAACCGGCCAAGAAAGCCTACACCGGGACTTTTCCCAAGTGTAGCACTTTCACCTACCACCACCCGACCAACGTGCCATGCCACCTTTGCACCACGTGCAATATTTTTGGGCATTTTAATACCCAATGCCGAAGTGGCCCAAAACCACAAGGCAGCCAAGCCCAGACCCAAGCCTAAAATAAAAACCATAACCAACGCTCAGCCAACAATGGATGTACGTGCTTCAAATGCGGCGACCCAAACCATCTCAACAACCAATGTCCACAACATAACAACCAAGCTCAGGCACAAGCTCCTCACGGACGTGCTTTCGTCATCACTGCCGCTCAAGCGCAAAACAACGACGAAGTCGTCAACCGTATGTTTCTCTTAAACGATGTATATGTTTCTCAGTTATTTTATACGGGTGCAGATAAAAGTTTTGCATCCGTAGAATTCGAACAATTGCTTAAGTGCAAACGATCTAAGTTACCAAAATCATTCGCCATCGGAGTCGCTAACGTAAAGTCCGTAACCGTCGATTCTATCCTTCGTAATAGCGTTCTTAACCTCAACGAGCATAAATTCCCGATCGATCTCATACCCATGCAACTGGGTAGTTTTGACATCAGAGTAGACATGGATTGTCTTTGAAAGTTCCATTTCGAAGTTGTTTTGCTTTAAAAAGTTCATTCACCTTCCACTTTCGTCCAGTGTCACCATGCATTTCTATGGTGAGAAGCCCTTGATGTATAAGAATTTATACATCTTTTAAACATCAAATACACCCTGTTTATGCGAAAACTCTTTGTGTTTTCATTGATTTTGGTACTCATTTGAGTTGTTTGTGAAAATATAGGTCCGGGCTTCGGCCCGGTGTTGAAACGGAGGCTTTTGGAGCAAAATAGAGCGAAAATGATGCATTCCAGCAAACAGATACGGCACTACCGTGCCAAACACTGGCACGACCGTGCCAGACCTTCCGACATCGGCACTCTTGATCAGCACTTGCATCCGGCACCAGCACCATCAAAATCCAGAAACGGCACGACCGTGCCAACCACTGGAACGACCGTGCCAGGTCAATTTGAGCCCCAGATCAGAGTGTTTCCGAGATCGTTGCCGAGCACTATCGGCTGGCATGACCAGACCATGCCCGAGCACGACCGTGCCACCTCGGGAACTTTTGAGCGCGATCTTTCCCAAAATGGAAGCATACTTGGTCAACATTCAAGAAAGTGGCTCTGACACTTGCCAAGCACAACCGTGCCAAAAGGTGGCATGGTAGTGCCAAACGCGCAGAGTTTAAATACGAGTTTCTAGCTCATTTGCAAGGGAGTTGGAGCATTTTGGTGACTTTTTCTCTCAAGAATCTGGTCTTGGAAGCTTGTTGGAGCCAAGAGGGAGCCTTGAAGAGGACTTAATCACTTGAAGATCTACTCAAACATCAATTTAATCTTGTCTTTAACTTGGTTAGCTTATTACATTATGAACAATTTATGTTTCTTTGCACTTGATTTGGTAGCCATGAGCCTTATGGGCTAAACATTTGAGTTGTCTAAACTTGGTTGAAGCTAATGAATATGTGATAACATGGAAGTAGATGTGATGATTGTTCTTGTTAATCTTCATGTTGGTATTTAATCTTGTTCTTGGAGTTCATGTGTATGCTTAAAGTTCTTGTTCTTTAATGTTTGCTCATAAGTATTTACATGTTGTGTTGGAAAGCCCATGTAAAGATTATGATTATTGAATCTTGTTAACTTGTTAGTATGATTCATAGCATGAAACTAGGAATGGTGATTGCTAATGTGATTGAATGATGATTTGAGCATATGTGTGAATTCTTGCATATAGATTTGGAAAGATCATAAGTATGTTTATGTGGATTCTATAGTTTGTGTTCTTGTTAGTTTGATGATTTAGGCCAAAATTGTTAGCTAGCATGACCATGCTTGTGGTTCATATCAAGAACATGATGATAGTGCCAACTACTTGAAACCAAGTTAGGGTGATTAGTGTGTTGTTCATATTAGTTTTCCCTAATTTGTAGAGTTGGGAGTTTTGACAAACAAATAACTCATGATTAAAGATTAACATCAACTTAGCAAGTGAGCTTAAAAGAATAATTTTTAGGTGATTAGAATGTTAATTCATTTTTAGTTTTCCTAATAATTATAGACTAGGAAGCCTTGATTGGGGACTTAGTTAAATTTAGAGCTTGCATCATCACAAGTCCTTCCACCTTGTTGTCATATGTTTGTTAGTGGAAACTTAGTTTAGGCAACCCTTTCTTAGATATTGTTCTTTGTTAGAATTTTTAGTAGTTTATTTCTTTGCATGCTAAGTTAGAAAAATCAACCCAATCATTTGAAAAGGCTTTAAAGTAGCAAAAGTTTAGTATCGAGACACCGCATCCACGGATTGATATCCGGTTCTTACCAATTAGCTATATTACCACCCGACGGGTACACTTGCCCTTTGTGTGTGTAGTTAGTTTCTAGGTGAAAAACCATTTTAAAACTAAATTTGTGTGAACAAATATCTTCAAAAAAAATATATATATATATAATTCACGCACATCAAGTTTTTGGCGTCGTTGCCGGGGATGCGGTCTTCTTGAAAACGATTCGAGTTGCTTATTTAGCCATTGTGAAAAGTGTAAAAAGTTTTTGTCTACTTGTTTTATTTGCCTTTGCTTGACTATTTGAAAAAAAATATGATTATTTCTAGTTGTTTTTGTTTTTGTATATATTTTGTGCATTGTGCTCCTCCTTATTCCCTACAGGTCGTGCATGTCCTCAACCCCCGCTGTTGATATCGTTGAGCCTTCAGCGGAGCCGGAGCGTGATCTTCACCGGAGGCTGCGGGAGCGGTTTCGCTTGGTAGCCGAGGCGATCGAGGTAGATGCGGGAGGAGACGACACCTTCTACGAGGTTCAAGTAGACATGGCGGACGCAGAAGAGAATAGGATCTTGAACGAAATTGGAAAACCGTCACTGGATGGTTTACCTGCGAGCATCAATGCACCGACGATTGACAATAATAATTTCGAGATCAAGGCTGGCACCATATCGATGTTTGCAGAATGCGATACAGTTGTATGGCAAGGATCACGAGGATCCTAGTGTTCGCATTGCGGGGTTTCTAGAGGTTTGTGCCACATTTAGGATTCGTGATGCATCATCGGATGCTATCCGCCTTCAGCTCTTTCCGTTTTCTTTACGGGATGGAGCCAAGGAGTGGCTTCTTTCACTTCCAGCTGGATCTATCACTACATGGAATCAATTAGCTGAGAAGTTCCTTCAGAAATATTTCCCTCCAGAGAAAACTGTTCGGTTGAGAACCAAGATTCTGAACTTTCGTCAGGACGAGGACGAGTCCCTTTACGAGGCATGGGAGCGTTTCAAAGAGCTTATGAGGAAGGTCCCACATCACGGGTTGCCCAAATGGCAACAATGTCAGATCTTCTACAATGGTTTGGACAGTCAGGGACAGATGATGGTTGATACATACTCGGGTGGGGATATCGGCACGAAGAATGCCACAGAGGCATTTGAGATTCTAGAGAGATGTGCCGCGAAAAACCGGACGCAACAGCCACCAAGAGGTAAGAGCTCTCGGCAGGGAGTTCATCATGTGGACGACTACACTGCCATGACAGCACGTATGGATGCCTTATCTTCGAAATTTGATCGAGTGATGGAAATTCACTCGAGAGGTTCTTCGAGTGGGGGAGCATATCAGGTAGGTGATTTTCAGACGAGAGAGATGTCACACGAGCATGTTGATTTTATGGGAAACCAATACCGTCCTCAGAATAATCCCTACAGCAATACTTATAATCCGGGGTGGAAGAACCACCAAAATTTCAGTTGGAGGCCCGATGCTTCCAATCTGCAGCCACCCGGATTTGCTCCACGTCCCCCAGCTCCAGCTCATGGAGCATATGGTCCATCTCGACCTCAGCAGGGACCACCCGCCAGCGAGCCTAGTGTGCATGATATGCTTAGCCAGATCTTAGCCGGTCAGAACACTCAAAAGGCCGAGAATGAGAAGCGTTTTAAGGAGTATGACGGTCGTTTCACGAGGCACGAGAATGAGTTGAGAAGCCAAAAGGCTTCCATGCAAACCATTGAGAACCAAGTTGGCCAGATTGCCAAGATGTTGTCTGAGAGACAACAGGGGGCCTTCCGAGCAACACAGAGACTAATCCTAATGCTACTGCAAAGGCCATCACGTTGAGAAGTGGCAAGACCGCTCAGCCCGTCCCTCCGGCTATTCCTACAAAGCCGGCTGATGATGATGAGTTGATGAGGAGATTGAGTGTGAGTCTCCGGGTGAGGTGCAACAGAGGCGAGTCCCAGCAAGTACCGCACGACCCAAGGAGCCAGTGAGAGAGTATGTCCCTCCCATTCCATACCCGGGGAGGTTGAAGAAGCAGAAAATGGAAGAACACTATGGTAAATTCCTCGAGCTTTTTAAGCAACTTCATATAAATTTACCATTTGTCGAGGCACTTGCTCAAATGCCTAAGTATGCCAAGTTTCTGAAAGACATCCTATCCAACAAAAAGAAACTTGAGGAGCTTTCGCAAGTGACCTTGAATGAAGAGTGTTCAGCAGTTCTTCAGAACAAACTACCGAAGAAGATGAATGATCCTGGGAGTTTCACTATCCCTTGTTTGATTGGTAGTTTGTCGGTCAGCAATGCTTTAGCTGATCTTGGAGCTAGCATAAACCTCATGCCATATGCGGTTTTTGCAAAGCTAGACTTGGGAGAGCCCAAGCCGACTCGTATGAGCATTCAGCTAGCCGACCGTTCAGTGAAGTACCCTCGAGGCATAGTTGAGAATATGCTGGTGAAAATCGACAAGTTTGTCTTTCCTGTCGATTTCGTGATTCTAGACATGGATGAGGACAAAAATGTTCCACTTATCTTAGGTCGCCCATTCTTAGCCACTGCGAGAGCCTTGATTGATGTCTGCACCGGTAGACTTACTCTTAGGGTTGATGATGAGGAGGTTACCTTTGACATTGGGAAATCCATGCAACACTCGCAAAGTCAGGATGATACACTCTACTTCATTGAGACTATCGACACATATGTGAGTGATCATCTTCGAGATGCATGAGGAGGATGTTGTGGACACACAGCTGCTAGGAGGGGAGGACTTTAGTTCACCTAGGGTGGACCGATTAGTCGAGGAGGTGACCTGTCTAATAGGTCGCGCGTCTCCCCCGTGTCCCGAGGTTTTTGAGGTTGTGGATCGCGTTGCTGAGCCTAAAGCATGCCCTTCTATTGAGGATCCACCTTCGGTTGAGCTTAAGGAGCTTCCAGATCATTTGGAGTATGCTTTCTAGGAGGGTGAGACTCATTTGCCCGTTATCATTTCTGCCAAATTGTCGAAGGAAGAGAAGCATCGATTGCTTGAAGTCCTGAAGCAGCGCAAGAAGGCGATTGCTTGGAAGATTATGGATATAAAAGGGATCAATCCATCCTTTTGTACCCATAAGATTTTGATGGAGGAGGACTTTAAACCTGTAGTACAGCATCAGAGGCGTTTGAACCCCAACATGCAGGAGGTTGTGAAGAAAGAGGTCATCAAACTACTGGATGCAGGTTTGATATACCCGATCTCTGATTCACCATGGGTTAGCCCTGTACAGGTAGTCCCGAAGAAAGGAGGCATGACAGTGGTGACCAATGAGAAAAACGAGTTGATTCCTACTCGTACTGTCACCGGATGGAGAGTTTGCATTGACTACCGCAAACTCAATGATGCCACGAGGAAGGATCATTTCCCCCTTCCTTTCATTGATCAGATGTTAGAGAGGTTGTCGGGCAGGATGTATTATTGCTTCCTTGATGGTTTTCCGGGTTATTTAGCTCAGGTAAATACGGGTGCAGATAAAAGTTTTGCATCCATAGAATTCGAACAATTGCTTAAGTGCAAACGATCTAAGTTACCAAAATCATTCGCCATCGGAGTCGCTAACGTAAAGTCCGTAACCGTCGATTCTATCCTTCGTAATAGCGTTCTTAACCTCAACGAGCATAAATTCCCGATCGATCTCATACCCATGCAACTGGGTAGTTTTGACATCAGAGTAGACATGGATTGTCTTTGAAAGTTCCATTTCGAAGTTGTTTTGCTCTGAAAAGTTCATTCACCTTCCACTTCCGTCCAGTGTCACCATGCATATCTATGGTGAGAAGCCCTCAAAGTGTCACACCGGGACTTTCCACGTATTACCGGTGGGCCCGGTGGGGAGTATCGTGATGTAGTTGATATCACCATAGTCAAACAACACAAATTTAAATGCACTGCGGAAGCAAAAGATAGATTCATTTCAACTGAATAAATTATAATATTAAGTATCACAAATTAGTTGAAACAGATCCACAGGCGGATCGAAAGAAAAAGGAAATTGTTCAACAGACTTTAACATCTAGAGATTGCGAGACTTGATTATTGATGCCTGGAGTAGCCAGCCTATTACGTATAGTACCTGCACTTAGCCTTTTTGGAAAATACGTCAGTTTACACTGGTAAATACAACTTAACTGACTCATTTTGAAAAATGTTTAAAAATTGATTTGAATGCACTTAGGCAAAAATATCTTTTATAACTTGGGACAATTATTTAAAAATAATCTTGTATACAGTTTTACTTATTTGTCGTCCATCAAGGTCGGTTTAAGGGCCGGTCTAGATTAACTGACACGCCACAGGTATAATACCCACAAGGTTGATTCCTTTAAGTGGACTACCAGTTTTTACATATGCAACTGTCAGGTGTACGCCTACACCCCGTGCTTAGGTCGTGGCCATTTCTTTGAATGATGGCAAGGATATCCGGGACATGGTCATTTAACCCCCAAAGGCCATACACCCAATAATACAGAATAAAACGAGTTATGTAAATACAGTAATCACAATCCGATCTAAATGACTACATACCCGACCAAGCGGTATTATTATAATACCGTATCCCAAGCCCGTATAGGGAAAATAAGTTAAGAGTATTTACCTGAGCTAAATATAAATTCAATCCTAGCCGTATATCAAATCAGCAAGTACATATAGCTTTTACTGGGCTCCTAAATCTGGAATGACGGTTTTTAATAACCTATTAGAATCCTAACGGGTCTTTAATTAAGCTTAGACTTAGACCGGTTAGTTTTCAAAAGGAAGATACGGTTCAAACGCATGATAAGGCGAAGACCGGTTTAGAATGTGGTTTTGACCCGACAAGCTTGTATGCTTGTTTAATATGGGTAACTTAAACACATTCTGGATTTTGAGATGAAAACGATATGGTTTGACCCGTTTCGGCTAAATTATGCAAACTAGTTACATAAGCTGATCCGAACGCGAAAAGTGCGTAACGGGTAACCATATGAGTCATATACAAGTTTCCTAAGTTAATATGCCTTAAATATGTTGTGACATCAGTAAGATATCTTCTATTATGCCCCAAATGAATTTAAACTCAAATTATCCTCCGTAAGGGCATTTTGGTCATTTAAAAGGTTATAAAAGAATTAAATATAAATCTGAGTTTCAGGTCTGATGTAATCAGTAAAAATACTTAATTTTCTAAGTTATATCAGTAGGGTATAACCTATATGTGAAATTTATCATTTATAACTAAACTATTCACTGAAGGGGCATTTTGGTAATTTCACTTAAGCCTAAAAGGTCAAATTTGGAATCTGACTTTAAAAACTTTTACTTACTGCTAAAGTATAAAATTTTACTTAAAACATCAGTAGGTATCAAGTCTTGTATATCTAAAATGGTTTTAATACATACTATGCGTTTAAAACGCGTAAAATGGCGGTTTTAAGTGATTTCCGGGTTTAATAAGAAAAGCTGATCTTTTTATTCTTCCATAAGGCTTAAAATATTCTATTTATCATATTGGATCAGTAGAAAAAGGTTTGGTATCAAAAGGATTGGAAGTACCATCAAACAAGCCCCTTGAATCGAATACAAGGTTCCTAAGTCGGTTTAACTTGCTGAACTCGCACCTGTGCATGATTTCTGACCAGCTAAGGCCGTCGCGTAGCACGACGGTAGAGGGGGTTGTTGGTGGCGCTACGCCAGCACCTCAGTCACCAGTCACACAAGTTTCAGCTATTTACATTTCAGCCCCTGGTCCTTTCAAACGTGGTTTTAAGTTTATTTCTTGCACTTTTGGTGTTCTAACTTGACTTTTAAGGGCTCCAAGACATAATTAAACATTGTTAAGTCCTTGGTTAACTTTATGGTCACCCGTAAAGCCTTGAATTTCAACGTTGACGCTTTTAACCCTTCGTATACGAATATTATCATAACTTTCTCATACTTTATCGAAACCTTGTGAAATTTTTATTACGTATTCTAGTGAGTATAATTTATCGTTACAAAGCTTCGGGTTCGCTAAAAGGTCACTCAGAGGTGTACTTTAAACATGTTGACACATTTAACCCCTGTAGTTTGTAATCTCTCACTTTCTTCCACAATTAGCTTCGTATGGTCCATAATTCCTTCGTTTAAGGGTATAAACATCATGTAGGGTTGTTGAAAGAGATATTTATCCATTGTTGACACTATGAACCCTTTTATTCACATACTTTCCTTGTTTGTCAACTTTAGTCCCTCTAAGGTAATCTTTTACACGTTTAAAGCTTATGACACGTGTCGATACATTATTGGACATAAATTTTCGAGGTGTTACATCCTCACCCCCTTAAAAGAAATCTCGGCCTCGAGATTTACTGAAACAAATGAGGGTACTTTTCTTTCATTGTGGACTCTACCTCCCACGTATACTCGGGACCTCTTCGGGCATCCCATTTAACTTTCATAATTGGCACATGCTTCCTTCGAAGCTTCTTAACCTGTCGGTCCTTGATCAACAAAGGTTTTTCCACAAATTTCAAGCTATCATCTATGTGCACATATGCATGTGGCATGACTAGCGACTCGTCAGCTAGACATTTCTTTAGATTGCAGATGTGGAATACATTGTGAATACCACTGAGCTCTTCAGGTAAGTTTAACTTATAAGCCACTGCTCCTACACATTCGATGATCTCGAATGGTCCTATATACCTTGGGCTTAACTTACCTTTCTTACCAAATCACATCACTCCCTTCCAGGGTGATACTTTAAGCAGAACCTTATCACCAACCTCAAACTTTAGAGGTTTTCGCCTTTTATCAGCATAACTTTTCTGCCAATCCCTGCAGCTTTCAGGCGGTCACGAATTTGGACAATCTTGTCTGTTGTTTCAAGGACTATATCAAGTCCTAATAACTGAGCTTCTCCAACTTCTGCCCAACAAATAGGCGTTCTGCATTTCCTACCATATAATGCCTCAAAAGGCGCGGCCTGAATCCTTGTATGGTAGCTATTGTTATAGGAGAACTCGATCAACGGCAGGTGGTTATCCCAACTACCACCTAAGTCAATCACACATGCACAAAGCATGTCTTCCAAAGTTTGGATCGTACGTTCACTTTGTCCGTCCGTCTGAGGATGGTAAGCCGTACTAAAATTTAAGCGCGTGCCCAAAGACTGTTGGAAACTTTTCCAAAAATGAGATGTGTATCTAGTATCTCTGTCCCAGATAATAGACACTGGTACGCCATGTAGAGATACAATCTTATCTACGTACAACTGGGCTAATATGTCGGAGCTATGAGTCTCCTTGATGGGTAGGAAATGTGCTGACTTAGTCAGTCTATCTACTATCACCCAAATAGTATCATTTCCTTTCTTTGTCTTTGGAAATTTGGTGATAAAATCCATTGTCACCATTTCCCACTTCCAGGTGGGAAGTTCAGGCTGTTGTAGCAAACCTGACGGCTTCTGGTGTTCAGCTTTAACTTGTGCGCACGTCAAACATTTGGCTACATAGGTAGCTATAGACTTCTTTAAGCCTATCCACCAAAAATTTGCCTTCAGATCCTGGTACATCTTATCAGCTCCAGGATGAACGAAATATTTAGAACTGTGGGCTTCCTGGAGGATAACATCCCGAAGTCCTCCATAAACTGGAACCCATATTCGTCCATTTAATCTCGGGATTCCATCCTTGCCATAGGATAAC
The DNA here is from genome assembly GCA_030545235.1 of Helianthus tuberosus. NCBI lineage: Eukaryota > Viridiplantae > Streptophyta > Magnoliopsida > Asterales > Asteraceae > Helianthus > Helianthus tuberosus. The sequence goes on from CM060448.1 coordinate 188,773,496, forward strand.
TGCTCTTCAGTTACTCCTAGCTTTTCATCAGAATAGTTAGCTTCTAATACAGCTTCCTTCTGTGCAGCTAACAACCTTTCATTTAAACTATTCTTTAGTTCAATGCTCTTGGCATTGATTCTTATGGGCTTGACCCTTTCCTTTCTACTTAAGGCATCGGCAACCACATTTGCCTTGCCTGGATGGTATCGTATTTCACAGTCATAATCATTCAAAGTTTCCATCCATCGTCACTGCCTCATGTTCAAGTCCTTCTGATTGAACAGATGTTGAAGGCTTTTGTGATCAGAGTAGATCACACACTTAGTACCATACAAGTAGTGCCTCCAAAGTTTCAGTGCAAATACAACGGCACCCAACTCCAAATCGTGGGTTGTGTAATTCTTCTCATGCACTTTCAGTTGTCGAGAAGCGTAGGCAATAACCTTGTCCTTCTGCATAAGCACACATCCCATACCTGTGTGCGATGCATCACAATATACTACAAATTCCTCTATTCCATTAGGAAATGTCAATACCGGTGCATTACTCAACTTTTGCTTAAGTATATCAAAGGATTCCTGCTGCTTAGGACCCCAGTCAAACTTAATATTCTTACGTGTTAACGAAGTTAGGGGTGCAGCAATCCTTGAGAAGTTTTCGATAAATCGCCTATAGTATCCTGCTAAACCTAGAAAGCTACGAATCTCCGTAGGCGTCTTTGGCTCTTGCCAGTTCATAATAGCTTCAATTTTAGCGGGATCTACTTGGATACCACGCTCACTAACAACATGTCCAAGGAATTGGACTTCACGAAGCCAAAATTCACACTATGAAAATTTGGCATAGAGCTTTTCTTGATGAAGCAGTTTCAGAATGCAACGGAGATTCTTCTCGTGGTCAGCTTGGCTCTTCGAGTAGATGAGAATGTCATCGATGAAGACGATGATGAATTTATCTAAGTAAGGCTTACAGACGCGATTCGTGAGATCTATGAACGCCGCTGGTGCATTAGTGAGCCCAAAAGGCATCACTAGGAACTCGTAATGACCATAGCGAGTCCTAAATGCAGTCTTGTGTACATATTTATCTCTAACCTTCAACTGATGGTATCCTGACCTCAGGTCGATCTTAGAGAAGTAACTTTCTCCTTGCAGTTGATCGAATAGATCGTCAATCCTAGGTAATGGATATCTATTCTTGATAGTGACCTTGTTAAGCTCGAGGTAATCGATGCACAGACGCATCGATCCATCCTTCTTCTTGACAAACAGGATTGGGGCTCCCCAAGGAGACGAACTAGGTCTAATAAAACCTTTGGCTAGTAAATCATCTAGTTGTGTCCTCAACTCCTTCATCTCTGTTAGTGCCAACCTATAAGGCGCTCTCGCGACAGGTGCTGCTCCATAGATGATGTCAATTCTGAATTCTACTTGCCTATCTGGTGGTAAACCAGGTAGTTCTTCAGGAAATACTTCAGGGTACTCAGAAATGACGGGAATATCTTCAATCTTGGGCTTCTGCTCATCGATAGTCACCTGTTCCATATAAATGACACAACCCTTCTTCAAACATCTAGATGCCTTGAGAATAGACACTTGCTCAGGCAGTCCATACTGGGTATCTCCTTGAATGGTAAGTGGCTCACCAGACGGAGTCTTGATCACCACATGCTTCTTATTGCAGACGATCTGGTCTTGGTTATGGGATAACCAGTCCATGCCTATAACTATGTCAAAACCGGCTAACTTCAAAGGAAGTAGGGACAATGGAAAAGAGTGGTTCCTAATGGATATGAAACATCCATCTAACACGGTTGACGCGGTTTCTAAGGTACCATCAGCTAATTCAACCTCATACTTCACACTTAAGGTTTTAACAGGTAAATTCAGCAACTTACAAAACTTATCATCTACAAATGACTTATCAGCTCCTGAATCAAATAATACCCTTGCATAGACATAATTTATGAGGAAGGTACCTGTTATCACATTGTCGTCCTGAATAGCTTCTCGTGCATCCATTCGAAAGACCCTTGCATTGGTCTTCTTGGCTTCCTCAGGCTTTTTAGCGTATTTAGGGCAGTTGGTCTTAATGTGCCCTTTTTCATTGCAGTTATAGCACGTAGCATCCTTAATCTTCTTGCAGTCTACTGTCTTGTGCTCCTTGGACTTGCATAACCCACATGCAGGTGGTCCTGACTGAGACTTGGTCTCAAGCCTGCATTTCCCAAAGTGACGTTTCTGGAAAGTCTTGCACTTTGTCTTTTCCTCTCTCTGCTGATTACCTTTGTTGGACCCAGATTCCTTCTTGTGGTCCGTGTAACCCTTATGCTTCTTCTCAGATCGTCGTGAGTTTTCGTCCTCACGCTTTCTCTTACTTTCTTCCGAACTCTTAAGCGATCTCAGCCTGACCGCATCCAAAGTAAGAGACAGAGATAGATCAGCTGCTGACCTAAAAGTAGCAGGTCTAGATGCCTTAACACTGGCCTTAATTTCTGGGGCTAAACCCCCAATGAAATGAGCAATTCGTTTGGGCTCCGGTGTTACCAGATACGGAACCAGCCTAGACAGGGTATTGAAACTGGTGAGGTAAGCTTGACAATCTAGATTCTTCATCACCAATGATAAGAAATCTGACTCAATCCTTTCAACCTCACGCTGAGGGCAGTAGTTCTCCTTAATGAGAGCAACGAACTGATCCCATGACAGATTGTAGAGTGGGATCTTCCCAGCAGCTTGAATGAGAGACTTCCACCATGCTAGTGCATCTCCCTTGAATGATTGGGATACATACTTCACTACATCTCTTTCAGCACAACCGCTGATATCGACCACGGTGTCCATTTCATCTAACCAAGTCATACAGTCAATTGCCCCTTTCTCCCCAGTTAAATCCCGGGGTTTGCAGGAAACAAAGTACTTATAAGTACAGGACTTGGTACGCGGTTCATTATCGAACACTATCCTCTTGGATGGAGCACTGTGTTGATTAGATGAATGTCGATCATCATCTTTCTTAGAGGGTGGCTTGATGTGAGCCTCTGAATGAGTCTTAGGCTTGGAATGTGGTGCGGATAGGGTCCTACTTCGAGTCCCGCTAGATTCATTATACTGCCGCTCTATAGCTTTTGTAACAACATTATCTATTAATGCTTGCAATTCCGCACCGGTTACAAGTATCTTAGCATTCTCATGGTTTTCCAGGGAATGACTGTTTACCTCTTCCGACCTAGCCATGTAGCTTTAATTGCTACATAAAAGAAAATTAATGACAAGGTTTATTTAGAAGCCTATACAGTATTATCGTTCTTAACGATTTATTAACCATGGTTTTAATAGCTATTTTTTTTGGTCAATTTGCTAAATATATTCATATTCAGGATCTTTATTACAATCCCTAATTATAATTTAATAATAGCACAAAAAGGCCTAGTCACGTAGACAAGTTTAATTTATAAGCCCAGATTTTATGGAATCAAGGCATTAAGGTTTGAATCAAAGTTCGTTACCTTTTCTTGACATGGAGTTGTAGGTTACCACTGTCTTTAGTCTCAGAGGACGTTAATTATAGCCCGTAGGCACTTCATCTTTAGAGGGATGATTATTTTAATAAGGAAAATTGGAGTAATCCAATTTAAGGATTAATTATGCGATTTTATCGAATCACATTTTTGCCACCAATGTTAACATGTCTTCAGATGTTAACAAGGATTTGAATCTTTTGAATAGGTTTTACCATCTTGGCCATGTCTGCAACGACATTTAGGCTAGGTTTTACCTTTAAGATTCTTTTTAACATTTAACGCAAAAAAATCCTAAATTGAGATGTTAATAAGGATCTGAATCTAATTGAGGAACTACCATCTTGGCCCTGTCTTAAGGTGACACATGGCTAGGTCTTGTCCTTTTTAGATTTTGCCAGTTTATTATAATGGTAGATCTTAAATAGGAATGATATTTTAAATCTAACCGTTCCATTAAAATTTAAATAAGTACATGGTTGCCCTAAACGGTACTTCTAACTAAAATGACTTGCCCATGAAGGGGCTAATCAGAAAATAACAAAGGAAACAAATAAAAGACAAAATAAAACGAATTAGGATTAGTCCTATGTTCATTGTCTAGACTCGAGAATGTGCAACTGTGTAACTGAGATTAAACACAAAAGGCTAGTGTTTAATTCACTCAGTGTTGGCTCTGATACCAACCTGTCACACCCCGACTTTCCACGTATTACCGGTGGGCCCGGTGGTGATAGATTCATTTAAATGCACAGCGAAAGCAAAAGATAGATTCATTTCAACTGAATAAATTGTAATATTAATTAAGTATCACAAATTAGTTGAAACAGATCCACAGGCGGATCGAAAGAAAAAGGAAATTTGTCACACCCCGACTTTCCACGTGTCACCGGTGGGCCCGGTGGGGAGTATCGTGACGTAGTTGGCAACATAATAGTCAAACAACACAATATATAAATGCACAGCGGAAGCAAAAGATAAATATTATTACACTCCGAATATAAAGTAATATCCATTATTACAACGGAAAGTAAAGGATCCACAGGCGGATCATAAAACATATCATTTGTTCAACAGACTTTAGACGCCTAGAACTTTTAAGATTCCTTATTAGCGCCCTGAGCTTCCAGCCAATTACGTTCAGTACCTGTCACTTAACCTTTTTGGAAAATACGTTAGTTTTCACTGGTAAATACACTCAACCGACTCATTTGAAAAGAGTTTAAGAAAATTGATTTGAATGCACGTGGCACAAAATATCTTTTATAATTTGATTAAAATGCACAGAGGCAAAATTAACCTTTTTAACTTGGAACAATTATATTTATAACCTTGTATACAGATTTACATGTTCGTTGTACGTTCAGGGCCCGATATAGAAACCGAGTCAGATTAACAGACACACCACAAGTATAGGCCCACATGGAAGTGAGATACCGTTATTACTTAAGCAACTGTCAGGTGTATGCCTACACCTCGTGCTTAAGACGTGGGCATTTTATAATACAATGATGTCAAGGATATCCGGGACATGGTCATTAACCCCTTAAGGCTTTTATTTCAAACAATACAGATTAAACCGGGTTACCTCAATAATTTAATCACAATCCGATTAAACATTCAATACCCGACCAAGCGGTATCATTATACCGTATTCCAAGCCCGTATAGGGAAAATAAGTTAAGAGTATTTACCTGAGCTAGCTCCTGTCTTAAATAGCAATAATTAATAACTCAGTCGTATTCACTTAAGTAAGCGTAGGTACCATTTACCGGAAGGCTCTAGTCTAGAATGATGGTATAAATAATTAATTAGAATGCTAACGGGTCTTTAATTAAGCCTAAGCTTAGACCTGTTAGTCTTACAGGAAGATACGGTTCGTACGCACGATTAAGCGAAGACCGGAATAGAATGTGATTTAAACCCGGCATGTTCAGAGGCTTGTCTTATATGGGTATTCCATACACATTCTGGATTTTGAGATAAAACCAATAAGGTTTAACTCGTTTCGGCTAATTTATGTAAACTTGTTACATAAACCGAACCGTACGCGTAATAAGCGTGACGGGTATTCATGAGAGCTATATATAGGTTTCCTAGTTAATTTATGCCTCAAATATGTTGTGACATCAGTAAGATGTCTTTCATTATGCCCGAAACGTATTTAAACACAAACGTCATTTAAAAGGTTATAAAAGAGTTTAAGTATTTACCTGAGTTACAGGTCTGATATAATCAGCAAAATACTTATTTTTATAAGTTATAACAGTAGGATATTTTATATATGTGAAATTTATCAATTATTACGAAACTATGCACCGTAGGGGCATTTTGGTAATTTCACATAAGCCGAAAAGCTCAAAACTGAAGTCTGAGTTAAACAACTTTTGCTTACTATTAAAATATCATAATTTACTTAAAATATCAGTAGGTATCACCCTTGTATGTTTAAAAATAGTCGTAGTACATACTATATGCTAAAAACGCTTAATAAGGCGATTAGAAGCCATTTACGGGTTTGATACATAAAGCTGATATTTTTATTATTTCAGAAGACTTAAAATAATTTATTTATCATATGTAATCAGTAGCAAAAAGGTTTGGAGTCGTTTAGATATGTAAAACTCATTTTATAGCCCGTAAGGGCAAAACCGACAATTACCGGATTAAGCCTACGACTATAAGTTATGCTCAGCCTAAAATTAATTAAAAATCTTTAAAAATCACAAAATAATATATTACATCAGTGGGTAATAATTTTGATATCAAAAAGTAGGCTTAACTAGGCTATACGCTAATTACGCCGTTTAATTAACATAAAGCCTTCAATTTACGCTAACGAGCATAACTCTTAATCTACACCTCAAACTGATATCAAACTTTGCATACAAGTTTATATATCAGCAATTAAAGTTTCTACTCTTTTACATTTTCAAAAATCACGTTTTAAGGTAATAAGGGCATAATGGTCAACATATGGGCAATTAACGGAATCATGCTTATTAATTGGTTAACTAATGAACCAAGGCGTATAATCACAGAGGGTTATACTAGCATGTAACCTGGTCCAAATGAAGCTCTAAGGTATTTCTAAATCATACCTAAACGGGTCAGAACTGAAGTCAAAGCAAAGTCAAAGCTTTGCGACTTTCGGTTCTAAACCGGGTCTATTCATTAAATTGTCGGGTTGAACATGTTTAGACATGTTCTTACACTAATTACCAAGTTATATTAATGATCAAACAGGTTGTATGTGTTCTACATTGCTAATCATGCATAAATTAGGATTTAAACCTTCTGTTGACTTTTTAATAACTAGTTTGACCCGACGTTTGACCTAGTTAGAGTGGGAATCAGGGGGAAGCCTTTTAAGGGTTTATTACCCACATAATTACCAACTTATAACTTCTTTCAATTCGACTAATCACTGAGCCATTAGTGATTAATCGTTAAGTCAACCGTTAATTACGACGGTTTGACTTTTAGCTAAATAACTAAGCTAAACTCAATTAAAGAAGGTTAAGCATACTTACAAGTGTCTAATGGTCGACTAGGATGGCTTGGAAGGTGCTCATGTGCTCCACAAATGATCAGATTTCAAGAATGAATGGTGTGAAGAATGTTTGCAACTTATGGTCCTTTATATAGTGGTTTAATCACCACAAGAAGTTGACACACAAGTCTACAACCATCCACAACTCATCAACACATGTCCCTAAGTGTTTAGGGGTTGTTTAGGGGCCAAGCTTGAAGAGGCAAGTCGATTTAATGGGGGATACAAGGCTATGGCAGACAAGAGATCAAGAAAATCAAAAAGTTGTCCAGACAATGTAGTCGCGTAGCGCGACTGCATATGAGGTTAGTGCCCGCGCTACGCGAGCCCATGGTGTCATCCAACAAAATTTTCCTTAATTGCAGTTTTGGTCCCTAGCCCTTCTAAAGGTCGCTTTCATGTCTTGTTTTGCACATTGAGCCCTTGATATTAACATATAAGGGCTTTAAGATATTTACCCACTTTTTTTAGTCCTCGGTTAACTTTATTGTTACCCGAAAAGTCATAAACTTCAACGTTGACGCTTTAACCCCTCGCACACGAATTTGATCATAACTTTCTCATACGATAACGAAAATTTATGAAATTTATATCGTGCATTCTAGTGAGCATAATTAACCGTTACAAAGATTCGGGTTTGTCAAAAGGTCACTCAGAGGTATAACTTAAACATGTTGACACATTTGACCCCTGTAGTTTGTAATTTCTCACTTTTAGCTTCGCATGATCCATGATTTATTCGTTTGATGCTATAAACATCATGTAGGGTTAATGTACAATATATTTATTCACCGTTGACATTCAGAACTCGTATTTTTCATATACTTTTCATGATTGTCAACTTCAGTCCTTTCCGAACATTCTTTCACACGTTCAAGCATATGACACGTGTCAATACATTATAGGACGTGAATTTTCGAGGTGTTACAAAATTGTTCAACAGACTTTAACATCTAGAGCTTGCGAGACTTGATTATTGATGCCTGGAGTAGCCAGCCTATTACGTATAGTACATGCACTTAGCCTTTTTGGAAAATACGTCAGTTTACACTGGTAAATACAACTTAACTGACTCATTTTGAAAAATGTTTAAAAATTGATTTGAATGCACTTAGGAAAAAATATATTTTATAACTTGGGACAATTATTTAAAAATAATCTTGTACACAGTTTTACTTATTTGTCGTCCATCAGGGCCGGTTTGTAGGGCCGGTCTAGATTAACTGACACGCCATAGGTATAATACCCACAAGGTTGATTCCTTTAAGTGGACTACCAGTTTTTACATATGCAACTGTCAGGTGTACGCCTACACCCCGTGCTTAGGTTGTGGCCATTTCTTTGAATGATGCCAAGGATATCCGGGACATGGTCACTTAACCCCCAAAGGCCATACACCAAATAATACAGAATAAAACGAGTTATGTAAATACATTAATCACAATCCGATCTAAATGACTACATACCCGACCAAGCGGTATTATTATAATACCGTATCCCAAGCCCGTATAGGGAAAATAAGTTAAGAGTATTTACCTGAGCTAAATATAAATTCAATCCCAGCCGTATATCAAATCAGCAAGTACAGATAGCTTTTAATGGGCTCCTAAATCTGGAACGAAGGTTTTTAATAACCTATTAGAATCCTAACGGGTCTTTAATTAAGCTTAGACTTAGACCGGTTAGTTTTCAAAAGGAAGATACGGTTCAAACGCATGATAAGGCGAAGATCGGTTTAGAATGTGGTTTTGACCCGACAAGCTTGTGTGCTTGTTTAATATGGGTAACTTAAACACATTCTGGATTTTGAGATGAAAACGATATGGTTTGACCCGTTTCGGCTAAATTATGCAAACTAGTTACATAAGCCGATCCGAACGCGAAAAGTGCGTAACGGGTAACCATATGAGTCATATACAAGTTTCCTAAGTTAATATGCCTTAAATATGTTGTGACATCAGTAAGATATCTTCTATTATGCACCAAATGAATTTAAACTCAAATTATGTCCCGTAAGGGCATTTTGGTCATTTAAAAGGTTATAAAAGAGTTAAATATAAATCTGAGTTCCGGGTCTGATGTAATCAGTAAAAATACTTAATTTTGTAAGTTATATCAGTAGGGTATAACCTATATGTGAAATTTATCATTTATAACTAAACTATGCACCGAATGGGCATTTTGGTAATTTTACTTAAGCCTAAAAGGTCAAATTTGGAATCTGACTTTAAAAACTTTTACTTACTGCTAAAGTATAAAAAGAGTGAATTGCAAGTTTTGTCCTTTATCTTTAGGCCATTTTGCAAGTTTTGTCCTTTATGTTTAAAGTTGACGAGTTTTGTCCTTTATGTTTGAAAATCAAGCACGTTTTGTCCTTTGGGGCAAAACGTGCCTGATTTTTAAGGACAAAACGTGCTTGATTCTTTAAACATAAAGGACAAAACGTGCTTGATTTTTAAACATAAAGGACAAAACGTGCTTGATTTTTAAGGCCCAAAGGGTAAAACGTGCTTGATTTCAAACATAAAGGACAAAACTCGTCAACTTTAAACATAAAGGACAAAACTTGCAAAATGCCTAAAGATAAAGGACAAAACTTGCAATTCACTCGTATAAAAATTTACTTAAAACATCAGTAGGTATCAAGTCTTATATATCTAAAATGGTTTTAAAACATACTATGCGTTTAAAACACGTAAAATGGCGGTTTTAAGTGATTTCCGGGTTTAATAAGAAAAGCTGATATTTTTATTATTCCAGAAGGCTTAAAATATTCTAGAGTTAATTGCCAAAATTGTCTCTGAGGTTTGGGCAGGTTTGCCATTTTCGTCCAAAATGACACTTTTGTACCAAATTGCCCCCAACGTTTGTAACTTTTTGCCATTTTCATCCAAACCACTAACTTAGTTTATTTTTTCTATTAAGTTGAGGATATTTGGATGAAACTGGCAAATATAAAACCACAGGGATGATTTTGGCAATTTACTCAAACTCTTTTAAATTTCTTTTATTTAATTAATTTTGTTACATATATAATAAAAAGGAATATGCATGCAATTTTTATATGAAAAAATAATAGCTTTGTCACATAATTTTTATAAATTTTCATCTAACCACTAACTAAGTTAATTTTTCTATTAAGGCGAAGGATGTTTACAAACTAAGACAGAAATTAATTTCTAATTTTTTATATAGATCAGTTTTATAAAAATAAAATCTACTTAAACCTCTAAATTTTATAAAACTAAAATGTTGATGACCTTATTGAACACCAATGACGTTTTCTAAGTTGTAATCGGTTGTTATGTGTTGCACACCAGTGACGTTTTCTCTTTTTAAAACTGATTTATATAAAGAAACTGTAAATGAATTTATGTCTTAATTTATAAAATTTAAAACATTCTTCACCTTAACAGAAAAAATAAACAGAGTTAGTGATTTTGATGAAAATTTATAAAAATTATGTGACAAAACTATCATTTTTTTCTAAAACTACATGTATATATTTTTGAGTGAATTGCAAGTTTTGTCCTTTATCTTTAGGTCATTTTGCAAGTTTTGTCCTTTATGTTTAAATTTGACGAGTTTTGTCCTTTATGTTTAAAAATCAAGCACGTTTTACCCTTTGGACCTTAAAAATCAAGCACGTTTTGTCCTTTATGTTTAAAAATCAAGCACGTTTTGTCCTTTATGTTTAAAAAATCAAGCACGTTTTGTCCTTAAAAATCAAGCACGTTTTGCCCCAAAGGGTAAAACGTGCTTGATTTTCAAACATAAAGGACAAAACTCGTCAAATTTAAACATAAAGGACAAAACTTGCAAAATGGCCTAAAGATAAAGGACAAAAATATTTTTTATTATATATGTAACAAAAATAATTAAATAAAAGAAATTAAAAAGTGTTTGAGCAAATTGCCAAAATCATCCCCTGTGGTTTCGTATTTGTCAATTTCATTCAAATATCCTCAACTTAACAGAAAAAATAAACTAAGTTAGTGGTTTGGATGAAAATGGCAAAAAGTTACAAACGTTGGGGGCAGTTTGGTACAAAAGTGTCATTTTGGACGAAAATGGCAAACGTTCCCAAATCTCAGTGACGATTTTGGCATTTAACTCAATATTCTATTTATCATATTGGATCAGTAGAAAAAGGTTTGGTATCAAAAGGATTGGTAAAACTCATTTTATAGCCTAAAAGGGCAAAACCGACAATTACCGGATCAAGCTTAGAACTTTATGTTATGCTTAGCCTAAAAATAAATAAAAATCTCCAAAAATCCCAAAATATTATTTTATATCAGTAGGTAACAAGTTTGGTATCAAAATTTGGGTTTAGATAGGCTATATGCTAATTACGCCATTTAATTACTAAAAGCTTTCTAATTACGCTATTGAGTGTAACTCTTAATCTAGACCTCAAACTGATATCAAATTTTAGGTACAAGTTTATAAATCAGTAACTAAGGTTTATATTCTTTTACTTTTTCAAAAAATCACGTTTTAAGGTCATATGGGCATAATAGTCAACATTTAGGCATTTAACGGAAATATGCATATGAATCGGATAACTAATGAGACAAGTTGTATAATCACAGAGGGTTATACTTATATGAAACTTGGTCCTAATAAGGCTCTAATACATTTCTAAACTATGCTCTAATGGGTCAGAACTGAAAGTCAAAGCAAAAGTCTACTTTTGCGACTTTCGGTTCCGAACCGAGCTTAAACAGAAAATTGTCGAGTTGAACATGTTTAGACATGTTCTTATACTAATTACCAAGTTATATTAATGACAAAACAGGTTGCATAGCTTCTACATTGCTAATTATGCATTAATTTGAAAATAAGCTTTCTGTTGACTTTTTATGATTAACTTTGACCCGACAATTGACCTAGTTAGACTGGGAATCAGAGGGTGCCCTTTTAAGGGTTTATTGTCCACATAATTACCAACTCATATGTACTTTCAATTTGAAATTTGACTGGACAAATTAAGGTTAATAACGAAGTCAAACCTTATTTAAGACGGATTCACTTTAGGCTAATTAACTAAGTAAAACCGAATTAAGAAAGGTTAGGGACACTTACTGAAGTCCTATGCACGACTAAGGATGCTTGGGAAGTGGCCTTGAGCTCCAGGAATCTCCAGAAATTGAGTTTGAATGGTTTTCAAAGTGTATGCCAAAGTGTTGCAACAATGGGTTCTTATATAGTGAGTTTAATTCATCAAGATCATGCCACAATAGCCTATAGATGTTCCTTGATCACTTCCAGGTGTCCCTAGGCATGGAAATACCATCAAACAAGCCCCTTGAATCGAATACAAGGTTTCTAAGTCGGTTTAACTTGCTGAACTCGCACCTGTGCATGATTTCTGACCAGCTAAGGTCGTCGCGTAGCGCGACGGCAGAGGGGGTTGTTGGTGGCGCTACGCCAGCACCTCGGTCACCAGTCACACAAGTTTCAGCTATTTACATTTCAGCCCCTGGTCCTTTCAAACGTGGTTTTAAGTTTATTTCTTGCACTTTTGGTCCTCTAACTTGACTTTTAAGGGCTCCAAGACATAATTAAACATTGTTAAGTCCTTGGTTAACTTTATGATCACCCGTAAAGCCTTGAATTTCAACGTTGACGCTTTTAACCCTTTGTATACGAATATTATCATAACTTTCTCATACTTTATCGAAACCTTGTGAAATTTTTATCACATATTCTAGTGAGTATAATTTATCGTTACAAAGCTTCGAGTTCGCTAAAAGGTCACTCAGAGATGCACTTTAAACATGTTGACACATTTAACCCCTGTAGTTTGTAATCTCTCACTTTCTTCCACAATTAGCTTCGTATGATCCATAATTCCTTCGTTTAAGGGTATAAACATCATGTAGGGTTGTTGAAAGATATATTTATCCATTTTTGACACTTTGAACCCTTTTATTCACATACTTTCCTTGTTTGTCAACTTTAGTCCCTCAAAAGTAATCTTTTACACGTTTAAAGCTTATGACACGTGTCGATACATTATTGGACATAAATTTTCGAGGTGTTACACAAAGGGTCTCAAGCTAATGTTGTGCACTCAAGTGAAATACTTACGCCAAGAGTACTTTGCCTTTTTGGCCCACATTGTGGAAAAGAATGACAAAGGAAAAGGAGTGAGTAATGTTCCGGTCGCTTGTGATTTTCCCAACATTTTACCCGAAAACCTACCTGTTCCTCCTCCTCGTTCTGTCGATTTTTGAATTGACCTCATTACTGGCACTACACCCGTTGCAAAATATCTAGACCCCTTCGAACTTTCGGAGATGAAAGAGCTATCGAGCCAACTTCAAGAATTACTTAATAAAGGCTTCATACGCCCTAGCACTTTTCCTTGGGGTGCTCCAGTTCTATTTGTCAAGAAGAAAAATATGGTTCTTTTCGTATGAGCATCGATTATCGTGATCTTAACAAACTCACTGTCAAGAATCGTTATCCCCTTCCTCGCATCAACGACCTCTTCGATCAACTCCAAGGCGCAACATGTTTCTCTAAAATCAATCTTCGTTTCGGCTTTCATCAATTCCGAGTCCTCGAAGAGGACATTCTTAAAACCGCTTTTTGTACTAGATACGGTCACTACGAGTTCGTGGTCATGCCTTTTGGTTTGAGCTATGCACCCGCGATCTTCATCGATTTGATGAACCGTGTGTCTAAGCTTTATTTGAATCATTTCATGATCGTATTCATAGACGATATTATCATCTATTCCATAACCCAATCCGAACACGAGTGATACTTGTGTCTAATGATAAACTATATGCCAAATTCTCCAAGTGTAAATTTTGGCTAAAAGAAGTTCAATTTCTCGGTCACGTCGTGAACTAGAAAGGTATTCACGTTGATCCTGCTAAAATCGAAGCCGTCAAGAATTGGATTGAACCAAAGTCACCTTCCGAGATTTGTTCCTTCCTTCGATTGGCGGGTTACTACCGTTGGTTCATCTCCAACTTCTTGAAAATTGTCGTTCCGCTCACCTCGTTAACCCAAAATGATAAACTTTTTGTCAGGGGTTCCGAACAAGAGGATCCTTTTCAAACACTCGGTGACTTGCTTTGCAACACTCCTATTCTCACTCTTCCTAATGTAAAGATGATTTCGTTGTCTATTCTGACGCGTCTAACCAAGGCCTCGGTTGTGTTCTTATGCAATGGGACAAGGTTATCGCCTATGCTTCATGATAACTAAAAATATACGAGAAGAACTACACCACCCATGATCCTGAACTTGGGGCGGTTGTTTTTACGTTAAAGATTTGATGACACTAACTTTACGGGACTATGTGTGTGGTCTTCACAGACCATAAGAGCCTACAACACATATTTAACCAAAAAGAACCCAACATGCGTTAAAGATGATGGGTAAAGTTGCTCAACGACTATGATTGCGAGATTCGCTACCACCCGATAAAGGGAATGTCATGGCCGATACCCTGAGTCGAAAAACTCATGTGAAAGGTATTTGTTGCTTTCAGGTCCAAAACGACATTCAAAATCGTATTCGTGAGTCGCAATACTCGTCCGTCAACGAAAGCAATTTGTATAATGAGATGAAGTGTGGTGCCGAAAGCCAACTCGTAACCAAACCCAACAGTATTCTTTACTACCTCGATCGCATTTGGATACCAAACCGTGACAATATTCATGACCTCTTGATAAAAGAGGCACACAAAGCTCGATACTCTATTCATCTTGATGTCGATAAGAAGTACTTAGACCTTCGTCAAACTTATTGGTGGCCTGGCATGAGAAAGACATTGCCACTTTCATATCTAAATGTCTCTCGTGCTCCAAAGTTAAAGCCGAACATCAACGTCCTTCAGGTATACTCGAACAACTAGAAATTCTAGTATGGAAACGGGAGAGTATAGCAATGGTCTTCATAACCAAACTTCCCCGCACTTCCTCCGGTCAAGATCGCATTTGGGTGATCATCGACTGTTTAACCAAATCCGCTCACTTCCTCCCCATTAGTGAAGATTATTAAGTCGAGAAATTGGCTCGTATATACACCAACGGGATCATTTGCTGCCATGGTATTTCTATCGACATCATCTCGGACCACGATGGTCGCTTCACTTCGCGTCTTTGGCAAACCTTTCAAACTGCTCTAGGCACTCAACTCAATCTTAGTACAGCTTTTCAGCCTCAATCGGATGGTCAAACCGAGTGTTCTATCCAAACCCTTGAGGACATGCTTCGTTCATGCGTAATCGATTTTGGTGGCAATTGGGACATAAATTTACCTTTGGTCTAATTCTCGTACAATAACAACTATCACCCTAGTATTCAAATGGCTCCATTCGAAGCCTTGAATGGTCGTAAGTGTCGTTCGCCTATTTGTTGGCACGAGATCGGAGATGCACAAATCACCGGTCCCGAGCTCATACAAGAGACGACGGACAAAATTTTACAAATTTGCGACAACCTACTCAAGGCTAGAAGTCGACAAAAGAGTTACGCCGACAAGAGACGCAAACTCTTGGAATTCAACGTTGGTGATCACGTACTCCTCAAGGAATCCCCTTGGAAGGGAGTAGTTCGTTTTGGTAAGAAAGGCAAGCTCACTCCTAGCTTCGTAGGCCCTTTCAAGATTCTCAAAAGGATCAGCAAGGTAGTGTACCGTTCGGACTTACCTCAAGAACTCAATAATGTATATCCTCTATTCGCATTTTTGTGCTTTCCACATTTAGTGTAGGATCGTGAAACGACCTAACGAGTCGATCAGAAGAGTGCTCAGACAGAATCAGAGGCGGAATTCATTGATTCGGTCTTCGTTTAGCTTGGATTCACTATTAATTGTCTCGTATATTGATCTCTAAACAATTTACAAGCTGGAAACACTTCGACGGCACCTCGGCGTCGGAAACAAGAACATTACAAATGAATTCGTTTGAAGAGTATTTATAGGCCAAGCCCTTCCGTTTGAAAGCGGCATGACATGCTTCAAACGGAATGGCATGCTTCAAACTTTTGGCACTCTTCAAACGGACTGGCACTCTTCAAACGGACTGGCACTCCTCAAACGGAATGGCCTCAAATACATCTAAAACCTACCCTATTTCTCGTATAACGTGCCCTGATCTATCAATTCTAGTATAATACTCGATACAAGACGAAGTCGACAAACGTATGCACTAACAGACTCCCCCTCGGATGTTGACGAGTCTGAAGTATCGAGTCTTCTCATTCTTCAGTCTTTACCGGTCTTCGGGCTCTTTTACAATCTGAGACTCGAGCGAAGATGAAGTCAACAGACAACTGCACCAACAGACTCCCCCTTGAATGTTGACGGAATCTTCAGTGAGAGTCTTCATCATAACGACTCTTCAATCTTGATCGGTCTTCTTTCTTTCTTAGCATATACCAAGATCTTCTATTTGGCTCTAACCTCGTCAGACTCCCCCTCTCATCATGATGGGGTCGCCGCCTGGAATTAGCTATCACCATGAGATCAAACCCTGGATTTAGTTCTATTCAGCTCAACTCCTACACACATTTTCTCACCAAAACATAAGTTTTTACTTAAATCAATAAGAAAAACTTACTTGTAATAGTTACATCAAGTTTAAATTAATGATCCTGATTAACTAATCTTAACTTCTTCTTAATTCAAAATTTTACAATTTAGCACACACACTCCCAAACCTGTTCATCATGTTTTGCACTCGGAATTTTGAAAATTAACTCTCCAACACCAGTTGTCGAAAATCTTTTTGGATTTTTCAAAATTTTATGCTAAAACACTCCGAAAATCTTTTTGGATTTTTTATAACAAAGGAATGTATTAAAGAAATATATACAAACAATATATTTTTGTGAGTTTGCGTAAGAGGATCATATCAGTTTTTGACCAATCACTAGCACCGTTAAGCTTTAAACATTTTCAGTTCTAAACGATTCACATAGATTGACGATATTGTTGTCCACCTAAACTCAATCTAAAAACTTTCGACATGCTTACCGATACGTTTAAAGTATATTAATTATGCACTAAGTTCTTATGGACCCCACGATCTCAGCATATCCCCTCATCATGCAATACACTGACTCAAATAATGCCTTTAAACTTTTATCAACTGTGATTTTTGCAAAAACAAAGCAGAATGTTTAAACATTAACAATCAGGTCGATACTTCCGTATACGCAGAGAAAGTCCAATGTTTAAACAAAATAAGAAAAATAAACCAAGTTGAAATTGTTTAGGCTTTAACCACCAGGTCGATATTTCCGTATACGCAGAGGAGGTCCAAAGCTTAAACGAAACACCAAAGAAAATAAAGCAGAACGTTTAGGCATTAACAACCAGGTCGATACTCACGTATACGCAGAGGATGTCCAATGCTTAAACAAAATAAAGAAATAAGACAAGTTTAAAACTTTGCAAAATAAAATGCACAATCACAGCGACTTTTCAGCAAAGTTGTGAAAGTTCACAAACTTAACCAGTTTTATGTCTTTCGACAATCAGCGATTACTGAGTAGGCACACAATCAAGAAGGACAAAACTAAGTACTATGCTTTTGACCATGTTTCCCACTAGAACTAGGCTTTTTCATTTAGGTTTGTATCGTTATCGCAAATCTACTAGTCTAGCTGAGCCTACCGTCACATCTTTAGTAAGATCGTTTATCACATTTTATCTCTCCATTTCTTTAGCATGCTGTGACAGTCCAACTGATCTACTATCATTTCCTCTTTTTACAACAAAACTCATTTTTTCATTTTTCAATGTTTTTGCCATTTTCAAATTTTCTAATTTTTTAAAAATTTTTACTCCCCCTAAAATCAAAATATGTTTCAATTTTGATTTTCTGAGAAAATTTTAAAATCAACTGTACAAGAAATGTGACAACATGATGAGAATTACTTCAATTCTCCATTCACTTGGCTTGAACAATCAGAACTCCCCCTGACGACAAAAACATTTTCCCATGATGATTTCAAAACACTTAAGTTTGTATTAATCAAAATGGTTTTTCCGGAAAATAAGTTTTGTGAGTCATTTCTCAAACATGGGGTTTCATTCATCACCTTGTTTTCTTTAACCACTTGTAAAAACTAACATTTTTAAGATCAATCCACAAACATCACTTGTAGAAAATCAAGTACAACTTAATGTCCCCGATTTACCACTTTTAAGTCGAAATATCACCGAAATGAATTTCTCAAGAAATGTGCCGATACCTGCTCCACACTTACCAACCTGAAAGCTCCGGCAAGTCAGATTTTTCTATTTGAAAAAGTTTCACCCAAGCCTGACTGTCCTTGGGTAATTTTGAATTCTTGTTCAACAATGGTGGAAAATTTACATAATCCATTGTTAGACCAGAATTCTCAATTTTTACCTCAACACACGGCTCTTCTGGCTTTACCACACCAGATTCATTGCCTGAACATAGCTTGTCTGACTTTGATGAGCCAGATTCATCGCCAATACGTGGCTCCTTTGTTTCCAAAGAAACAAATTCATCACCAGATTTTTTAATCTCTTGATTAACTGTCTTCTCTTTCTTTACCATCCCTTTCGTCCTCAAATTTGTATCTGATGAATTCGTTTTGCTTGATTTGTCAGTCTTTGGCGAGCAAGACGATTTATCAGAACTTTTATCTGTTTTACCAGTTGTATCCGAGGACAAAATCCTTTTGAGATATTCTCGTGCTTTCTTTCTCTTCTTCCTCAGTCTGTCTTTTTGCCCTTGTGAAAGCTTCACTTTCTTTTCGTCCACTTTCTGTTCTTTGGGCTTGACATTGACTGATTTCTTTGCCATTTTCTGAGATTCAGCCCTCGATCTTCTCATTGATCTCATTGAGCAATCTCTAGCAATATGGCCAATGATGTTGCAGTTAAAGCATATCCTCGTCTCAAACTTCCAACTCTGGCAATTAACAGCAATGTGTCCTTGATAGCCGCATCTGTAACACACTCTGTTATCATACCAATCACCATTTTCAACCCAAACATTCAGATCAAAGCACTGTTTGGCTTGGTGATAATCTTTTCTCCTCTTGTTTACTGGATTTGGCTTTTGAGCACTGTGGTCCGACCTGCACCACTTATTGCCAACAATTTTTTAATTTTCATTTTTTAATTTTTGTAATTTTTGATTGCGATTGGATGATTGATCTGATGAACTTTTATTCTCTTTTTGTACATTTTTCAATTTTTTTTCTTTTTGTTTTTGTTCCACTTTCTTCTTCAAAGGTTTTTGCTTAGAGCATTCTCCCTTTTCAGTTGATTGCGGAACAGTTTCTTGAAAATTTTCTTTTAATTTCAAAAACAAATTCTTTTTTTCAATTTTTTCGTTTTCATCATCAGATTTTTCATCGCAATCTTCAACTATGACTTTATCATAGTTTGTGACATCGTCACTTATTGGAACTGAATTAACTGGTTTTGGGCAGGGAATAGCTGAAGTATTCACAAAAACCTTCAACTTTTCTTCCCATTCCCTGATTTTACCTTCTAACTCTTTGATTTTCTTTTGAGCACATTCAGCTTCTTTTTCAAGTCGAATAATCGTCTGAAGATGAGAATTTATCATTTTTTGCTTTTCAATGTTATTCTTGCTAAAAACCATGGTTGCAAAAATCGCGACTAGCCGGTGATTAATCGCTGACTAGTCGCTAGTCGCCCATTAACTGAGTAATTTTCAGCTAATCAGTCAAAAATCGCTAGTCGGCCCTAATCGGCCCTAGTCGGCCCTAATCGCGACTAGTCGGTCGGGAAAAAATTGGGAAAAAAACAAAAAAAAAATCGGAAAAAATTAGAAAAAATCAGAAAAAAATCGGAAAAGAACACATATTCCGGCCAAAACCTCCCAGATTCCAGTCAAAACTTGTCCACTTAAAAAAATTACGTATAAAATATATGTATATATGTATAAAAACTTAAAATTATACATAAAAAGTCCGATCCGATTAATCCCGAGTAATCCCGAGTAGTCGCTAGTCCCTACCTCACCGACCCGCTAGCGATTAGCGAGTTCTCCAACCTTGCTAAAAACAGATCTCCCATCTTCAAGAATTTTTATTTGACTTTGAAATTCTTTTTCAATTTTTGATTTTTCATTTCCAAAACTTTTAATTTTATCTTCAAAATTTTTTCCATTTTCTTTCAACTTCTTGTTTTCTGATGTCAAACTGTTCAAGTCATTTAACATTTTCAGATTTTTGCTTCTCACAAATTTCCTGCAAAATAAGAATCTGTTTAACATCAGCTTGCTTCTCATCCTTCAACTTTTTGACTTCCAATGTCAAACTTTCCGCATCTTTCAAGAGTTTGCCATTGTCAGCTTCAAATTTATCACATTTAGAGCACACTGATGCAGAACTTGAAGATTCATTCTTCACAAATTCTTCATTTTTTGGAACTTCCTTTGTTCTTGTCTTGAATGATCCTGCACAAAAAATTTTAACGAAATTAAGAGGATTCGCATTCTCATCAATATAACAACCCCTCTTGTTATTGTATTTCATAACATATTTTGTCCTAACACATTCAACAATCCTTTTGTTCATTTCGTCAATCACATCTAAACTCATATCCTCTAAATGTTTTTCTAAGGACTTTATCAATTCTTTCTTTTTCTTTCCATTTTCATATTCATGAGTTTTAAGTTTACTGATGAATTCTTTTAGATGTAATTTTGAAAAATTTGATTCATTTCTTAAATTTTTCAAAAATTCAATCCATTCAACAGGTAAAGCATCGGCAAACTTTGTTATCTTTTCAGCATCTGTCAAGAATATCTCATGATCTTTTAGATAACCAAGTAAAACATTATATCGGTTTACTAGATCATCCAATGTTTCATTTTTCAAGCACACAAAGTATTTAAACCTTTTCTCCCATCCAATCTTGTTCACCATTCTATAACTTTCATCTATAAACCCTCGATTCCAATCATTAAATTTCTCAAAATAATAGTTTTCTTTTTCATCAAACATCACTTCCATTTTTCAAACAGTCCCGACAAATTTCACTCAAAACACACTTTCAATTGTTCCAAGTATGAAGTGGGCTGCACTAAACAATGATTGGGCCGAGAAGTAAATGAACAAACAAAACTTTTAACTTTCAATTTAAATCTGATTGGCCCACTATATGAATCACATGAACCGAATCAAATCTGTCCGACAACTCTGATGATTAAACACTTTGTCCAAGATGTATCTCGTGAACTGATGGGCCGATGAACAATAAACTCAATTACATGGATTGCACATGTATCGATTACTGAAAAAGATTAATTCAATTAAGTGCAACAACTTTTATCTTTCAACAAATGGCCAACATTATCACAATTTCACATGCAATCCAATGAGTTTATTTGACCATCTCTTATCACATTAATTTGATTGGGCCGATGAAATGATTGCAATAAATGGATTTAGAGATTCACTTAATATGGCCGACAAACTCAATGTTATTCAAAGAATCCAATTGGACCTTCAAATATTAATTCATTTATGATAACATGCCAACTGACAAAACATAACAACTATTGGACCGTTTGTTTTGATCACGCGTTTGAAACAACACTTGTTCAAATGAAATCCCAAGTTCAAACTAAACACCTTTCAAACGGAACCATTTCAAACGTAATAGGTCAACTTCAAACGGTATAGGGTCAAATTCAAACAGAAACGGTCAAATTCAAACAGAAACGGTCAATTTCAAACGTAATAGGCCAACTTCAAACGGAATGGTCTATCACGTCATCATTTGTTGAACAATTTTAAACGGACATACGTATTTTATCAAGTTTTAGTTCGATTTAAAGTCCAAAACTCTCAAGTATTGGTTAAAACATTGTTATGTATATTATATGTGAAAATCAGCCGTTTTTAACCGTGAAAAGTATCAATTTTATGAAAGAAGGTGTAGAAAATCAGAATTTGCTAGCGAAAACGAGCAAAACGGTAAGAACTCTTCCTCCTGAGCTCTGATACCACTTGTAGGATCGTGAAACGACCTAACGAGTCGATCAGAAGAGTGCTCAGACAGAATCAGAGGCGGAATTCATTGATTCGGTCTTCGTTTAGCTTGGATTCACTATTAATTGTCTCGTATATTGATCTCTAAACAATTTACAAGCTGGAAACACTTCGACGGCACCTCGGCGTCGGAAACAAGAACATTACAAATGAATTCGTTTGAAGAGTATTTATAGGCCAAGCCCTTCCGTTTGAAAGTGGCATGACATGCTTCAAATGGAATGGCATGCTTCAAACTTTTGGCACTCTTCAAACGGACTGGCACTCTTCAAACGGACTGGCACTCTTCAAACGGACTGGCACTCCTCAAACGGAATGGCCTCAAATACATCTAAAACCTACCCTATTTCTCGTATAACATGCCCTGATCTATCAATTCTAGTATAATACTCGATACAAGACGAAGTCGACAAACATATGCACTAACAGACTCCCCCTCGGATGTTGACGAGTCTGAAGTATCGAGTCTTCTCATTCTTCAGTCTTTACCGATCTTCGGGCTCTTTCACAATCTGAGACTCGAGCGAAGATGAAGTCGATAGACAACTGCACCAACATTTAGAAAGTTGTAATCGCATATCTATTATTGGAAACTTGTATTCGTATTTCATTCCCAATCTTTTAATCTAAGACTTTGATCATAAATGGAAATTCACCTTTATACTTATACGTGTTATATCCATACTTGTATTTATACGCAATCAGTACTTGAATACACATTATTTTATGCTTCAATTACCGTTCATACATACACGATACGTAATACCTACATACATACACGTTACATACTTAAAAACAGGTTAAAACATAAAGTTTTAGCATAAAATAACAAGTATATAGAAGTTCACGGGCCAAAGTCGTCGAAAAACAAACCCTGACCCCCAAAATAACACATCGCGTTGATAGAGTCTAAGCAACCGTCGTCTCAACAAAGCATCACAGACCCAACAAAAAACAATCTCAAAAGCATAACGTCGTATACCCATACGCCAAAGTAAAACAGTCTCGGACAACTAAATAGTCATCCTCACAGACCGAATACTCATCAACACACAAAGACCCAACAAACAGCGTCTGAACAAAGCATCATAGACCCAACTAAACAGTACAAATAGTCTCCGAAAACTAAAAAGCAACCATCATCGACAAAGCAACATCAAACACACAAAATCCAACAACTTTTGAACCCATGCAACTATGTTATCGTACTATAAAACACAAAAAAAACCCAACAAAACAACATCAAAGTCAACATCGGACACGAACCGTCAAAAGCGATCAGTATACCCAAAACATTAGCCGCCTCGAAAAAAACCTAAAATACGTCTTGCTTACAAATGAAGTTAACACTAAGCAGACCGTTAGTTCAACATTCCGGTAACATGAATAACAAACAAACGCACCGAACAAAAAGTTATAAAGACGGAAACCCAAAATCAAATACGATCAAACAACATACAGCAAGACAAAAACCAAATACCTAACGGCATTCGCCTGAAAATGAACATAAGTAAGAGATGTAACCCGAAAACCAAATTGTTCAAAGAGTAATACCCAAAAAGCAAGACGATCCAACAACATACATAAACAAACAAAGAAAGTACTCACCTAAAGTAGTCGGAAAGTTGCCGGAGAAAGTCAGGTAAAGTAGTCCGCGTGTAAAAAGAGATAGCAAACCGTGTAGAGAGAGGGGGAGAGCGTAAATGAGAAGAGGCAATGAGGGGTTAACCTTTTAAACCCATCGTCGGCCCAAAAGGTACAAACCAAAAACTCAGAAAGCCTAACAAACAACCAACCCAAAGCGAGTAAAGCCATAAAACACAAGGTACAATCAATGATACACATAAATCTTGTTAATTAACGTTATATAAATTCGATAACCTTTTTAAGTTTAAATGATTCAACTTATTTTAAAATATAAAAGCGTTAATCTCTTTAAAGAACCCAAATCAAATTTCCTTTCTTCTTTCTTGTGTTATCTTCATGTATCCTTTTCCTAGATTCACTTTTCAACAAGTCAAAATTTAATTATAAGAGACTACATTTGAACATTTTTATTGGAAATCTTTAATGCTTACACATGAAACAATACCAACTTATACACTAATTCTATACCTATATTAATTTCTAACATGCCAATGAACAGTAATGTTTTTTTTTTTGTCTTTTATTGGTTTTCTCTTTTTCGATTTTTCTTTTTTCTTTTTTGATATAGTAACTTTATGGTTTTTTAAATCTGTAATAAAATTTTAACTTTTTATAATTTTGCCATAAAAGTTAAACGGGTTTATTGTTTATTAGTTTTTATTTTATGTTTGTTTTTTCTGGAATTGTTGTCGTTCGGTTCTTCGGTATTTTGTAGTCACATTTGCTCATTCAAGTTTTTATACTTGATAGACTTTCTAATATGTGTCGGTATAAATTCGATTTCGTCTACTTATTACGTTACGTGAGTCATTTGGTGTTATAAATTTGTGTTTTTGTTTTACGTTTTTTCCAGTTTTGGTCGTTGTTCCGTTGCTACATAGCATGATTTTACGCCTCCCAACCCCGCAACGCTGGTTGCACGGTTTTACGCTCTCCGCCCTGCAACGCGGGGGACTTAAGACTAGTTTATAACATTATGGCATAAACCAATCAATTTTATTGCCCGAATATGACACGATAATATATTGGGTGAAAACAATTATTTGTTAGAACAACGTTGCAATGTGATACGAATCTATTTTGATTATGATGTGAACATGCAATAAGCATTGCATGATTAAGTCGTAAAAGGACTAAGAAATTAAAAGGTATGATTTTTAATCGTGATATGATCATGTTTTTTGAAAATGATCTTTCTCCCTTTACCAACATTTTCAACTAACTATACATATTTTGGGAATGAACATTTTTTCATAAATAGGCCAATTTTAAACTTGTTTTTGAATAAAAAAAAAAAAACATAGTTTGAACACATAGTTTAATCGATAATGTCGTTTTATTACAAACAATTCTATTGTGTATATGACAAATAAAACATGTCTGAATTTGGATTAATTTTTTTTACGTTTAAAACATGTTAATCAACTTAAAACAAAGACGATTACAGACTAATGGCAGGTAGACGAGCTACAAGTTGCGCCGCTACCCCCTTCTGAATAGCAAACCTTACCCTGCTAAACACAAAATCCTGCCCCTTAACATGCACGGTGTTACTGCTTACCATCTACTGAACCCGCTTGAGGAACTGCACCGCGTCTGGGGCGAGAGCGCCAAAGGTATCGAAAGCGAACGGGACGAACACGTGCTGATTCTCTAAGCAAGCTTTTTCGTGCTTAGCTACTTTGTTCTCCTCTGCCTTGGTTATCGCTTGGCCCGCCACAAACCCGTGGTCCCTTAGCCCAATGAGGGGGGACACACCCGTCAAATCGACGCACGCGTGTTTCCCTCCTTCCCACCAAAAAACAAGAATGTTAGCAGGTCGTAGGGTAGGTCTCTCTTCTAATGGATCGGTTAAGAAGTTCACCGGAGCTTCCTTTTTTGCCGAGATCCCTGCCCGCTTAAGGACATCATGAAGCACATCTCGAACTAAATCATGTCAATATTTAAAACCCGGTAATTCTTTGCAATGGGCTACATGCTCCCAAAAAGAATCCAAACAAGACTTCCGACGTACAGGACACGGGTCATCAACCGGGAAAAGGGGTACCATCAGCCGGTACTTGAGGATAGCTCGGTATTCCACAGTCGGCATACATTGCCCTAAACCTTCGATGGGAACAACAGACAAGAAATCCTGAGCATGGGGGGACTCGCAAACACTCAAACATGGCTCGCTGTCGCGGGGACAAGACAAACTTCTCTTCAACTGTCTTGACGATTTCGCCATATAAGGCATTAGCCAAAATTTTCTGGGCTTTAATGGGGGCGGTGTCTTTAATGTAGAAACCGCCGAGATCAAGATCGGGAAGAGAACTATGCAGATTATCCAACGCACCCCTGTAATCAGAGTCCAAAACCCACCACCACATTCACAAAGGATGTGGTCTTGAAGAACCCAAGATTGGGCCCTTGAAGCCACAAAAGCGTAGGAAGAGGCATCCTCAGCTGAGCAAATCCCAAGCCCCCCAAAACGGGTCAGGAGGGAAGCTAACCTCCATTGTAGGTCCCCGAAAAAGGCACCCCCACAAACAACAATGACCTCGATCGCATTTCGAAGCCGCTTGTCAAAAACAGAGACGGCTTCCCCGACATAAAAAGGCTGACACGTCCTGAGCCCAAACAGTAGTTTAGCAACCCCCATGCACGAACGAAGCAGAAGGAGTTCGCTCTAAGGGTCCCGAAGACGTTTGAGGCATCCCATCAACTCAACCGCACATTTGGCTCTTTTGAGGGCTAAACCACTAACTAACTCCCCATCTCTACCCACCCAAGAGTTTCACACCATACACCAGCCTACCAATCTCCCGCAGAAATAAACCCTCTTGACCCTTCAGCACGTCACATGTAAAGAAACAAAAATTAAATGGTTGACATTAAGAAAAACTATATTGTGCAAGCATGAGAATTTTGAACCAATAGTATCACATACAATTAGGGTTGGAAGAAAAGCTGGAACCCAATAGATCCCAAAACATTCTTGGCGTATAATGTGTCTGGTATTTGGGTACGTAATTGAATTAGATTTGTAACAACTTTTTTCACGGATATGAGTATAAGCCCGATTTGCATACCTTCTATCACTACTACAAAATAGAGCTTTAGACGGGGTGATATGGGTTTTAAGACGGTGTTTTCAACACCGTCTTAAACAACAGTGGTTTAAAATCGAGTTTTATTAGACGGTGTTCAATTTGCACACCGTCTTAAACTTGATGAACACCGTCTTTTAATATAAAACCATTTTTCAAATATTTATTAAAACAAATATTTTGAACACCGTCTTAAACTTGATGAACACCGTCTTTTAATATAAAACATTTTTAAATATTTATTAAAACAAATATTTTTTAATACCTTCTTATAAACATTTGCTGAAAAAAAAACATTTGCAGTAAAAAAGAAAATCATTTCCAGAAATACACATCAAGCTACACCAATGGAACATTTTCAAATCAAATCAAATCAAACCAAACCAATACACATTCAATTTGGAAATAAACCCGTCAAATTACAATCATTTGTTGAATACATAACAAACTACGTCAAATTGTATAAATAAACTACATATAAAGCTAAACTAACGAAATACCTAACTCGCTAAAAGACTTCGGCATCAACGTCATCAACAAAACATCTATATCATTATTCGTAGCCTCTCTCGTGTCGTGCCACATCTAAAATAAAAATAAATAGAAAGAGTTATTACAAATATTATAGACTAAAACTAAAGGCAAAGAGAAAAAAAATCCGTAACAACATCGTCAATAAAGTTATATACATCTAAAAACAAGTATATAATCAACTAAACCTTATGAGTTTTAAAAAAATTAAATTCGAATGTGAGTAAGCAATAATTGAAGAAGAATGGTATATACCTGCCTATCAATAACATTTATCTCAATGGGATTGGCTGCATCACCAGGCTGAATAACAACAATATTTTTATTAGGTGAGCAAATCATGCAGCAACAAAATCAATAAAAATATATTTGTTAGATTAATGATAAGTAACCTGTTTGTTATACAACATTTCCCACACCAGGTACTTGAAAAATCCTTTTCAAAGGATGTGAATAAACCCCACGATGCCAATCGGTACAACCCCTAGTGCCAACCCCATTATCCTTTAACTCCACTGCATACAATGCTTTCAAAACACTAACCACATTCCCATATTGTGTTTCACTTGTGTATTCATCATATTTTGGATTACCCTAAATCAACGAGTTTTTATTGTCAAATTTGTATTGATTTGCATCTTTAGGGTTCTAATTTTTGAGTTCAGTGATATCAATTAGCCATTAATCATCTCTCTGATATCAATTAGCCATTAATCATCTCTCTACATCTCAAAATTAATTTAGTATATATATATAAAGCATGATTCCAGAGAGTTGGGGTTTAATTATTATTTTACATATTCCAATAATTCATACACTTGATTATCCTAGGCTCTGATTAGTTCTCATGTTTGTAGGCTCAAAATTGTGAATTTACTGGCATCTTCAATATTGAGGACTACAAAGGTAACTTTTTCATTTAGAAAAATGTTTGAATGTTGCTTATTAAATCAGATTTCAAAACCATGTTTGATGAACTTTTGTAATTGTATTTCACTGTATAGGTTAATGAATCAAAATTGTCATATTGAATGTTTCATAACCCGATCTACCTGTTGATAGGTTAATGAATCAAAATTGTCATATTGAAAACAACCAAATTTACTAACATATTTTTTTTAACTCTTATTCTCTGTTATGGTATATTTGGGGACATAGGCAAAATTTCTTAGGTAGACTTTCTTATATATCTTTATGATTTTATTAGGTCAAATTTCTTAGGCAGAATTTCTTATATATCCTTATGCTTTTATTAGGTATTATCAACCTTAATGGCTGATGAGGAATCAAACTTGATTATGTATCAGAGATTGTTCTGTCGAGAAGAAAAAAAAAGGACCGGCAATTTGAAGAACAGAGCAGTTGGAACAACGTTTTAAGAAATCAAAAGGTGATAACCGATTAGAGATTGTTATGTATATCAGCTTCACGGGTGGAGGTGTTGGGTTCATTACACTTTGGTGTGTGTGAGTATTCGTGATATATGATGGCGGAAAGGGCGCGAGGCACTAGCACCCTGTGTGAGTCTTGGTGTGAGTCCAAAAGGGGAGCAATCGAGTTAGAAATCTGGGTGTAATATGAAAAAAATTGGGTGCTAGTGTATCTGCCATTCATATTCGATTCGTGTACGTGCTTTCAGTTCGGGGGTGCTAAAGTACACAATGGGAAGACAGGATGAATTTTAGTTCAGGGATTGTATTGGGCAAGTCTCAAACTTAGGTTTATGTCTAGAAGGTTTGTAAAACCATGCTCATGATGTGATTTTGTTGCTGTTATTCGGTGCCAGCTACTTGCAAGTTGGTTAATGGTTAGCCTTGCCTTTTCAAAAAAAAAAAAAGATAATTTTTACCTTTACTATTGTTCCTTTTTAATGATCGATGAACTAATTTTTGGTAATTTAAGTTTGATAATCTAACTAGCATTTAACATGATGTTTTTGTTTAGAATCATTATGCACTTAATATTATTTTTTTTGTTTAGAATACAAAGAAAAAAATACTTATGTTATTTTGACAGTAAATACTTGTCCACCGGGCGTGTATAAAACGAGTTCGTTTGATTAACAAGGTTCAGTCCACCGGACAGGTGTAGAACTAAATTTACCCAAACGGAACCCACTTTGGGTTTTCTTAGAATGCAAAGAAAAAACATGTCATTATACCATTAATATGCCCGTCCACCGGACGGGTATAGAACTAGTTAAATATGGGTGTATTAAGTTAATCTAACCAGCACCACCAGGCATGCTACACTCCAGGTAACAATGCCCTATTACTATTAACAATAACATATTCTCCAATCTCACACCTAAATATCACTACAATTCACATTAATCATACAAACTCATCACTAATATGCTGAACAGCAACCCTAGACCCAATACATTCATCAATTTATATTATTACCAACTCAATACAAACCGAACAACACAACTTCTTACAAAATGCATACTAAATCTGGAATGCATACTAAATAAATGATGAAGTTTTAGGGGAGAACGACTAACCATACCCATGACAGGTTCATAGACGAGACCAGCACCAGATCTGATGTAGGCAGAGGGTGCAGACCCACTGCATAGAAGACGCCGGCGGAATCCTCCGAGACGCCACCGACGATGCATTGTGGCCTTCACCGTCACTTGCACCGCTACATTGAAGTTCAATTTACATACAGATGAGTTGATTTGAAGAAGAATCTCTAGAATTTGTGTATGTGAAGAGAATGAGGGATAAATTAGGTTTAGGGAGAATGTTAAAATTTTGATTGGGAAAAGAGAGGTCAAGTGGGGGGCACAAAGCCCGCCAAGGGTTTTTTTTATTGACATATAAGACGGGGTTTGGTGATAACACCGTCTAAAGGTTCTTAAATTTGTATAAGACGCGGTTTGAGTATAAGACAGGGTTATTTTGATTTTTTTTTGAATATTTTATATAGTTATTGATTTTAAGACGGGGTTATTACATAAACCCCGTCTAAAACAAATATTGAACACCGTCTAATGCTTACTTTTGTAGTAGTGTATCCACATCTAAACCGAAAATGTTAATATATTTTATAACCTTTAAAATATAATTAATAGTATTTTAAAGTTGTTATAAATTCCAAATTATCTAAAACATATACGTTTCAGAAATATAGTTGACTATGTGACACTTCAATTCAATTATTCTGGATGAATTTAAGATTGTGTTTGGAAATCAGTCCAACGAGTAATATTAACCATATAAGATCATAAACATGTGTACACAATGCGTAGGGGATCCAAATCCTCGACGAGTAATAAGCAATGGGTACCTGATAAGTATGGAACCAGGCATTAAACAAAATTCTACATTTGGTTACGAGACTAAAATTACCAAAACACGTCTCATACCCTTCTCATTGTATGCAATGTTAATTTCTCTGATTTGCATTTGATGATTCATCCTATATCACTTGTTTTATAAGAAAACAAACACAATTACTAAAAATTATAATGACTAATATTTTTGTTGATGCAAATGTCCATAATTAGGTAAGAGATGGGATGGTTTGTAGGACCAAGTAATTAGTTAATGGTGAAAACTTGAGTCCTCTAACATGGCACCTAGGGGACCTGAAATCATGGTTGTAGATTTGAAGACATACATTTGGATTCTCCATAAAACTTCATTTAGACCTAATTATCACCTTTCTTTAACTTTTGCATATTTATTATTATTGTACATAGATGTAGATCCAATGGTTTATGTTCACTGATTAATTAAACATATAAATCTGAAAAGGGTTGGACCACCAGACGCACTATTAGGGTTTCAATGAAGTTGGTCTTACTCATACAAAAAGCTTCATGAAGTGACATTAGCTTTGATTTTTAAGCACGGAGTTGTTGGAGAATTCTGTCATGGGTATTCTCCTTCAGTTGGACATGGTCAGTCTTCTAGTTAGAATGATACACGTATAATATATATATATATATATATATATATATGTGTGTGTGTATTTTCTAGTTACTAGCTATGAGTCTATGACTATAACCCTTTGGATCATTGACCTTACGATAGGTTAGGATTTTGGCCTTTGAGGAGCGTGATTTTCTCAAACAATATGAGCCCAACACAAAATTCGTGAGTTTGATTTTAGCCTAGACGTGTGCGATTCACTTTCCGATCAAACTTTTCAAATTATTTTTTTTGTCAAAACTTATGTTATTCAGACTTCTATTAAGGTAAAACTCAAAAGTTCATTAATAGAAATGGGTTATATTAACCCGCAAAAACACTAGCTAGTAATGTTTAGGTATGTGCCAGGTTTGACCCGTCGTCCTGTGTGAACATGGTTTATATAACACCCCAACCCCTGACTTCCGTGTAATGACGCGCGGTCCCTTACGTTTAGTTTTGATGAAGTTTATAACCTGATAGATTCATCTAAAAGTTTATGATCACCTTCTTTTACCCTATATATAATTTACACGATGTAACTTGTGTTGTTATAAAATAAATATATGACGTGGTCTATGTTCCCAAGTTTGAAACACCTTGTCAAATTCTAGAAAAGATGAGTGACTTATATGCATGGATATTTAAATTTACAAATATGCCCATAATATAAAAATAGTCAGTGTTAATGTATGCTGTTTAGGTAGATATGTGTTGGCTTTTTGGTTTGAATTTTAATGCCAGACATCTTGAAGTTTAGATGTCTTGTGAGTTTGATTGACATTGACATAAGGGTAGAGAAATAACATTTTAACAACTACTAGAGTGTGTTAGGGTTTTGCATTT
Source organism: Helianthus tuberosus (assembly GCA_030545235.1). NCBI lineage: Eukaryota > Viridiplantae > Streptophyta > Magnoliopsida > Asterales > Asteraceae > Helianthus > Helianthus tuberosus. Next base: position 188,805,625 of record CM060448.1, read on the forward strand.
AATCGTGCTTGTAGGTTTCTTTATTTTATTTATTAAAATTATGAATTTGATAGGAATCTTACAAAGATTTTCAATGAAATTTCCAGGTCTTAAATGATTTTAAAAGAATAATATTACTCAACTGCAATCACCTTGTAATATTACATAGGATAAATTACACTTTTCGTCCTTTATGTTTGTAGCATGTTGCAATGGATAGCCTTTAACTTTAATAATTACAGTCACAATCCTTTATTTGAAAAATGCATTACATATTTCATCCTTTAGCACTAACCAAGTTAATTTTTAACGTTAAATGGGGTCATGTGCACCCCAAGTGTGGGCAAAACAGTCATTTAATATATAAAACAAAAAGAATTTCAAATTAAAAAAAAAACCTCATATAATTCTCTCTATTCATCTATCTCCCACTCCCTCCTGTGTACTCTCTCTCCCTCTCTCTATCCATTCTTCTTCTTCTACAACCATTATCAAGCCACCACCACCTACACCATAGCCCAACACTGTCAACCACTGACATCATCACAATCAGTCCATCACTTCAAATTATCACTTCAAATCAACAAGTTATTGAAGGCTTCCAAGGCCATAAGCCAGAAAACCAAGCAGAATCTCCAAGTTTGACATCAATGGATGTTGTTTTACCTTCATTTTCACGATTCCTTTTTATCCCGCTTTCTTTAATCGCGACGAATGGGACAATTGTTCCAGAAAAGCAGAGAGAGAGAAACAAAGATCCCCTAATTCACAAAAACCTTGAAATTTTCCATCGATTTCATCAAATTAAAGTTGAAATTTTCTTGCTTTTCGTTGTTTCAGTTGATTAATCCAACACCCATTTCGTATTTCGCCCCTTTTGTTTTCCAATTTTGAATTTTCAAGATTAGGGTTTCGCCTGCTGTAATTCCGATGCAATGCAGGTCTACTATTCACCACAGTTGGGATCTGGAAACAAGAATTCATCTTCGTTCTGTAATTCCGGTGCATATACTAGTCCCGGAACTCCTAATTATGGAGATAAAACTATGTTAAGTTTCAAAAGGTATGGTGTTCAGAAAGAGTATCATTGAGCAATAATAGCAGGAGGCATATTAGTGCGGCTGCACTGATGCCGTTCAACAGTCAAAGAACATTACCTTCGAAATAGGACGATGCTGAGAGGTGGATTACGAGTCCGGTGTTCGGTTTCGGGGTTGCAAGGCGTTAGCAAGGCCGCTGCAGATACGGGCCAAGGCTAAGAGTTGGTCGTTGGGTGGGTCGCCCGGTGTTGCTTACTTTTCGAACTACTTGCCTGCTGTCTCGGTGCTTGAAGGTGGGAGCAACATGAGTTTTCTTGCAGGTTCTCCGCTTACAACTGGAGTTTTAGTGTCGGATGGGTTACAGTTTAGTAATGTGGCTGTAGTGAATGCCGCTCAGCAGTATGGAATGGTCCAATCTGCTAATGCACCAGGAGTGGTGGTGGTGGTCGGCGGCAGGAGTGATGGTGTGAGGAGATTAGGTTGCAGGGGTTTAGAAAGAGAGAGTTGAGAGTGTGTTTGATTTATAATTATAAAATATATTTCTTCAAGTTTTTCTTTTTTTAAATATATATTTTATTAAGTAAATAGGTAAAGTTACAAAATTACCCTTAAGTGAATAGACTTAACAAAAATTTTTAACCTGGTTAATGGTAAAGGACGAAAGATGTAATGAGTTTCCAAATAAAGGATTGTGACTGTAATTATTAAAGTTAAAGGTTATCCATTGCAATTCAATATAAACATAAAGGACGAAAAGTGTAATTTATCCTATTACATAATGAAATGATCAACATTTAACTGCAAGCATGCATATGTTATTAAACTAGGTGTTGCCCCGCCCGCATTGCGGGGCGATAGCCGAATAATTCTTAACCAATTAAAAAAGCAGTACTATAGTTTTGCCAGAAAGAAAAGTAAAAAGCGTGTTAGGCAGCTCCTTGAAACGATTTTTAGCTGGGGGCAAAGTCATATTTTTATTTTTACATGGGGGAAAAATCAAATTTTTTTCATAATGGTAAAATCCTAATTTTTAGCTAGGGGAATACCATATTTTTATTTTGCACTGGGGGCAAAAAAACGTAATTTTGAATTGAGGGTGATATCGTAATTTTGAACCAAGGCGAAAACGTAATTTTTGCTGAGGGTAAAAGCGTAATTTTTTTAGCGAGGGCGAAATCGTATTTTCGGTTTAGCTGGGTGTAAAGTCATATTTTTATTTTGAACTTGGGAAAATCATAATTTTGAACCGAGTGTAAAATGGTAATTTTGAGGTAGGGGAAAACCATATTTTTATTTTTAGTTGGGGGCAAAAAAGTAATTCTAAACTGAGGGTGAAATTGTAATTTTGAACCGAGGGAAAATCGTAATTTTGAGTTGGGGGCAAAAACATAATTTTATTTTGAACTGGGGGCGAAGACGTAATTTTAAACTGGGGGAAAACCGTAATTTTAAAGCGGATATAAAATAAAAAGCTGAGGGTAAAATCGTAATTTGTGAACCGATGGCAAAATTGTAATTTTGCGCCGCTCGCAAAAAGGTTATTATATTTTTTAGTTGGGAGAAAAACGTAATTTTAAACTGGGGGCAAACCGTAGTTTTAAAGTGGATATTAAATAACAAAAGAGTTGGTTCAATAGAGAAGATGCGGCCGTCCATTTCGATCAATGGCAGGGAAACACTATTCCCTGCCATGGTCTTTGTATATGTAAGGTAATGGTGTGGCCTGTGGGGCTATGCCGTTAGTGGTTAGGAGGTGGCAATGAAAGGTGGCGGTGACATCAAACAAAAAAAAAGTTATAAAAGAAATTTTAAATTAGAGTAAATTACTTGTTGAGTCCCTGTGTTTTACTTCTTTTAACCACTTGAGTTCAAAATCAAAAAGTTTAACGCCCTGAGTTTCTAACCACTCATTTTATAATGTTTTGAGTCCATTTTCTAACACTTGTACTTTTAATTTTGAACTCAAGTGGTTAAAATTACTAAAACACAGGGATTCAAAACGTTATAAAATGAGTGGTTAGGGACTCAGGGCGTTGAACTTTTTTTATTTTAAACTCAAATGGTTAAAACCAATAAAACACAGGGACTTAAAAGTAATTTACTCTTTAAATTAAGAAAAAACTCAAACTAAATAATATATGAAACATTATCAAAAAAAAGTAATTAAATATCACTCACGTCGGATCACACATCTTCTATGTTAGTGAGTGACGCTGTGTCTCACACGTCAAGCGATCACCACATAGGACCACACGCTTTAAGACTTGAGGCCATGCCGTCTAGCCTAAGATGTTGGCCTTCTCGAATATATATATATATATAGGGAGATGATCACGAGAAAACTACATCTAAATAAGAAAACTAGAAAACTACCTAAAAAAGCTAAAAACATACCAAATTTTTTTTTTTGCAAATTTTATAAAAAATCGTTATTTTTTATATATAAAAAAAAGTTTTCAAAATTTTTTTTTTGTTGTACTGCACATGTGCATTATATGTGTACTACACATGTGCATTATATCCGTAATCGTGCACATGTGCAATACAACAATTTTTTTTTTGAAATTTTTTTTCCATACATAAAAAATAGCGGTTTTTTTATAAAAAAATCGGTATGTTTTTTAGGCTTTTTTAGTTAGTTTTTTTGTTTTCTCATTTAAACTAGTTTTCTCATGATCAATCCCCTATATATATAGGATAAGGTTCATTTGAGAACCACCCTTATTGTGAGAACTCGAGAACCAATGTGAACACAAAAAAATACCTAAAAAAATCCAAAAAACCCACAAATTTTTTTAATATTTTTCTAATAAAAATCGCTATATTTTGTTAAAAAAAAGTTTTTTTTTTTCGAGTAACAGTTATGGATGCACATGTGCATATGTATCATTTCTTGGAAAAATTCAATAATATATTACCAGTAGTAGAAAAATGCACTTTCATTTACATTACCATATGTAATACACTACTTTTTACATTACCAATATTAGAAATGCACATATGCATCTATATGTATCAACATGAAATAAGGTGTTTTGGTACTAAAAGTTTGTGATTTTAAATGATGAAGTCGGCCCATATACATGTGTTTTGGTTAGTTATATCTAGTGGTTGATGGTTTGATTATATTTGCACTTTATGATGTAATATGTTGTTTGGATGGTATAAAGGGTGTTGATGTGCATATAATAAAGTGAGATATTGGTAATAATATTGTATTATGGATGGTAAAAAGCAATTGTATTGTATTACGGATGGTAGGAGGTAATGGTAGTGTAGTATGGACGGTATGATAGATGAAAGAGGATGTGTATTCAAAGTGGTGTACTAAAACACGTTATAACATGTTCATATATATATATATATAGATGCACATGTGCATTTCTAGCGTTGTTAATGTTATAACAAGTTTATACATATAGATGCACATGTGCATTTCTATTATTGCTAATGTAAAAAGTAGTGTATTATGAATGGTAGTGTAAATGAAAGTGCAATTGTTTGATATTTGTAACGAATTACGGAATTTGTCAAAGAAACAATACAAATGCATATGTGCATGGATAACTGTTATTGTTGACGAAATGTAGCGATTTTTCCAAAAAAAAATGGAAAAAAAAAATTGAGTGTTTTTTAGATGTTTTTAGGTATTTTTTTTTAGTTGTATTCACATTGGTTCTCACGGTTCTCGCAATAAAGGGTGGTTCCTAACGGATCTTTCTCACATATATATATATATATATATATATAGGGGAAGGTTCTATGCAGAACACAAAATATTGCGAGAACACGGAGAACACAATGAATCACCTATTTTTTCAATCCTAAAAACCTAAAAAGTAAATGAAAACGTTGCAAATGTAAGATTTATTGTTTCTTACACTAGAACTCAAAACAAAATATGGAAAATTTTCACTCTTTGTATAACCTACACATATGTAGGTTATGTGTAGGTTAAATTACCAACATGTATGTAAGCTACGTGTAGGTAAAAAAATATATGGTTTTTTATGTATATATAACACACATATGAATGTAAGAAACGTAAAATTTAAAAAAACATGAATTTAAATCCCAAAATTTAGTGTTTTAGAGTTGTTCTTTTTGTTCTCGCAATAGTTAGTGTTCTGTAATGATCCTCATCCTATATATATATATATAGGGTAAGGTTCATTTGAGAACCACCCTTATTGCGAGAACCAATGTGAACACAAAATAAAAACTAAAAAAATAAAAAAAAACACTCAAATTTTTTTATTTTTTTTAATATTTTTTTAACAAAAATCTCTATATTTAGTTACCAAAAAAAAAACCTTTTTTTTCGAGTAACAGTTATCCATGCACATGTGCATATGTATCATTACTTCAACAAATTCCGTAATACGTTATCAGTAATAGACAATTGCACTTTAATTTACAATACCATCTGTAATACACTACTTTTTACATTACCATTATTTAAAATGCACATGTGCATCATTAGGTATAACCATGATATAACATGTTTTGTTACAAAAAGTTTGTGATTTTGAATGGAGAAGTAGGCCCATATACATGTTTTTTGGTTAGTTATATCTAGTAGTTGATGGTTTGGCTATAGTTGTTACTTTATGATGTAATATGATGATTGGATGGTATAAATGGTGTTGATATACATGTAATAAAGTGAAAATATTGGTAATGGTATTGTATTATTTATGGATGGTATGAGGTAATGATATTGTATTATGGATGGTAGGAAGTAATGGTAGTGTATTATGGATGGTATGATATATGAAAGGGAAAGTGTATTCAAAGTAGTGTTGATACATATAGATGCACATGTGCATTTCTAATATTGGTAATGTAGAAAGTAGTGTATTACATATGGTAGTGTAAATGAAAGTGCAATTGTCTAATATTTGTAATGAGTTACGAAATTTGTCAAAGAAATGATACATATGCACATGTGCATGTTTGTGTATTATGGATGAAATGATAGATGAAAGAGAAAGTGTATTCAAAGTAGTGTACCAAAACACCTTATTTCATGCTGATATATATAGATACACATGTACATTTCTAATATTGTTAACGTAAAAACTAGTGTATTACACGTGGTAGTGTAAATGAAAGTGCAATTGACTAATATTTGTAATGAATTATGAAATTTGTCAAAGAAATGATACATATGCACATGTGCATGGATAACTGTTACATTTTTTTGAAATTTTTTTTTTTGAATTTTTTTTATTAACAAAATATAGCAATTTTAAAAAAAATAGTAAAAAAAATTTGGGTGTTTTTTAGATTTTTTTAGGAATTACTGTTTGTGTTCACACTGGTTCTCGCGGTTCTCGCAATAAAGAGTGGTTCCTAACGGATCCTTCTCATATATATATATATATATATATATATATATATATATATATATATATATTAAGGCTTCAATATAACATTTTATATTGATTTTATGAATTAATACTTCACACATATATAAACCATATATTAAAAAACACAAGTGACGATTCTAACCCCTACACTACTAAGGGGTTGTTTGGCTAAGCTTATTTTTTTGACTTATTTACTTATTTCCTTTTTGAAAAGTTAAAAGGTGTTTGGGTTAACTTATTATGTGAGAGGAATAAGTAAATAAGTAATTCCATTATGACTTATTTGCTTTTCAAATAAGCAAATAAGTAAATAAGTCAAAACAATAAGCTTAGCCAAACAGCCCCTAAGCGGTTGTTTGGTAACTTCTAAATGTGTAAGTGCTGAACTAGTAAGAGGTCTGAACTATTAAGTGTTGAATCGGTAAGAGATCCAAACCATTAAGAGCCAGTATAATGCTTAACCATTTAGAGGCAAATGTCAGACCAATTCAGATAAGAGGCCTTATCCATTCAGACTTAATATATTGCTTAACCATTCAGAAACAAATATCTGAACTATTCAGACATCAGCTCACGAAACAACAGTCTGAATCATTAAGTGTAGAACTAGTAAAAGATCTGAACCATTAAAAGCTCATTAAGAGATGAAACAAACAACCCCTAATTCATTTTATAATTCTTACAAACCTACCCCTCGAGTTTCAAATTTTCCAACTTTACCCACATACAATATACATTGTATGTTTTTAACCTAATAAATATTTTACTAATTTAATTATTCTTCAATTACTTTTGTTCGTTAATTTCATTTAAAAAAACTAATTTGTCACCGAGTGTAAAAAACTTTTTAAAATATTATTTTGACCTCCTCGAGTTTCTAAAGTTTCGAGTTTACCCCTTTCGTTCCTTTACTTTAAAAAACTATTTTTTATGTGTGTGTTTTATGTACGTGTCATTAGGCTTTTTGGCAACTTCTGAATGAGTAATAAATGTTAAACCAGTAAGAGGTTTAAACCATTAAGAGTGAGTGTAATGCTTAACCATTCAGAGGCAAATGTCTGACCAATTGAGATAAGAGGTCTAAACCATTCAGACTCAGTATAATACTTAACCATTCAGAGTCAAATGTTTGAATCATTCAGACATCAGCTCGCGAAAAAACAATCTGAACCATTAAATGCTGAACCAGTAAGAAGTGTGAACCATTAAGAGCCTTATTAAGGGGGAGGGGGTGGTTATCACTTGCAAAAATTTCATCACTCACAACATCCAATCAAGTTCCGCCATGTCATCAACCATTATTCCATCACTCACAACCTTTTTTTAGTGGCAATGGTCATCTCTCACAACACCCAACAATGCCCATCACTCACAACACTCAACAACACCCAACAATACCATCACTCACAATACATTAACGCGTGAAAAATACCAAGCGTGGTAAACTTAACGAGTGATCACTAGGGGTGGCGGTAGTGTTTTGAATATTATAACGAGTGATAGAATTCTATCACGGGCAAAACAATTACCACCCCGCCTCCCCTAACTAAACAAACAACCCCTGAGTTGGTCTACGTTTTGATGTAAATGTTTTTTTTTTCAAAACGAGTCAAATCAAATATAATACGTTTTCGTGCTTATTTTATGTATGTTTCCAGTTGGTTTATGTTTCGATATAAATTTTGTTCTAAACTGAGTGAGGTCAAATATAATACGTTAACATGCGACGCTACAAATTTGAGTTACTTTACGGCAAAATAATCATGTGTATCGCTTGATGTGAATGTGTTTTCTTTTATCCTTTTGTGGTTTTTATAAGCTATAAATAATATCTTTTGATTATACGTATCACTTTTTTTTTTCTTTATACACATTTTTTATGCTTCTTCTTTTTTGGTACGTTTCTGATGTATGAGTCAGGTCATATATTAATACGTTATAATTGTATGATAAAAACTGAAACATTTTACGTTTTGATCCAACCTCAAAGCTTATATAGGTTAAACTAAGTTAAATATACGTTAATACGTACGTTTTCATATGGTTAATTATTATATTAAAATGAAACGTTTAAAAAAAAGCATATAGAACCCATGAAATAAGGACGGGTACCATATGAAAATGAAATCAAACACATCTCGATTGTGGTAGGGGCAAAATAAAGCACATGATTTCACCCATTGATGGAGGGAAAACATGTGAATGGTGGCATCATCCTACCATGGTAGGCTCCACATGTAGCATATTGGTCATCTATGGGACCCACAAATAGCGTTGGGACCTACATGAACTAACCTCCTATTTTGGATATTGAAGTAGGGAGGTGATTAATTATCATTTGTCTTATCAAAGTTTCCCATTTCAAAAGAATTGTTTATAGACAATGGATTGTAATGGCTTCCACCTCATTTCTCTAAAGAAATTAATCAAATACTATTAAACACTTTTAAGGGCCATTAATCATGCTTACTTTGTGGATGTGATTGAAATTGATGCATATATTATCACCTTAAGATTGCCTAAATCTTTATGTGCCCCCACCAAGTTGTGCTTTGTCAAGTCAAATATCAACCAATCAAAATCCTAATTGAACTCCATTTAAATGTCATTGTTTTCATAATAAAAAAGGTAATAACTTCTCTTATACATTTTTTTAACGGCCAACAAACTCAATCCCGAACACTTTCGGGGCACCCACTGGACAAACGGAGTACTCCGAGATTAACCCGAGTCCATCACCAATTCCGGGGAAAACCCGGTAACCCACCCGCCCGTAGGCACGACGGTGAAATTACCGGTAAAACCCGTTTGGCTCAAGGATCCAACCCAGGTTTTTCTGGGTCTCCTATCATTGTCCACCAGTGCCTCACACTGCACCAAGTGAGAGTCGAACCTGCATCTTTCAAGAGAAATGCAAGCCCTCCACCACTTGATCTAGAGATCATTGGCTTCTTTTATACATAATATGAGTAACAATTTAAATGAGCCATATGTATTATCCCTCATAAAAATATATGGATCCTCTACTAATGTAACACTTGTAAATGATCTGTTAGTAAATCGTCTAATAGTGTGCGTTAATGATATATGTTGATGTTTTGTCAGTGAAATCTTTAACTATGCTTGGTTTTCCCACCTTGCTTCACTGATGGATTATCAATGATCGCACTTTCATCGACGAATATTTGTCGCAACACCGGTCAATAAAAATCTTCTGATTTGTAGTGATAATTTGAGAAGCAACTTTGATTATTAATCAAAAAAATGCTTACAATACATTTTTCAAAACTTAATACAAGTTTTATTGTCAAAGAAATCAAAATCATATGTAAACAGTTATATGAATTTTTGTTAATAATTGATAAGAAAACACTAATGGATATCTATTAACAAAACAAAAATGTTGACTAATTAAAAATGAAAATCAAAAACTAATTATGCATCATGGCTTGATTGTGATATTATATTTGTAAAATCAATATGATATCCCACATCATGATACAACTCCATTAATTTTCTAACCAATCTTTTTCTCTAACCAATTACTTTGAAAGAGTCCAAAAAGGATAAACCATCCAAATATGTGACTTAGTTTTGAAGTCGTAATCTCCCTTTTCGGATATGTCTAAAGCATATTTTTTCCAAACAATGTGGGTATGACTCAACAAGTCCTTCCATGTGTTCCAAGTGACACCACCTACTTCTCTCTTTTTTTCTAAATGAATATATAATAGAGTGAATTGCAAGTTTTGTCCTTTATCTTTAGGTCATTTTGCAAGTTTTGTCCTTTATGTTTAAAGTTGACGAGTTTTGTCCTTTATGTTTGAAAATCAAGCACGTTTTGCCCTTTGGGGCAAAACGTGCCTGATTTTTAAGGACAAAACGTGCTTGATTCTTTAAACATAAAGGACAAAACGTGCTTGATTTTTAAACATAAAGGACAAAACATGCTTGATTTTTAAGGCCCAAAGGGTAAAACGTGCTTGATTTCAAACATAAAGGACAAAACTCGTCAACTTTAAACATAAAGGACAAAACTTGCAAAATGGCCTAAAGATAAAGGACATCATCATCATCATCATCATCGTACTCAGTATATCCCACCAATAGCAAAAGCTAAGGTAGGGTCTGAGGAGGGTGGGATGTAGACAGCCTTACCTCTACCCCGTAGGAATAGAGAGGCTGCTTCCAATGAGACCCCCGGCTCGATTGTGGTTTTGCATCAAGCCTTGGACATAAGGCACATAACACTCAGCAATTGAGACAAACGCCAATTGGTGCATGTACCCCCTTGTCTTTCGGCTATCAACGCCACCACATGATGCATGATTAACCATCCCCTCTTTTAACGTTATTTTCACGAAATTAGTAAAATAACGTTAAAAATTAGTGCACTTTTGCTTTTGCCCCCCGAGCGCCCACACATATATACATTATATGTGCATACCGCAAGCGGGGCGTAATAAAGGACATCAGGCCTAAAGATAAAGGACAAAACTTGCAATTCACTCTATATAATATAGAAAATGGAGGAAGATGTGGAGTTAACTTTAAGTCATGTGATCTTTGAAACCCTCTTCACTTGTCCTTTTGTGTATGTGAAAGAAATCGAAACTTTTTGATCAAAATAGTGAAAGTATAAGAAATATATATGCAAGAATCAAAAAGTCGGAATCAAATTGTGATGGAACTAAGACTTCATGTTGGAGGTGAGGACATAGTTTTCTTATTTACCAACTACATGGGTCTAACTTACGTTTCACTAAAATATCATTTTTTTTACTAAAACTATATATATATATATATATGTGTGTGTGTGTGTAGGTTCTAATGATCTAAACGCTAACGGACCGTTGGTTCCGCTCATAGCATCAAACTAGAAACATATACATATCTTAAAGTAACTTAATAAGATTTTAGCAATCTTTAATGTTATTGACTAAGTGTCCCTATATGTTTATCATTTTGTCGATCCATAGTTATTGTCACAAGAAAAAGAAATATAAAACAAGTCCTAAATTTTTATATAGTTATACACTTATACCCCATTTTTATGACAGAGACCAAAAAAAACACAAAACAAGTATAACAATAATCATATATTGAACTTTAAGAGTTAAAGATAAAGGATGCCAACTTTGAAAACTTTTTGAATTTTCATGGAAAGATGCCTAAGATAGATTAGATTTGGACTTATTATAAAGACAAAAATAAACCAAAAACAAATGGGAAGAGGGTTGGGGTTGGGTAGGCTTAAACAAGCAAATGAGACACACTGAAAGTGGTTTTGCCTTGGGCTTTCCCCAATAAAGTAGACACATAGACGGCTACATGAACACCACATGACATGTAAACCATAAAACATTACTTGTACATTGTGGGGGACATCACACATGATCCAAATTGATAATATGTATTGTTTAAAATAAGTAAAACTGAAATTGGTTGGAAATCCCATTTACAATGTATTATTTACGATCATATATCAACCAATTAGCATTGTATTATATATATGTATAAAGAAAATTCATTTAAAGTCCTTATATAATATATAATTAAAACGACTAACATGCCATTTCTATAATACGTCCATTTAGGAAACTAGGCTCTTTAAAAGAAAGGAACGAAAAGCAAGGGTGGAGGAGCGCCCATGCATGTAGCCTTTACGGGTATCAACTCGCATGGGTTACCCCGTCACCACCATATACGGGTAGGCTTGCGGCCAGTGACGGATCTTGCCCGTTGAACGTGCCAGGGCCAAAAGACACGAGCACTAAAAAAAGCCCGGGCCAAACATAGTATATATAAAAAATTTCGATCGAAATGCGAAAAATTAGCATTACGGCCGAAAAACTTGCCCGGGCCGTGGCCCTGCCACAGCCCTTAGAAGAACCGCCCATGCTAGCGGCTAGTGTTCACAGATAGGGTTTGCCAATGAAATGAGGTAGCTTTTGACCGTTGGCAACGATCATCGTTTGGGGATCCGTTGGGATTAAAAAAGATTATTTTAAACTATTTCAAACCTATATATACAACTCATTTCAAGCCATTTTTTCACTTCTTAAATTTACAAAACAAATTATCACACACAAAAAAAGCAAAAAATCTTCAAATGTCATCCATGGATAAACGTAAAATTACAAAAAACATATGATTGGCTAACGGATCACCTTTTTGTTCATTTAGTTTCAACTCGTGTTTTTCAATGACGCGCGTTGCACGAAAGGCATTGGTGTTTTCGACCGACATCATCCTGCAACTCTTCTTTTAACTGTTTCACTTCTTGCAAAGACTGAACGTAGACCCTAACTCTTGTTTCACCACTTAATCACTGTAAAAATTACAGGATTCATGTTTGGGGCATGGGTTGACACGTGGACTTCGAGCCTCCCCGCTGGTGAGTGACGTGTTGGGTCGGTTAAGACAAAAAAAACCTAAAGCGTTAGGTAGATTTCGAACAGGGCGAGCTTGTCAAACGACTTCCGCTCCTTGCCCCGGAACTCGATGTTGGCCACCGCCACCCGGTTTTCGTGACTTATATCACCACCCGGGACGCTATCGTAGTAGGCTTTAAAACGGTCGAGCTTCGGTCGTAGCTCGCGCCACTTGTGTTGGCACGCGTTTAAATTGTGCCGGTCGTTCCCCACGTTGTGTCGATAGCTAGCGAAAGCTTCCGGCCAGTAACGGGTCTCACCGGGTTGGCGGCCCTTCATCGCGTTGTGCCGGTATCAAGTGTGGGTAGCGGGTTCGGGTAGGTGGAGTGAAGGGTTGGGGTAGCGATGTGGACAGGAGTTGGGGTTGGGGGGTTTTATAGTGACTTGCCAAACGGTTATTTTTTAAAATTTTAACCTAGCCGCTATGGCCTAGCCAACCAAGCCAATGAGAGCCGGCCACGGAGGACCTAGCGCCAAACGGTTATTTTTTAAAATTTAAACCTAGCCGCTATGGCCTAGCCAACCCAGCCAATGAGAGCCGGCCACGGAGGACCGCTAGGCATGCCCAACGCCCGGGCTGAAACTCCCGCCCAAGGGGCGACGCCGAAACCCAAACCCACCCGGGGTGGTGACTTGGGCATTTGTACCCAAACCACGGCCCAACCCTCGCCCCATACCTCATAGTCTAATAAATGAATATAAGGTATTGCTCAATATTAAAATTTTAACCTAGCCGCTATGGCCTAGCCAACCAAGCCAATGAGAGCCGGCCACGGGGGACCTAGCGCCAAACGGTTATTTTTAAAAATTTAAACCTAGTCGCTATGGCCTAGCCAACCCAGCCAATGAGAGCCGGCCACGGAGGACCGCTAGGCATGCCCAACGCCTGGGCTGAAACTCCCGCCCAAGGGGCGACGCCGAAACCCAAACCCACCAGGGGTGGTGACTTGGGCATTTGTACCAAAACCACGGCCCAACCCTCACCCTATACCTCATAGTCTAATAAATGAATATAAGGTATTGCTCAATATTAAAATTTTAACCTAGCCGCTATGGCCTAGCCAACCAAGCCAATGAGAGCCGGCCACGGAGGACCTAGCGCCAAACGGTTATTTTTTAAAATTTAAACCTAGCCGCTATGGCCTAGCCAACCCAGCCAATGAGAGCCGGCCACGGAGGACCGCTAGGCATGCCCAACGCCTGGGCTGAAACTCCCGCCCAAGGGGCGACGCCGAAACCCAAACCCACCCGGGGTGGTGACTTGGGCATTTGTACCAAAACCGCGGACCAACCCTCGCCCCATACCTCGTAGTCTAATAAATGAATATAAGGTATATCACATAATAAATAAAGAATGAAAAAATGAAAACTGAATGAAACTGTTCATTCAGTTTTCATTTTATCATATAGTAATGTGTGATATTTTAAATTTTAATTAAAGTCTAATTTCAATTATATTATTTGTTTAATGGAAAAATTACAAGTTTTGTCCTTTATCTTTATACCACTTTTCAGACAGTGTCCATTTTAATGAATGTTGACAGGCGGTGTCATTTACTAGGTATTTTGTTGCAAGTTTAGTCATTTACACCCAACCCTGTTAATTGTTGGGTGTAAAGGACTAAACTTGCAACAAAATACCTAGGTAAATGACTAAACTTGCAACAAAATACCTAGTAAAGGACACCGCATGTCAACAATTAACAAGGTTTTTTAACTAGGTTGGGTGTAAAGGAATAAAGTTGCAACAAAATACCTAGTAAAGGACACCGCCTGTCAACATTCGTTAAAAATGACACCGCCTGAAAAGTGGTATAAAGATAAAGTGTAGGAATCCGTTCGTGTAAAATAAATAAAATACTTTTATTAAATCGAATTACAGGAACAAAACAGAAATGAAATAAAGTACAATACAATTACAACTGAAAAATGAAAAAACAAAAAACAAGAGAACGAACAGAAACACTGTTCTTGGCTGAGGATCGTGTTAGACACGGGTCCCTTAAAACAAATTTCGTGTCTCACAGGAGAACACGTTTGTTTCCAGGATACAACAGCCCAAGCAGTTGTACTGCCGGTCTTGACTCCAACCCGAATGTGTACCTCGAACGCTTGAAGAAGATGGAGTATTCAGAGGGAGAAAGAAATATTTGCTGTTGGTTTTTTCTAGTAAGTTTCTACAGCAGGGGTAGCAACCCTTATATACTGCTGGTCTAGAATCGAAACTGAAAAACGAATTAAACGAGCGAATTAAGTTGCATTGGATGTCTTCAATGCACTTTAATTAGTCATTTAATTCACAGTCAAAAGCATTGACTTCATCAGTTTCGAATGCTGAAGTGTAACTGCCCAGTGTAATTGCACTGTCATAACTGCTGGAAGCTTCTGCGCGCGCCCTTGTCTGCACGCATGCGCCATACTGGCTCAGTCCCATGCGCACCTGTGCGCGTGCGCCGCGTCACCTATAAGCGCCACATTGCGCCTCATCGCCCACGCCACGCGCGCGCGCGTGTGCAAGTGCGAGTGCAAGTTAGGGTGCTCCGCACCCTTCGCGAGTACACTTAGTGAGTGCTTCCATGAAATAATAAGGATGGAGAGTTCCTACTTAAATACCCCTTTAAGTTTCATTTCTCCTCCTATGTGGGACAATGTGCTACTTTCCCACTTATTTCAGCATTCAAGTTTCAAACACCAAACTTTGAGCATTGATAACTCATTCATCTTAGCTCCGTTTTGGACGCGATTTAGTTCGTTTTGAATCTCTTCCAACATAGAACACAAACCCACAAATAAATATATAAAACCCACTCATTTTATTATATTTATTTCTAGTCCAAAAATAGGAAAAAATCATTTTCCTATATTTGTGAAAAATGCTATTTTCACAAAATTTCCAACAATCCCCCACGTGAATAGAAATCGATCTATCAAGTTTCAACGATACACGTTCAACAGTTGAGTATTGCAAGATAGGTAGGGGTAACCTTTGAACCTCCTTTTGTGAAGCATACTTAGCCTCCTAGGGTCTTGTAGACGCGGGGTCTTTGAACAATCCCCCATTTATGTAGGCGACAATATACATTCACACAATACTCTCCCTAGTCGAGTTAAGACCTCATGGTTGTGTCCGTTCATGGTCATGGAACACATTCCTGGTTCTGCGAGAGCTCTAGGATTTACGCCTCCCCACAAATCCATTCGAAGCGACCCCACTTCTCTCTAACATAGGTGATTCCTCTGAATCAATAAAAGCATCATGGTTAATTTGGATTTCCTCAAAATCCTTAACCTCAACATGCTTAACCTTTCCTTCATGTCACTGGTTGGAATGGACTAGGAAGTATACAACTCCCTTTATTGATTTTGGGGCACCCCCCACAGTGATTCCCTTTTGGGTTTATGATTAAGTTTGCCTATTGAACCTAGATCTTGGGATCTCCAGTCAAATAGGTTAGGTTTCCCTCATATTCCCTTCATTTATGGGCTTTAGTCCCATTCCTCTTGACAACCTATACACCTTATATGTGCTTAAGCCTTTTGTTAACGGGTCCGCAATGTTCTCCTCTGACCTCACATAGTCAACTGAGATAACACCCGTTGAGATAAGTTGTCGTACCGTGTTGTGTCTACGTCGAATGTGCCTTGATCTGCCATTGTACATCATGCTTTGTGCTCTAGCAAGAGCAGACTGATTGTCACAATGTATGCAGATCGCCGTCAACGGCTTTGGGCATCTTGGAATATCTTCCACAAATTGACGTAGCCACTCCGCTTCTTCCCCGCTTTTATCTAAAGCGACGAATTCGGATTCCATCGTGGATCTAGCTATAACCATTTGCTTAGAAGACTTCCAAGCTATAGCTGCGCCAGCAAGTGTAAACACGTAACCACTTATGGATCTGTGATCCTTTGTATCCGATATCCAGTTCGCGTCAGTGTATCCTTCGATCACTGCTGGATCACGGGTATAATGTAATCCATAGTCTCTTGTGTATCTTATGTATCTAAGCACCCTCGTGATAGCTTTCCAATGATCCTCGCTCGGATTACTGGTGTATCTACTTAGCCTGCTCACAACATATGCTAAGTCGGGTCTAGTACATGTCATTAGATACATGAGACTACCAATGATCCTAGAGTATTCTAACTGAGAAACACTCTCGCCTCTATTTTTCCTTAGGCGTTGGGTATTATCAATTGGAGTGCGAGGTATACTCGTATCATCCGAATTGAATTTCCCAAGGATCTTATCCACGTAGTGAGATTGACTCAACACAAGACCATTTTGGGTTCTAGTCATCTTAACACCAAGAATCACATCCGCGAGACCCATGTCTTTCATGTCAAACCTCGCTTTCAACATGTCTTTCGTTGAGTTGATCATCTTATCATCACTCCCAATGATAAGCATATCATCTACATAAAGACATAGAATCACATAACCTCTTGGTGTGTCTTTAAAATAAACACACTTGTCGCACTCATTTATTTTGAAACCATTGTCAATCATGACATGATCAAACTTTTGGTGCCATTGTTTTGGAGCTTGCTTCAAGCCATACAAAGACTTGACCAATTTACATACTTTGCCCTTGTTTCCTGGGGCGGAAAAACCCTCGGGTTGTTCCATGTAAATTTCTTCTTCTAAATCACCATTTAGAAATGCGGTCTTTACATCCATTTGGTGAACTTCCAAATTTCTTAGAGCCGCAATTGCAAGAACCAATCGTATAGAGGTTATTCGCGTTACAGGCGAGTAAGTATCAAAGTAGTCTAGACCCTCCTTTTGTCTAAATCCTTTGATCACTAACCTTGCCTTGTATTTATCAATACTTCTGTCAGCTTTCATCTTCCTTTTGAATATCCAACGATATCCAAGTGGTTTGCAACCAGGTGGAAGATCTACTAACTCCCAAGTATGATTTTGCAATATAGAATCAATTTCATTCTTAATTGCTTCTTGCCATTGAGGTCCTTCCGCGGAGGTAACCGCTTCGCGGTAGGTATTGGGCTCACCCTCAACCATATAGCTCATGAAGTCTGTACCAAAATATTTTTCAACCCTTTGTCGTTTACTTCGTCTAAGCTCACCCTCCTCGACCTCGGGTCGTTCATGTCTTTCATCTATCCTCGTAGATGAACTTGGTCCTGCTTCATCTAACCATGTAGACGAACTTGGACCTGCTTCATCAACCGCTCTTGATGAAGGCGCATGTGTTTGTCCTAACATAGGAAACACATTCTCAAAATATGAGACGGTGTTAGAATTTGCCTCCATGATAGTGTGTTTGTGGACATCGGGATTCTTAGACTCATGTACAAGAAAACGATGCGCACTACTTTGATGTGCATATCCTATGAAAATGCAATCAACCGTTTTGGGTCCTATCCTAAGAGCCTTAGGAGGTGGTACAATCACCTTAGCTAGGCACCCCCACACTTTCAAGTATTTGTACGAACGCTTCCTTTTTCTCCATAACTCATATGGAGTTTCATCCCTATTTTTCAAAGGTATCTTGTTCAAAAGATAGTTTGCTGAGAGAATGGCGGCGTCCCCCCACATTTCTCGGTTCACTCCCGAGCTTATCAACATGGCGTTCATTATTTCTTTCAATGTGCGGTTCTTTCGTTCCGCAACGCCATTTTATTGTGGAGAATAAGGAGGTGTACACTGATGTACAATGCCACTTTTTGCGCATAACTCCGCAAAAGGTGCAACATATTCACCTCCTGGATCGCTTCTCAAAGCTTTTATCTTCTTTTTAAGTTGATTCTCAACTTCATTTTTGTACAAGATAAACTTCTCTATTGCTTCGTCTTTACTTTTTAGTAAATACACATAGCAATATTTCGTACAATCATCAATAAACGTGATGAAGCACTTATTTCCTCCACGCGAGGGAACCTCTTTTAAATCACACACATCGGTATGAATTAAATCAAGGGGTTCGGTTATTCGCTCAACCGATTTAAACGATGATCTCGTAAGTTTGGATTCAACACATGTCTCGCATTTGTGATTGGACTCGATATAGAATGTTGGTATCAAGTTTAATTTAATTAAACGTCGTAATGAATTAAAATTTACATGTCCTAGTCTACCATGCCAAACATTAGAAGACTCAATCATGTAAGTAGAAGTAGAAATTTCATTCAAACTTTTGTTATGGTTCACAACCATTACATTCATTTTAAACATTCCATTTAGGGCATAGCCCTTTCCAACAAACATTCCACGTCTAGACAAGACAAAATTGTCCGATTCAAACACTAGACGAAATCCAAACTTGTTGAGCATCCATCCCGACACGAGATTCTTCCGTATCTCTGGGACATAAAGCACATTTGTCAAGGTAAGCTCCTTGCCCGAAGTCATCTTCAAGACGAGCGTGCCTTCCCCCTTGATGCTAGCGGTAGCTTTATTTCCCATATAGAGCTTTTCTTCACCCGATGCTTCCTTGAATGTAGAGAAAAGAGCCTTGTCTCCACAAACATGGCGGGTTGCACCCGTGTCAACGAACCATCCCTTTGGGTTTTCACCCATCGCATTGACTTCTTCAATCATAGCCGCTTCCTCGGTTATCATTGCTATTAGAGGCATACCATCCTCATCAACCATGTGCGCACGCTCACGCTTAGGTTTCTTGCATTGGTTAGCACGGTGCCCCGTCTCGTTACAATTGTAACAAGTACCTTGGAAAGGCGCAAGCTTCTTTTTCACAGCCCCCTTTTTAGGTCCAAGGTTGTTAACCTTTGCTTTCCCTTTGTTGTCCTTTTTACCCTTGCCCTTCTTGCCCTTAGAGGACTCCCCAAATTCCACCATGTTTGCCTTAGCCGAAGCTTGTAAAATGGTGCCTTTTTGGGCCACCCTGTTTTCTTCTTCTATACGAAGACGAAGAACAAGGTCCTCGACCGACATTTCCTTTCGCTTATGTTTAAGATAATTCTTAAAATCCAACCAAGCAGGAGGTAACTTTTCGATCATTGCTGCCACGTGAAATGTTTTGCTAAGTACCATTCCCTCAGCATGGATGTCGTTTAGTATAATTTGCAACTCTTGGACTTGGTTCATAACAGTCTTGTTATCAACCATTTTGAAGTCCAAGAAACGGGCGACAACAAATTTCTTTGTTCCTGCATCCTCCGTTTTGTACTTTTTATCCAAAGACTCCCATAATTCTTTGGAAGTCTTGATATTATAGTACACATTATACAAGGCATCCGAGAGACCTTTTAGTACATAGCCTTGACATATGAAATCCGAGTGCTTCCATGCCTCTACCGCACTCAGAGCCTGAGCGTCGGTCTCCTCTTCCGCAGGTTGGGGAGCGGTTTCAGTCAAGAACCTCGCAAGGTTCATGGTGGTCAAGTAGAAGAACATCTTCTGTTGCCACCTTTTGAAGTTGAGACCCGAGAACTTCTCGGGTCGTTCAGCATGATTCGCCACTGTGGACGCTCCCACAGTGTTGGCAGGGGTACCGACAACAACGTTGACGTTTGTATTTTCAGTCGACATTCTGAAAAATTCCACAAAACCAAGTTAATAAATCTGTTAGAATAATAAATGTGCTGATTTATTATTTTACTAACAAAATCGATGAGTAACAAAATCAGCCTCGTAGCTTCTAAGTCCAACTTTGAAGACTACAAGAGAAGATCTTAGAACCCAAAGACAAAGAAGGAGTAGAAGAACAGAGTACTGTTTTGACAAAGTCGCTACTTTGAATCAAAACAGAGAAAAACCTTTTAAAACACAACCTGCTGTGAAAAAAAAAAATGAAATCACAGCAAAGAAGTTTGTGATTCTACACGAACGGTGTTTTAAAATTTGTTTTAAGATTGTAGGAATCCGTTTGTGTAAAATAAATAAAATACTTTTATTAACTCGAATTACAGGAACAAAACAGAAATGAAATAAAGTACAATACAATTACAACTGAAAAATGAAATAACAAAAAACAAGAGAACGAACAGAAACACTGTTCTTGGCTGAGGATCGTGTTAGACACTCTGACAACTTTACCATCTTTTTCTTTACAACTTTACACCATCTTGAAGGAACTTGTTTCAAGACTTTTCACCATCTTTTTCTTTACAACTTTACACTAGATTCAACCCTAGCTATAAGCTAGTAGTAAGTCTCATCTTAACTTGTTTCATCTTGTTCGAAATTTATGATTTGTAGTAAGATGTTTAGTTGTTTAAATCACTAAATTACAAGGATACTAGAAAATATGAAACATGTGTTATGAACATATAAGCTACATGAAAGTTTACTTGTGACTGAATTATGAAGCGGAATCTTGTGGGTTTGAGGGTTGGTTAAATCATACTTGATGTTTAAAGGTTGTTTTCTTGTTAAACCCGTTAATTGGACACTTGTAACACGATTTGATAACATGTAAAACTTCAAAACAGCATGCTGATGTACTTTTCCAGCCGCCTTCAACAGGCTGTAAACGGACTTTAAAAACTCGAAAAACGGAATTTCAAAAGCCTAAATCGTGTCATTTCGAAAAACGAAGAAAATGGCGCTGGAATCGTATTTTTCTGAGGTCGGTTACTATTTTAAAAATCTGTTTTCGTGACAGCAGCTAAGGCTGATTTTTACTGCAGAAAATTGGGCTGTGCGTTTTCGATCACAACTTAAAACCTGAACCGAACCAGCCCCTGAAACTTTTATCAAAAATGGTCACGGATGTATTTGTGACCCTCGAACTGGAATTTCGATAAACGGACTTACGAGGAATTTTTGACGAATTTTTCCGTAAACTGTGATCAGAATGTAACAAATCTGATCACAGTTCGGTAAACGATTTTCTATAAATTACTGATAATGAACTAGACCCTGATATTTTTACACAATAATTTGTGGGTCGATTAGGACGTTCTGCAAAAATTTGGGAATTTTTGGAATAAGTTAAGTATTTTATTTAAATGTCCGAAAACAGCCGGTTTCGAATATAAATGCTGAATTGACATAAGTTGTGACTTGCGTGTATAAATGTCGAGTATGCTATCGGTGAATGATCTAACATGTTATGTGTGTTACGTGCAATATAGTATGTTTGTTTATGAGTGGGGAATGGATGGGAGGTTTATATGGGCATAAATTGTTAAAGTGTGTACCTGTTATGTGGACGAAGTAATGTGGAAATAAACCATACGTAGGATACGTGTTATGCATGAGAAACTGATTGTTATCCGTACCTTATTAGGACGTGATTGACCGACCTTGACTGTTAACTATATTTGAGAACCTAACCGAGCAAACCGAGGTGAGTTCACACTCTTTCTAAGGCATGGGATTCCCAGGGGTTGGGAATGGGATTGAATAACTACTTGTACTATCATTACTATTAAACTACTTTTTACTGTCCTCGGATTGAAGGGCACGTACGTAAAACCTACGTACACTCATACTTACTACTGTCCTCGGATTGAAGGGCACGTACGTAAAACCTACGTACACGATCATAAGACCATCAACTCTATCACTTTAAGTCCCTCAATTATCGACTTAATCGCCGAGGCCTATGGCGAGCGGGTCATTAGTTAATAGCGCTATTAGGTTTAACAAACCTCACACCGTGCCAGTCGGACGGGCGTGTACTAATGGACTATGGGCAAAGGGTCAATGCTGATAGACATTGACTTAGGGCACCTCTTACATTTTCGTAGCAGTCGATACGCGTGTTCTAGTAACACATGGGAAACCCCCACTAATCTTCGCAAACATGTCAGAAAGACCGCGATGCAAACTTATACGATACATGGTTTACAAAACGAACATATGATTTACGAAACGAATGCTATAACTAAACAACCAAACGTGAACTCACTCAACTTTGTTGTTGACTCGCTGTTACATGCCTTACAGGTCGCTAAACATTTGGAGCTTGCACGAGGAAGGAGTCGTTGTGGTGTGCGGACGGTTATGTCCAGTGTTTAATGTTTAAAACATTATGAACTTATTAAACCTATGTGTTGGACTTTAAACTTATGAACTGCGAACTTATGTTTTGAACCTTACGTTTATGCTTCAGCTGTCTAAATTAAAAAACTTGGTTAGCTAGCTTTTGGTCACCAATCGTATTGTGGTTGTCTTTATTTACTTAAGTACGTTGTTCAGTATGATTGGTGGCTCAATCCTGGTCATGTCACGCCTCCAAGCGGTGATACCCCGCATGGTGGATTTTGGGGGTGTGACAGATTGGTATCAGAGCCATTGGTTATAGTGAACTTGGTTTTAAAAAGGGAAAAGCTTTTTGATAAAACCAGACTATAACCTGTACAGTGCTCAACGATCCACAACGACGCTTCGCTCCACGTGCAAGACTCAACACCATAAGTGGTCTGATTTATGTTATATTGTCGGTTAGATAGTTCTCACTGTGCATTAGATAATGTGATAATTGCTATTTGAACCTTGCGTGCTTACTCTCTACTATCGTCCCACACTTACGCACTTTCGCGACACTTTTCTCACCTACGTTATTTCGTTGTGAAGATCATGGGTGGACGTTTGAACCTAACTCAAGCCCAGCTGACGGCTTTGATCAATGAACGAGTTGCTGAGGCACTCGCAGCTGTTCCTGCAGGAGGTATAACCTGCCATATCAACCCACCTTAGGATGTTTAGATCCTACCTTCGCAAACCAACCCTCGTGCTTAACTTTGTCTTTTATTCTCGCGCCATAGGTCAACATGCTCAGCCTCCTGTGTGCACGTTCAAGACGTTCATGGACTGCCGACCTACCACTTTCAGTGGCACCGAAGGAGCAGTGGGCCTTCTTCACTGGTTTGAAAAGCTTGAGTCAGTTTTCGAGATGTGCGAATGCCCCGAAGACCGTAGGGTGAAATATGCTACCGGAACACTTGAAGGAGCTGCGTTAACCTGGTGTAAGGCGCAGGTTCAACTACTAGGACTGGCAGTTGCTAATGCCACACCCTGGAATGGTTTTAAAGAGCTGATCAAGGAGGAGTACTGTAGTCGGGATGACATCCACAAGCTAGAAGTGGAATTTTACAATCTGAAGATGACGGGGTCTGAGATTGAGGCGTATACTAAAAGGTCAAACGAACTGGCCATCCTATGTCCAACTATGGTGGACCCTCCCATCAAACGAATCGAGCTGTACCTTAATGGCCTTGTACCAGAGATTCAAAGTCACGTAACTTCAGCCAACCTGGGTACCATTCAGCAAATTATCAAGTTGGCTCATCGTCTCACCGACCAGGCGGTGGAGCAAAACAGGCTACCCAAACGTATCAGTGCCACAGCTACTTCTGATGCACCTACCGACAATAAGCGAAAATGGGATGGAAACTCCAGTAAGGGTTCTGCTTCGGGTCAGTCTCAGCAGCGAAGGACTAACGACTACCAGAGTCCGGTTCAGCAATCCTCCGGTAATCAAGGACAGGGTGGGTATCGAGGAAACCACCCAAAGTGCAACAAATGTAACAGACACCATAGTGGTCAGTGCAACAAAGGTCATTGTCAGAGATGTCATAAGTTGGGTCATGAAGCTAGGGATTGTAGGAGCCCGCGTCCTGCAAATCAGAATCGCCAACAACAACAAGCCCCACAGAACCACCAGCAGCAACAACAGCAGGGAAATAAATGATGCTTTCAGTGTGGTGCTGAAGGCCACTTTAAGAAGAACTGTCCCCAGCTTAACCAGAATCAAAACAACAACAACAACCAGGGAAACGGGAATAACAATGGAGGCAACAACGGGGGTAACAACAATGGTAATGGAGCAAGGGGTCGTGCTTTCGTGATTGGTCAAGGTGACGCAAGGAACGATCCCAACGTTGTGATGGGTAAGTTTCTTCTGGAGGACTTCTTTGTTACTGTTTTATTTGATTCGGGTGCCGATACCAGTTATGTGTCTCTAAAAGTTAGTCAAATGCTTAAACGTACCCCAACACTTTTGAACACCAAACACGCGGTAGAGCTAGCAAATGGTAAAAGTCTTGAAGCCACACATGTAGTTAAAGGTTGTAGCCTCGTCTTAGCTGGTCAGATTTTCCCTATCGATCTTATTCCTATCACACTGGGTAGTTTCGACGTCGTTATTGGAATGGATTGGCTATCTCGGTATCAAGCGGAGATTGTCTGCAAGGAGAAAATCATCCGCATTCCTCGTTCTGGTGAAGACCCTCTCGTGATTCGTGGCGACAAGAGTGGTGCTGTCGAAGGCATCATCTCTTTCCTTAAGGCCCAGAAATGTCTACGAAAGGGCCGCACTGCCATTCTAGCGCTCGTCACTGACACATCCACGGAAGAGAAGAGAATTGAAGACATTCCTATTGTGCGCGATTTTCCTGAGGTATTTCCCGAGGAATTACCTGGTCTTCCTCCTCATCGCCAAGTTGAGTTTCAAATCGAGCTAGCTCCTGGAGCAGCACCAGTAGCTCGAGCACCATATCGTCTAGCTCCATCAGAACTCGAAGAACTGTCCACACAACTACAAGAACTCTTGGAAAAGGGTTTTATTCGTCCTAGCTCTTCGCCCTGGGGAGCTCCAGTCTTGTTCGTAAAGAAGAAAGATGGTACCTTCAGAATGTGTATTGACTACCGCGAACTTAACAAGGTGACTGTGAAGAATCGTTATCCTCTTCCACGTATTGACGACTTGTTCGACCAGTTGCAAGGGTCGAGCTATTACTCCAAGATTGACTTGAGATCGGGATACCATCAGCTGAGGGTCCGAGATGAGGACGTCTCCAAAACAGCATTCAGAACTCGTTACGGCCATTACGAGTTTCTGGTTATGCCATTCGGGCTGACGAATGCACCAGCAGTCTTCATGGATCTCATGAACCGAGTATGCAAACCTTACCTGGATAAGTTCGTTATTGTGTTCATTGACGATATCCTGATCTATTCTAAGAGTCAGGAGGAACACGAGCAGCATCTGCGACTTATGCTTGAACTTCTTCGAAAAGAGCAATTGTATGCCAAGTTTTCAAAATGTGACTTCTGGCTTCGCGAAGTCCACTTTCTAGGCCATGTGGTAAACAAGGATGGAATTCATGTGGATCCATCTAAGGTTGACTCAATCAAGAACTGGCATGCACCCCACACACCAAAAGAAATCCGCCAATTCTTGGGTTTGGCAGGATATTACAGAAGGTTTATCAAAGATTTCTCCAAGATTGCGCAACCTCTCACTTCACTAACTCAGAAGGGTGTCATCTATCGTTGGGGTGATGCACAAGAGTCCGCATTTCAACATCTAAAGGATAGACTTTGTAGCGCGCCTATCCTCTCATTGCCCGAAGGCACCGATGATTTCGTGGTTTATTGCGACGCTTCCATCCAAGGACTTGGTTGCGTATTGATGCAACGTGACAAGGTCATTGCCTACGCATCGCGCCAACTTAAAGTTCACGAAAGAAACTACACTACTCACGATCTGGAACTGGGAGCAGTTGTATTCGCGCTTAAGATATGGAGACATTACCTGTACGGTACCAAGTGCACCATTTACACCGATCATAGGAGTCTCGAGCATATCTTCAAGCAAAAGGAGTTAAACATGCGTCAACGCCGATGGGTTGAGCTCTTGAATGATTATGAATGTGCAATCAAGTATCCTCCGGGTAAAGCCAATGTTGTGGCCGACGCCCTCAGTCGAAAGGATACCATACCTAGGCGTGTACGTGCTTTACAGCTTACCATCCAATCCAACCTTCCCGCTCAAATTCGAGATGCTCAGGTTGAAGCATTGAAAGCAGAGAACATCAGGGCTGAATCCCTACGAGGATCGAGGCAACGGCTAGAACAAAAGGAAGACGGCGCCTACTATGTAACAGGGCGTATTTGGGTTCCACTCTATGGCAACTTACGCGAGCTTGTGATGGATGAAGCACATAAGTCTCGTTATTCAGTACATCCTGGTTCGGATAAGATGTACCACGACTTAAAGACCACATACTGGTGGCCTGGCATGAGAGCCCACATAGCAACCTACGTCAGCAAGTGCTTGACTTGTGCGAGAGTCAAGTCTGAATATCAGAAACCATCAGGCCTACTTCAACAACCGGAGATCCCGAAATGGAAATGGGAGCAAATTTCCATGGATTTCGTTACCGGCCTGCCCAGATCTCAACGCGGAAACGATACCATTTGGGTGATCGTAGATCGACTAACCAAGTCTGCACATTTTCTGGCTATCAAAGAAACGGATAAGTTTTCTACTCTTGCAGACATTTACCTAAAGGAAGTGGTATCGAAGCACGGAGTGCCAACCTCTATTATATCTGATCGTGACGCACGTTTTACTTCTGAACTGTGGCAAGCAATGCACAAGTCCTTTGGCTCACGTTTAGATATGAGCACCGCTTATCACCCGCAGACGGATGGGCAATCTGAACGCACCATCCAAACCCTTGAAGACATGCTTAGGGCATGTGTAATCGATTTTGGTAATGGCTGGGAAAGGCACCTCCCGCTAGTGGAGTTTTCGTACAACAACAACTACCACACCAGCATCCAAGCCGCTCCGTTTGAGGCATTGTACGGACGAAAATGCCGATCACCTCTCTGTTGGGCAGAAGTTGGTGACAGCCAAATCACTGGCCCAGAACTTGTGGTAGATACCACCGAGAAAATTGCTCAGATATGACAGCGAATGGCGGCAGCTCGTGACCGTCAGAAAAACTATGCTGATAAGGGAAGAAAACCACTCGAGCTCCAGGTTGGGGATCGAGTGCTACTCAAAGTCTCACCTTGGAAAGGTGTAGTCCGCTTTGGCAAACGAGGAAAACTCAATCCGCGTTATGTCGGACCATTCGAAGTCATTGAGAAAATTGGCAAAGTCGCCTACAGGTTGGATCTACCTGAAGAACTCAGCGGAGTTCACAATGTTTTCCATGTGTCGAATCTGAAGAAATGTCTGCCAGATGAGACCCTCATAGTTCCTCTGAAGGAACTCACTATCGACGAACAGCTGCGATTCGTCGAGGAACCAGTAGAGATTACGGATCAAGATGTTAAGATCCTCAAGCATACCAGGATACCTCTGGTCCGAGTTCGTTGGAATGCTCGTCGTGGCCCAGAGTATACCTGGGAACGAGAAGACCAAATGAAACTCAAGTATCCCCAACTGTTTAAGAAAAACGCAACCACTACTGAGGCTGAAGCTACTGCAGAATTTCGGGACGAAATTCCAAATCAACGGGGGGATGATGTGACACCCCAGGAAAATCAGGAAAACAACGCAACTTAACTAGCTTCCTCAGTAACCACGCGCTAAATTTCGGGACGAAATTCTCTTAACAGGGGGAGAATGTGACAACCCTCAATTTACATGTATTCCGTACAATTTATTAATGATAACAAAAGTGCTTGGTGACTGTGTTGAAATATTTAACTGCTCTCTGATTACTGAACTATACTTACATGAGCATGTTAACATACTGGTAGTATACAGAAAAGTCACTAAATGGTCCGGTATATTTTCCTATGTGTTAGGAATTTATTTCGTTACAAAAATATATAAATAAGACACTTTACGGTACAATTAAACACTTTAACAGAACAGTATCCGACCGTACAACCGGACATTACCCGGAACACTAAATTTTTGTCATGGACATTATTTTACTATTTTATGGCTAGTCATGATCCCCGTATGCCATAACACCCGCTAAAAATAAACCAACTAACTTACACCACCATTTTTTTTCTTACATACTTACAATCTAACATTCTAGTTGCACATTGTCTACCTCAAGACCCCCCCCCCCCCCCCCAACGATTTTAGTTCTTGATGGACCCCACCATATCAACCTTCCATACTTCAAATATATGTATTGATTTTATGGCAATTGTTTATTGGATGTTTACTTGTGTATCTAAACATAATATATGAGTGATCTTATAAGGACATGGCACTAGATTTATCATAATTCACTTAGATCACTCCACTCAACCTCACTACTCTCTCTCTCTCTCTCTCTATTCGGTTTCCCCAAACCGAACCCACCTCCCTCTCTCTTGTCATCTTCATCTTCATCACTTACAAGTTTCATTTAAGCTTTGAAGAACAACCATGGAAAGTGCATCTTGAAGGAACTTGTTTCAAGACTTTTCACCATCTTTTTCTTTACAACTTTACACTAGATTCATCCCTAGCTATAAGCTAGTAGTAAGTCTCATCTTAACTTGTTTCATCTTGTTCGAAATTTATGATTTGTAGTAAGATGTTTAGTTGTTTAAATCACTAAATTACAAGGATACTAGAAAATATGAAACATGTGTTATGAACATATAAGCTACATGAAAGTTTACTTGTGACTGAATTATGAAGCGGAATCTTGTGGGTTTGAGGGTTGGTTAAATCATACTTGATGTTTAAAGGTTGTTTTCTTGTTAAACCCGTTAATCGGACACTTGTAACACGATTTGATAACATGTAAAACTTCAAAACAGCATGCTGATGTACTTTTCCAGCCGCCTTCAACAGGCTGTAAACGGACTTTAAAAACTCGAAAAACGGAATTTCAAAATCCTAAATCGTGTCATTTCGAAAAACGAAGAAAATGGCGCTGGAATCGTATTTTTCTGAGGTCGGTTACTATTTTAAAAATCTGTTTTCGTGACAGCAGCTAAGGCTGATTTTTACTGCAGAAAATTGGGCTGTGCGTTTTCGATCACAACTTAAAACCTGAACCGAACCATCCCCTGAAACTTTTATCAAAAATGGTCACGGATGTATTTGTGACCCTCAAACTGGAATTTCGATAAACGGACTTACGAGGAATTTTTGACGAATTTTTCCGTAAACTGTGATCAGAATGTAACAAATCTGATCACAGTTCGGTAAACGATTTTCTATAAATTACTGATAATGAACTAGACCCCGATATTTTTACACAATAATTTGTGGGTCGATTAGGACGTTCCGCGAAAATTTGGGAATTTTTGGAATAAGTTAAGTATTTTATTTAAATGTCCGAAAACAGCCGGTTTCGAATATAAATGCTGAATTGACATAAGTTGTGACTTGCGTGTATAAATGTCGAGTATGCTATCGGTGAATGATCTAACATGTTATGTGTGTTACGTGCAATATAGTATGTTTGTTTATGAGTGGGGAATGGATGGGAGGTTTATATGGGCATAAATTGTTAAAGTGTGTACCTGTTATGTGGACGAAGTAATGTGCAAATAAACCATACGTAGGATACGTGTTATGCATGAGAAACTGATTGTTATCCGTACCTTATTAGGACATGATTGACCGACCTTGACTGTTAACTATATTTGAGAACCTAACCGAGCAAACCGAGGTGAGTTCACACTCTTTCTAAGGCATGGGATTCCCAGGGGTTGGGAATGGGATTGAAGAACTACTTGTACTATCATTACTATTAAACTACTTTTTACTGTTCTCGGATTGAAGGGCACGTACGTAAAACCTACGTACACTCATACTTACTACTATCCTCGGATTGAAGGGCACGTACGTAAAACCTACGTACACGATCATAAGACCATCAACTCTATCACTTTAAGTCCCTCAATTATCGACTTAATCGCCGAGGCCTATGGCGAGCGGGTCATTAGTTAATAGCGCTATTAGGTTTAACAAACCTCACACCGTGCCAGTCGGACGGGCGTGTACTAATGGACTATGGGCAAAGGGTCAATGCTGATAGACATTGACTTAAGGCACCTCTTACATTTTCGTAGCAGTCGATACGCGTGGTCTAGTAACACATGGGAAACCCCCACTAATCTTCGCAAACATGTCAGAAAGACCGCGATGCAAACTTATACGATACATGGTTTACAAAACGAACATATGATTTACGAAACGAATGCTATAACTAAACAACCAAACGTGAACTCACTCAACTTTGTTGTTGACTCGCTGTTACATGCCTTACAGGTCGCTAAACATTTGGAGCTTGCACGAGGAAGGAGTCGTTGTGGTGTGCGGACGGTTATGTCCAGTGTTTAATGTTTAAAACATTATGAACTTATTAAACCTATGTGTTGGACTTTAAACTTATGAACTGCGAACTTATGTTTTGAACCTTACGTTTATGCTTCAGCTGTCTAAATTAAAAAACTTGGTTAGCTAGCTTTTGGTCACCAATCGTATTGTGGTTGTCTTTATTTACTTAAGTACGTTGTTCAGTATGATTGGTGGCTCGATCCTGGTCATGTCACGCCTCCAAGCGGTGATACCCCGCATGGTAGATTTTGGGGGTGTGACGGACACGGGTCCCTTAAAACAAATTTAGTGTCTCCCAGGAGAACACGTTTGTTTCCAGGATACAACAGCCCAAGCAGTTGTACTGCCGGTCTTGACTCCAACCCGAATGTGTACCTCGAACGCTTGAAGAAGATGGAGTATTCAGAGGGAGAAAGAAATATTTGTTGTTGGTTTTTTCTAGTCAGTTTCTGCAGCAGGGGTAGCAACCCTTATATACTGCTGGTCTAGAATCGAAACTGAAAAACGAATTAAACGAGCGAATTAAGTTGCATTGGACGTCTTCGATGCACTTTAATTAGTCATTTAATTCACAGTCAAAAGCATTGACTTCATCAGTTTCGAATGCTGAAGTGTAACTGCCCAGTGTAACTGCACTGTCATAACTGCTGGAAGCTTCTGCGTGCGCCACTTCACCTATAAGCCTTTACGAGCACACCACACAGTCGCGCCATTTTGGCTCACTTTGGTGCGCCGCGCACGTCACCTCAGTGCCCATGCTCCTTGCGCAAGTGCGTCCCACCATACCACGTGTACTCGAGCACGTATGCGCATGACTGCCAGGTCATGCGCCCCTGCGCGAGGACCCACCAGGGTCACGCGCCTGCATTCCACGTTACCAACCACTTGATCCTTGCAGCCCCTGTGTTGCACTACACGCATGTGGTCAAAAATACAAAGGCGGCGATGCGAGCGTGCGAAATGCAAAGTGCGTCATCAAAGCGCCAAATTGCGCCTCATCGCCCACGCCACGCGCGCGTGTGCGAGTGCGAGTTAGGGGTGCTCCGCACCCTTCGCGAGTACACTTAGTGAGTGCTTCCATGAAATAATAAGGATGGAGAGTTCCTACTTAAATACCCCTTTAAGTTTCATTTCTCCTCCTATGTGGGACAATGTGCTACTTTCCCACTTATTTCAGCATTCAAGTTTCAAACTCCAAACTTTGAGCATCGATATCTCATTCATCTTAGCTCCGTTTTGGACGCGGTTTAGTTCGTTTCGAATCTCTTCCAACATAGAACACAAACCCACAAATAAATATATAAAACCCACTCATTTTATTATATTTATTTCTAGTCCAAAATAGGAAAAAAAATCATTTTTCTATATTTCTGAAAAATGCTATTTTCACAAAATTTCCAACGATCCCCCACATGAATAGAAATCAATCTATCAAGTTTCAACGATACACGTTCAACAGTTGAGTATTGCAAGATAGGTAGGGGTAACCTTTGAACCTCCTTTTGTGAAGCATACTTAGCCTCCTAGGGTCTTGTAGACGCGGGGTCTTTGAACAATCCCCCATTTATGTAGGCGACAATATACATTCACACAATACTCTCCCTAGTCGAGTTAAGACCTTATGGTTGTGTCCGTTCATGGTCTTGGAACACATTCCTGGTTCTGCGAGAGCTCTAGGATTTGCGCCTCCCCACAAATCCATTCGAAGCGACCCCACTTTTCTCTAACATAGGTGATTCCTCTGAATCATTAAAAGCATCATGGTTAATTTGGATTTCCTCAAAATCCTTAACCGCAACATGCTAACCTTTCCTTCATGTCACTGGTTGGAATGGACTAGGAAGTATACAACTCCCTTTATTGATTTTGGGGCACCCCCCACAGTGACTCCCTTTGGGTTTATGATTAAGTTTGCCTATTGAACCTAGATCTTGGGATCTCCAGTCAACTTAGGTTTCCCTCATATTCCCTTCATTTATGGGCTTTAGTCCCATTCCTCTTGACAACCTATACACCTTATATGTGCTTAAGCCTTTTGTTAACGGGTCCGCAATGTTCTCCTCTGACCTCACATTGTCAACTAAGATAACACCCGTTGAGATAAGTTGTCGTACCGTGTTGTGTCTACGTCGAATGTGCCTTGATCTGCCATTGTACATCATTCTTTGTGCTCTAGCAAGAGTAGACTGATTGTCACAATGTATGCAGATCGCCGTCAACGGCTTTGGCCATCTTGGAATATCTTCCACAAATTGACGTAGCCACTCCGCCTCTTCCCCGCTTTTATCTAAAGTGACGAATTCGGATTCCATCGTGGATCTAGCTATAACCGTTTGCTTAGAAGACTTCCAAGCTATAGCTGCGCCAGCAAGTGCAAAGTGCGCCATCAAAGCGCCACATTGCGCCTCATCGCCCACGCCCCGCGCGCGCGCGTGGGCGAGTGCGAGTTAGGGTGCTCCGCACCCTTCGCGAGTACACTTAGTGAGTGCTTCCATGAAATAATAAGGATGGAGAGTTCCTACTTAAATACCCCTTTAAGTTTCATTTCTCCTCCTATGTGGGACAAGGTGCTACTTTCCCACTTATTTCAGCATTCAAGTTTCAAACACCAAACTTTTAGCATCGATATCTCATTCATCTTAGCTCCGTTTTGGACGCGGTTTAGTTCGTTTCGAATCTCTTCCAACATAGAACACAAACCCACAAATAAATATATAAAACCCACTCATTTTATTATATTTATTTCTAGTCCAAAATAGGAAAAAATTCATTTTCCTATATTTGTGAAAAATGTTATTTTCACAAAATTTCCAACATAAAGGACAAAACTTGTAATTTTTCCTTGTTTAATTTATCTTTTATTGCTGGATTGGTGGGTGTTAAGGTACATAAAAGATGTGCATTGTCACTACATACACAATGGCAGAACTTAAACATTTAAATTGGGGGACAGAAAATCTTATAAATTACAATTATAGTTCTTACTCATAAAGCAAATCAGCTAAACTATACAGTTCGAAGGATAAAATTAGGGGGGGTGAGACCCCTCCTCGCCCTAATATTCCGCCATATACGTACATCCCATAAAGAAAGTGTATCAAGGCTCTAAAAGAAAGGAGTTTTGGACGTATTTGATTACATGCAAAGAAAATGAAGGAACCCTTCACTAGAAAAAAAAATGAAAAATAGAGTCGACTAAACAAGAACATTGAACCTTTTTTTATATTTTTTGTTAGATCAAGACGATAAACTTGTGAGTCATACATTTTCTTCATACATAAAGAAAATTTAAAAATAGGACAAAAGTTTTAGGGTTGTCCAAATCATTTCTCCCTCCCCATAACATGTCTTCAAACTCCCAAAGAGTAAAGACAGCCACATGTGTTTAACCATATTTGATCCAAAAAAGACATGAGTTCCAACATAAAGACTGCCACATGTTAACAAATAATACCGCATTTTTATGACACCAACAATGTCCAGACAGAGAAATCTAAACCATTACAAAGGGTTGTTTGTTTACCTCTTAATAAGGCTCTTAATGGTTCAGACATCTTACAGGTTTAGCACTTAATGGTTCAAACTGTTTGTTTCACGAGCAGATGTCTTAATGGTTCAGACATTTGCCTCTGAAGGGTTAAGATTTATACAAAGTCTGAATGGTTACGACCTCTAATCTGAATTGGTAAGACATTTGCCTCTGAATGGTTAAACATTATACAGGCTCTTAATGGTTCAGACCTCTTACTGATTTAGCACTTAATAGTCAGACTTCTTAATGGTTCAGCACTTAACCATTCAGATGTTGCCAAACAGCCCCAAAGCATGGTCAAAATATAAGTAAACCTATGCAATAATGCACATCTAATTATTTTATTCTATTTTTGGGAACTTGCAGTCTATGAAATTCTTCTGAGTTCTACATACATGCATGCATGTTCTTGCATGATGTCTTGACCTAGTTTTTTTTAAATGGTTCCTGATAAAAAGAATCATACAGATTTTGGAAGCATGTGTCCCATAAAGAATCTAAGTAGATAGGGACTATTTTTGAGGCATAAGATCCAAAGACTTTTAGTTCATCTTTAACAATAGTCAAGATTGGTTCTTAGTTCTTACCCATAAAAGAATCACAACCAGGCTTGTTTAAGGCACTTGTGTGTAGACCTTAGGTCACCTTGTGTACTTCATCTAATAAAAATTACTTTCTGCTTAAATTATGGATCAATTTGTTTTATTTTATGCTAGATTTAATTAATGTCTAACCTACGCTATGTAATAGATAACCTAAGATGGCATTTTCTAATTGATTAGTATTTAAAATCTGTTCTTGCTTGGACATTATTATAATGCTTAAAAATATTGTTTTTTCATACAATATAATAATATATAATATAGATTATAGAACGATCAGACACAAAGATCATATGTAGTGGGGCATTATGATAATGCTCCTTCTATGGGGTATGTGGCATCAAGGCATTCCCTTCAAGATCAAGCCTCTCAATTTTTTTCACTGGCGTTTTCACACATCACGCCAACACCAATTTTTTGAAGATCACACCAAGGGGGGTTGTGTACACGACACATGCGGCTTGATCTTTACCACTTCACACCCAATTACATTACCCACTACATATGGTTTAAAAATATTTTGTTACTTGTAGTAAAATTTCAAATATGTTTAGTATATAAGATAATTTATCATCCTCTCTTCTTGGACTATACGGTGTGAGAGGCATGAAAAAAGGGCATGAAGCGTCACGTGGCAGTCACGTCAACACTTGTCACAAGAGTGGTGTGGTGCCAAAAAGCGTGGGATAGGATAGGGAGTGCAAGGGTGGCATAATGTGACATGTGGCATACACTTTTTATATTTATTTTATATTGAAAAAATATCAAATAAAAAAACGCAACACCCAATCAAAACAACACACCTGGCCTCATCACCATCCTCCCTCCAAACGGGTGAATAATCCACCGCCTACACCATTATGCCATCATTCGCCTCGCCAGGCATAAGCCAGTGTGCCTATGTGGTTGAGCACTCCACGTTGAACACCGTGTGATCTTAACCATTTTATCAACTTCAAACTTCAAATTCGTATCTCCTCTTTCTCTCTGGAAAAGTTATATTTATTAAGGTTGCATAGTAACAGTAAGAGTAACACCTAGCAATAACAATAATAATAATAGTTGTTGAGGTTAAATGTTCCATGAAGAATTGGAGAAACCGTTAGTTTTATATGTAAAAACCTATTAAAATTATTTGTAAATAGAAAAAAAATCATTTTATATCTTTTTGGAACTTTTACATATAATACATGTAGAAGCCTTCCAAATAAAAAAATATGTTTTTAAAACTCTTTTTTTTTGAATTTTTGATGTTTTTAATTAAAACGGCTTCTACATGTGTTTATTTATAAAAGCTTAAAAAACTTAATAAAAATCACTTTTTACATATGTAAGAATGAGTTTTTTATGACTAGTTTTACTCTTGGTTTCCGATTCCCTATTTTTTGTGGTTCCCTAATGAATTCATTCATGTGGGAGTTAGCTACAAAATTCATTTTTCCTATAAAGTGTAAAAAAGTCATAAAACACCATAATGTTAACCATAAAACACACTCAAAACCCACAAATAACATAGTGAAGATTACTAAAACATTATATTTGTGGGTTTTGTGTTGTGTTTTGGATGATAAGGCTTTGATTATCGAATGACTAACATTAATGTGTTTTATATTGATTATCATGTTGTGTTTTATATTCATAGTTGTACGATGGTGTGTTTGAAGTTTTTAAGGACCGTTAGGGGTTTTGATATTGTGTTTTAGTGATCTTCACTATGTTATTTGTGAGTTTTGAGTGTGTTTTATGGCTGAAATTGTAGTGTTTTTTGACTTTGTATACTTTATAGGAAAAATGAACTTTGTAGGCGAACCCCACCCATAATAGAATATGATATATGGAGAATGGTTATTGTACAAGAGATCCAATTCGTATGAAGTGTAGGAGACTTTCAAAAGACAAAGGTATTATAAGGAAATCCAATATTGTTGACTCATAAAACCATTTTCCCAACGGCTATAACTTTTTCATACAATAATTAAAAAAAACATTGTATTAACAGGTATTTCATTCTCTTTAATTTGAGTAGACTATTTATATAGTTTTCTTAATTTTTAATTTTTTACAGGATACTTGATTACACATTCAATATGATTTGTTATAATTGATGTTATTACATTATAAATCATTACATGGTTACACATTCGTATGATTGTTAAAAATTGATGTTATTACAGTTATGCTTATTACTCAATTACACATTCAATAATGAGAACTTAATTTTTTATATTTTATTACGTGACTAAATCTGTAATATACGACATTATGTTGTTATTATAGGTTGATTGGTTAATGTTTTGGGTTACATTTATACTTAATACGTCATTAGACCTATAATATTATGCATTCCGTGAAATATTATGTATAATATGTTTTGTTATTTATTACAGTTATGGTTAGTACGTAAATACGTAATCACTTATTGGGTTTTCAGATGATACTATAATAAAATCACTTAATCACGTAATGGGTATTCAAAATTGTGTATGTAAGAATAAATAAAAAATATATTTATTTATATATGGCCATTATAATCATTTATATAATAATAGATCAAAATATATATATATATATATATATATATATATATATATATATATATATCAACCTATTAAATAATTAGTTGGTAATTGTTGATGGGCCTAATTACCCTTATTAAATAATTATGGTTTC
Organism: Helianthus tuberosus; assembly: GCA_030545235.1. Lineage (NCBI taxonomy): Eukaryota > Viridiplantae > Streptophyta > Magnoliopsida > Asterales > Asteraceae > Helianthus > Helianthus tuberosus. The sequence goes on from CM060448.1 coordinate 188,843,229, forward strand.
CTATTGGGTGCATATATAAGGAGACTTATGTAGAGGTTCTAGGGTTAGACACATAACCTAATTACTCTTATAACATCAATCGACCTCCTCTCCTAACCGATTCCCCTTTATCGGTTTCTTCATCACCATCATTAGATTGCACCCTAAGGAGGAACCAGATCAAGCTGACAATCATGTCAAACACTGTTGTTGCGTCTCCATCTGGATTCTCTGCTGGTCTGTACTGATACAATCAAAGGTATGTTTTCCATTATGTCTAAACAGAACTGATCAACATGTGGTATCAGAGCTAATGTTGATTAATCAGTTATGTTTTCCTATCCATTATTCTGGGATTGAAATCTGGAAAACAGAGTTTTGAAAACTTAATAAACCATAACAGCCGGTTTCGAGTCCATTTAATGTTGGCGAAATCACTATTTTGAAAGACTAAGTTGGTTAATCATGTGACCCGAAATCAAATGGGTTAACTTTTTTATGTCCGAAATCTGTATAAAAACATTAATTTTCAGGTTTCGGGTTCCAGAATCATGTTTTTATTTTTTTAGGGTTCATCGTGTGTTCTTAGGAAAATTCGAAAATTCCTTTATGTTTTGGAATGTAATTAGGATTATTGAGTGTTTTTCCTGTTTTGATCCAATTTTATCTTTTAATTTTGTTCGAAAATTGTTTATTGATAATCAGATAAATATTTTGATAAAATTAGATCATCACTAAAACCGGAAACCATATCTCAAATCCCTAAGAATTCGAATTTTCAGTTATGCTTTTACATTAACAGCTGTAACAGGAGTTTCGAGATAAATTTTAACGAGCCGAGACCAAGATCTCAACTCGAGACCACAAGGTCTCGACTCGAAATCATAAGTGTTCTCAAATCCTTACAACTTGAGACAACGATTTCGACTCGAGACCATAAGGTTTCGACTCGAGACCACTGAGGTTTCGACTAAGGGCTTCAATCTTCACAACTCGAGACCATGGTTGTGACTCGAGACCTCATTATGGATTCGAGATCTCATAAAACACAGTAGTCGAGACCATGATTACAACTCGAGACACTGAGGTTGCGACTCGAGACCTTAATGAGTCGAGACCTCATAATGTTATAAGATGAGTCGAGACTGGACTCGAGATCTCATAACTGAGTCGAGATCTCACTTGAGACCTCATAACTGAGTCGAGATCTCATAACTGAGTCGAGATCTCACTCGCGACCTAAGACTAACTCGAAATCTCAACCTCATTACTTTAGGCTGTTAATGTGAACTAAAATTTAGCACCCCCCCAGGGAACTCACCGCGGAGTTCGATCCGCGCTAACAGGTGGTTTGCTATAAAATAATTGGTTTTGTAATTAGTTAATTAATCAGAATCAGATAATGTTTTACAAAACCAAAATGGCTTTACTTGGGTGAGCTTCTGATGTATCATTTCTGGCCAAAGCTGATTTGATACATCTATTTATGTTGGGATCGAACCCTACCAGAGGAACAGATAATGTAAAGCCAAAACCAGGTCACAACAGTGGATTCACAATAAGCAGCGGTTTACACTTTGCTCTCCCCTTGAAAGTGATTTATAACAACTGATGGTCTCTATCTGCTGCTCATATTCAACTGCTGCTGTCCTTTCAACTGCTGATGAAAATCCTGACGTATTCAACACTGCTGGTCCTATCTACTGATGTTAAAGCACTGCCCAGTCAAGGACTGATCAACCTTGAGGAAAACACTGACATAAAGGGAGAGCAGCTGTTTAGTAAATTGTTTGTCTTATGTATAGTCAGTGGTTAGGTTAGCAGTGTTTGTGTAAGGTCAGTAGATACAGGTTGTTAGGCTGTTAGACGCCGCTTTCATGGTGACATCAGCTGAGATACCTCAGTGGTTTGGTTTGCCTATAAATGTATCAGTACCCTGTACTGTTACATTTGATTGACTGAGTGAGATCTTCTCCTCATGTCTAATCCTTTCATCTTGTGTGCAACCAACCTTGGGGCATCAGGCTGAGGGGGAGTATAGTTTGTAAGCATGACTGTAATCTTTTGCTTTGATTTGTAATCTTTTGACTCTTTGTGAAGCAATTGTTTATCAAACTATTCTCTTCTTTGATTGTGTTTACAAAGTTTGTTTTCATTTCCGCTGCACCTAACATGTTTTCATATTCATTGATCATTCATTTCAAACAAACAAACACTATCATGAGAGCCTCCAATCCTAACAATTGGTATCAGAGCCTGGACAGTCAAATTCGATCTAACAATCAATATTGGCATAACAGTTCGGCTCAAAATTCATTGATACTAAGGTTGGTTGTATTTTGTTGAAAAACAGAGTATTGAGTAAATCATGTTCAAAGTGGTTATACAAAAACTCTGTTTATCAACCAAGATGTCATATGACACACAAATTTCATACAACAAATGATATCATGCACAAGTCACTCATAGTTTTCAGATCTGTAAACATATCTGATAAATTATGGGATTGGTCTATATTCTCAAAATTGACTTCAACTGTTGTCTTGATATTTGTGATGTTTTCATTAAATACTAAAGTGTGAACCTCAGATTAACAAAACCTGTGTTCATAAAAACATTGTTGTTTTGCTAACACAAAAAAGAGGGAAATTAAAACTTTAGTTATTTGATCTTATGTGTTGAAAACAGGTTGAGATCCTCAAAAGGACAAAATCAACTTTGTCAAAACTCATTAAGAAAAGCAGGAGTCAAAAATGTCCAAATCATAAGTAATGAGGAGGTTGGCATAAGCAGTTGCAAAAATGACCAAATCTCTCAAAACATTACTGCAAAATGATTCTGGAACAAGTATTCCTTCAATAAATAACTCTCAGTAAGTATCTCAATACTTATGTCTGGGAAGGGTAAAAAGGGAAGAAGAAAATTCACAAAAACTCAGAAGTGTGTTTATCTCAAAACTTTTGATGTTAAAAGAAAAGAGTAATAAACATAAAACACTTATGAGTCAAAATTTAGGGTAATAATGGTCATTAAGCAACTGTGTGCATTCATGTGTTCAGACAAGGTTTTGATTCCGATGAATGAACTTTAAAGAGGACTAGACAAATATCCAAAAACTCATCCATGTGTCCTCATGTTTGTAATCAACTGACAAAGAAAATGGTACCAAACAGTGGTCAAAATGTGTTCAAAGTTTTCCTACCATTATTGTCAAAACCACTGACCATTTTCAAAAACTTGAGTATGGTAATGATTATGTGTTTCATTGAAATTATACCAGATCCTTTTTGATGCTGTTCTCAGAATGTCCTTAACCATTTTTTCAAAAGGAGTTTCTCGAATAACCAGGATTTATTGTTCATTTTTTTTGAATAATATATTTGGAACTTTTGCTCGTTTTTGTTTAGCAACAGTTTCAGTTCCTGTCAGGATGTAATACCTTATTTTTGTTGGTATTATCGTCCTCAGAAATGGGTCAAAAGGAAATGGTAAATTTGTCAAGATCATGTCATTCTCAGGTTTGCTCAAATGTTGATTGCTAACTATGCTTGAATTACTAAGGTACTCATGTTTTAATTGAATATGAAACGAAAATGAGTGGCCTTAGCAAAAAGTTTTCATCATCTGGGGTACTAAACCACTGTCCATCAAAACTGACATGTGGTAAAACCTTGAATGAAAATTATCAAAACTGTTGCTGAAATATTTGTCTTTCAAATCTGCATCATTTACCCTAACCACTGTTTTGTTCCAACGTCTGATCTCTAAACACTGTCCACTGCTGAAAGTTATCCACTGATCCTTCATTTTCTTGAAAAACACTGATGTTCAAAATCAGTGACCTATCCACTGATATGCTATCCACTGATAGTAAAAATCATCCACTGCCCATAATTTTTACCGTTGGAACTACTGATGCTTGATACGTCAGTGGCTCTTAAAACAACTGTTCTCCATCCTTCATTCATTTCATCAGTGTTTGACACGTGGTCAGTTTTTAGCCCTCAGATCGTAATAACCGCTGCCACATCAGCGATCACTTTTTCCCTAAATAAAACCCTGCCCTAAACCCCAAACAGGGTTTTACACTGTCGAATTGAATTCCAAAAATTCTCTTCTCATAACAGTTTTCAACCCTTCTTCTCAAAACCCTCAAAATCATTCTCCGATTCTTCTTCATCAAAATGACGAAGTCAAAAGGAAAATCAAAATCAAAACCTACATCACCACCACCTTCAACTGAGGCCGCTCAAACGGCTGAAGAAACCATCGAAATACCATTCAAACAATCTCACAACTATCTGGGGTTACTCACAAAACCTACTGATAATCACACCTTTGACACCATCATTGATACATTATCTGCATCAAAGTACAAAACTTTGTTGACAGTAAATGCTCCCATATATCTGCAAACCCAGAGAGAGTTTTGGAAAAAGGCGACGCTTGAGAAACAAGACGATAAAGTCATAGCCATTAACTCCTCGATACAGGGAAAAGCAATCAAAATCACACCACAATCGATATCAGAAGTCTTCATACTCGACGATCAGGATGGTAAAACCTCTTTTGACAAAAACGAGTTAAAAGCTGATTTTCTGAAAAGGGGTTATGCAGAAGAACCAAAGGTAGATACCCTACAAAAGGGTTATTTTCCATCTGCACCCAGGTTTTTATTTCACACACTCTTGATGTGTGCTTCAAATAAAACAACATCTTTCAACGAAATACCATTGAAAATTCAAAGCCTGGGTTACGCTATTTTGAATAATAAAGACTATAACTACTCCTAGGAGATTTTCAATGACATGGTGAAAAACGTTGAAAGTAAAGCATTTTTACTTTTTCCAAGATTTTTGAGTTATTATTTTGAACAAAAATTTGAAAAGAAAAATGTAAATTTGCTCAAACAAGGTGTTCATTGTCAAATAAAAAGCTTAACAAAAGAAACATTTTCAAGGATGATGGCACCAATAAAAACAAAAGCAGGGGTACCTGAGCAGACTTTAGCGGTTACAACTGCTCCTCAGGTATCAGCTGCTGAGCCCACTGCTCAAGGTGATCAAAGCAGCACAACCACTGCTTTGAAACCCACACCTGACATCTTCAAAAAGACCAAAAGAAAAACATTCAGAAAACCCACCAAACCCAAAACAAAGGCAACTCTGGAAGATGAGATCCCAGAGGAAATGCCTGTGACAACACAAAAGTCACCACAAACCACTGCTGCTACTTCCTCACAGCAGTTGGTTGAAAGATCTCAACCCATGCCTAAAACTCCTCCTGCATCCTCACAAAAGGATCAGGTTGTAAGCACAGGGACACCACACTATGAAGCTCTGAATCCACTTGGATCCATCTTCCTCAGTCCTGATCCCAAGGACATGTCTCTTTCAACTCCCATCCCCTCACCAATCATATTACCACAAACCATGCTACCTTTGTTGCATGCAGCTGATATAGCTCAGACACAAACCAGTTCCTCTCTAATACCTATCACTGAGAGCATACTTCCACAAGTGACTGGGTCTGATGCTACTACTTCTGCTATCCCAGCAACAATTGAGGAGGTTACACCCCCTGAGTTACATATAACTCTTTGTGGTAGTTCAAGTGGAGCAGCAACTACAACTGGTGGATCAACAGGTCTCCAGTTGGCCAGTTGTTTCATAAATCAGACTCCCTTGAAGGCAATTTCTTCAATAGCACCAATGTTAACCACTAGTGAGCCTATTTTGACCACTAGTAACATCAAAGGTTTATCAAGTGCTGAAGAAAGAAGTCCCCAGTACCAAGAACAAGGGGCATCAATGGGTGATTTTTGGGACTCTGTTCCTAAGTCAAACATTGATATAACCACTACTGGTGGGGATTCAGATGATCCTACTAAAGTAGGTGATGATTCAAAATATCAGGAATTGACGGGCAGAGTTGACAAACTTGAAGAATCAGTTGCTGAAATAAAGGAGATGGTGCAAGAGATTTTAAAAGCTCAGAAAGCACAAGCCACTGCTATTCCTGCTCAAGCACCTGCACAACATGCATTTGCTGAAAATGAGCTTTGGAATATTTTTCAACCCATGCTTGAAGCACAGCAACTTATGGCTGACAAAAAGCATGCTATTCAAGTACAAATGCTGACCAACATGGTTGAATCAAGGTTCAAGGACACTCAAGCAGATATCAAGGCTATAAAGGCAAGCATTCAAAGTGTCTCTGGCAAAGCTCCATCTTCCATATCATTCCTTGATAACCCTCCTACAGATAATGCCAAAAAGGGGGAGAATATCAAGCTGTTGAGAAAAATGAATACGAAGGGAATAGAGCATGGCCTCCATATTGAGCCTGAAAAAGAAAAAGAAAAGCAGGTCTCAAAACCTGTTAGCCAAACAGCTGATACAGCAGTAGTTACAAAAACTGCTGTCAGTAGCCAAACAGCTGCTATGTCATCAACACACACCACTCTACCACACACCACTACAACTACTTCTCCACCATCATCATCTACTATCACATCATCTCCACTGCCTCCTGTCATAAAACAGAAGACAACAGATGTTACAACATCTGTTGTAAGGACAACAGTGATTGAAACACAAGTTGTTTCAACCACTGTTAGTCAATCACTGCCACAAACCACTGCTATCCAATCTACCACCACTGATCCACCCAAAACATCATCTGCTTCTTTTTCATTAAAAATGAGAAGAAATCTCATATCAGATGATGATTCACCACCAACATCACCACTTCCATCCCCTGCTCAAAAGCAGAAGACAACTGCTGACATATCAGCAGTTGTAATGACAACAGATGTTGAGACACCAGTTGTTTCAACAGCTGTTAGTCAGGCATCCATCACTGCTATCATCCTTTCTACATCACAACTAAAGCTCTTCAACAAAATAAGAAAGCCAATCTCTGTCGATGAGGGTACACATGATCCTAATGCTGCAAAATATCCACTGGAACTTGAAGCTATCAAAAATGAAATGAGGCAATTCTATATAGAAGAAGATCCTTCAAAAAGGAGATTCTCCTCACTCATAGGCTACATGCCACCAGAGGATATGGATGATTACCTCAAACTCAAGGCAAGACAGGCTAAAGCAAGAGCTAAATTTGAAAGTGAACGTGAACGTCTAAGCGAAGAAGGCATTGCTAAAAGACTGGATTTCTTCCTTGAAAAGGTAAAGCAGATGGAAGATTTCGCACAGGAACTAATCAAAGAAAAGGCTGAACAACGCAAAGAGCTTAGAAAACAATATCTTGCCTACATTATGAAAGAAAAATTCTATCCTGCTGAAGAAAAACAGTTTGAAGAATGGCCAATAATCGCTCTAAAGCATGAGGCTGAGAGGATTGACAGAATTAAGAAAGATCCTACAAAGAAGAAGAATGCTCCAAACTGGAACAAATTCAAAAAGCTCATTGCTAACTTCACTGCTGAGTATAAAAGAAAGAAAAAGGAGCAAGTGGATGCAAAAATGGATACTGCTGAAGCCATATCAAAATGGTCAAAACAGCAGACCGATGAAGCCTATGAAAGGCTAAAGAAAAGAAAGATAACTGTTTCAAGCACTTCTAAGAAGCAAGAACAAATGATGAAGCTTGAACAGAAGATGGGAAACCTCGACACACTGTTCCGGTCTACCTTTGTAACAAATCAAGAAGAGGGTGAACAACTAACTGAAGAAGAGGTAATAGAAAAGGAAGCAGAGTACTTCAAAGATACCATCACGAAAATGGGTCTAAAAGAAGAAACTTCAACAAAGCTTCAAAGCCTTTTTAAGGCATTAAACAAACATGCGTCTCCAAACACTGCTAAAGACAAGACAGAAGCTGAACGACAAGAACTTATTGAGCAAGAAACTGCAGAAGATATAGCTGCAGCTGACAAAGTCTTTGAAGAAGCTTTCAAAAGAATGTCTGAAAGTCTGCAGTTGTTTTCAAGGCCATTATCCCTCAACTCATCTTCAAATAAGTCTCTCCCAAGAAACCCACTTGGCTTAAAAATACTAAAGTGGATGTCTGATCAAAAGACTCACGTATTGACCTTGGTCAGAGCCAATGGCGATGTGAAGCACATATCAAGGAAAGAAGCACTAGGCCTTAGTGTTCAAGATTTGCAGGATCTCCTTGGGCTTTCACTGTGTAGGGATGAGGATGACCAGAGTGCAAAGGAATTTGAAGCTGAATTCAAAGAACAAGCTAAGGCACTCTTGATGAGTAATAAAGGTCCTGAATAATGAAAGGTTTTGGCATTATCTGTTCCAGGGGGAGATTGTTGGGATCGAACCCTACCAGAGGAACAGATAATGTAAAGCCAAAACCAGGTCACAACAGTGGATTCACAATAAGCAGTGGTTTACACTTTGCTCTCCCCTTGAAAGTGATTTATAACAACTGATGGTCTCTATCTGCTGCTCATATTCAACTGCTGCTGTCCTTTCAACTGCTGATGAAAATCCTGACGTATTCAACACTGCTGGTCCTATCTACTGATGTTAAAGCACTGCCCAGTCAAGGACTGATCAACCTTGAGGAAAGCACTGACATAAAGGGAGAGCAGCTGTTTAGTAAATTGTTTGTCTTATGTATAGTCAGTGGTTAGGTTAGCAGTGTTTGTGTAAGGTCAGTAGATACAGGTTGTTAGGCTGTTAGACGTCGCTTTCATGGTGACGTCAGCTGAGATACCTCAGTGGTTTGGTTTGCCTATACATGTATCAGTACCCTGTACTGTTACATTTGATTGACTGAGTGAGATCTTCTCCTCATGTCTAATCCTTTCATCTTGTGTGCAACCAACCTTGGGGCATCAGGCTGAGGGGGAGTATAGTTTGTAAGCATGACTGTAATCTTTTGCTTTGATTTGTAATCTTTTGACTCTTTGTGAAGCAATTGTTTATCAAACTATTCTCTTCTTTGATTGTGTTTACAAAGTTTGTTTTCATTTCCGCTGCACCTAACATGTTTTCATATTCATTGATCATTCATTTCAAACAAACAAACACTATCATGAGAGCCTCCGATCCTAACAATTTATTGCTCAAGTATTATAAAAGCCATGTTGAGTATGCATTACAAACGTGAATGTCTTAATTTCTGGCTAAAGCTGATTTAATTCATTCATGTATAGCATTCTTAACAAGTGCATAACTAAAGTGATTATCTCATTTCTGGCCAAAGCTGATTTGTCACGATTACTTTGCACACATGCTTAAATGATTACACTTCTGGCCAAAGCTGATTTGTCTTCGTTTAAGTAGAATTTTAACTAAGTCTATTATTTTGATGTTAGTATAGACATATCACAACCTCTTCACATAATAATCCTCACATTAATGATCCTTCATTAATCTTATGATCATTTCGTCTGCCTTATTTTTAGTACCCATAACTTTACTCACTATAATTTTCTTCTATAAATCTATATCTTATCCACTCTAATTCTTAAACCTAAAATGTTTTGCTTTATTTAAAGTTTCTATAAGATTAGCTCTTAAATTAAATCCTTGATTATCTCTTAAGACACGATAATCCTATTGCTCTCTTCTGATAAATGTACTACAGAAGAAAAGTAGAGCATGATGAATATGACAAATCGAACATGATTTCTCTTATGATAATCAAGATCTCTCTAACATAAATGCTATCACTAAAAGGTTATTCTAGATTAAGTTTTTCCTAAGACTAATCTATTATTGTGGAATAATCACAAGAATTCCTAAGATGCATGCCTTCATTTAAAATTCTAAACTATAAGCTAAGTGGTATATGTGAATACATAATAATGTACAATACCATGACCCATAAAGTTAAGGGCTTACGCATGGAAATAAGTACATTTTTCTAGTACATTACATACTAAGATTTTCACTTGTACAATTTGATGCCTTATAAATCAACTATAACACTCAAAAGTACCAAAGTATAATGAGTGTGTTGATAAGCAACATATGTACAAAAGAAATAAAAGTTTGAAGCTGGAAAATAAGTTGTTACTCACCTTACAACCACTTAAAATTTTAAAAGAGGATTGTTTAAAGGTCCATAGACAAATTACAAGTAAAAATTCCAACTTTAAGGTTCTTCAAGGGAAAATCTCAGTGCATAATTATGCCATTAGACTAGACATAAGCAACGAGACTATCCATTATTCTAAAGAACAGTTGGATAAATTAATTAGATAGTCACTTACTAAAGATATTTAAGTCTACTAATTGTAATATTCCAATTAACACATGATTAGTTGACTCTAGTCCCATACGTTTCCTTACCAGAACTAAACAAATAACTAACATGAGAGTTAGTGACAAAATTAAAAGTTAAGGCTATAAGAACCATAATAAGCAGTCTTCTAACAAAGCTTTTCGATACCTTACAAATTCTGAAGATTAATCAGAATACAGTATCATTACTTAGGCTATGTTATGAAGGTTGTGAGGTTCGCATAGTCAGCATAAAGTCACACTTACCTTAAACTCTCATCTTATTTGTTCTCAATATCTGGATAGAAACATTATTAAGATGGAACTAGATGATACCTTACACTATCACAACTTTTGTTATCATGCAAATGAGAATTTGACAAATGGAAAATGAGACCTATAAATTTCATCCATTATAACCGAAATTCATGAGAAATCATGACATGGTTAATGAGGATGATTTTCATCTAATCTCAAACCAAGTGATTTTAAATCATGACGTTAAAGCCCTAAAATATGACTTGGCTTAAGGAATAAGTATGTGTCCATCATAAGTCATTCATTAACATTCGTGGAACTTATTCCCAATGGAATATTCAGACATAATTCATTTATCATTTAAAGACTATCAACCTGTATCTAAATTTTGTCGCATATGGCCCACGGTCTTAGAAGAAATCTATTCATATATACACTTAATAAGATTTCTATTAAATATGTCCCTAAAGTTTCTTATGATATCTGGACATTAAAGAAATCAAATAAAGTCTAACATATATATGATAGGTTCCCAAGTCACGTAACTCATTGAAACTTCTCTTGTAGCATTCTAGAGATATTAAAGATCAGTGGGAGCATTAAGTGTCTTAATAATAACTTGCAATAGTTGCAAGAGGTGGGGGAGTGAAAACTTTATATTACTTCAATTTACACCTCTTGTACAAGACACTGCTCCATTATGACACTATTCTATCATAACTTGTCTCCTTAAAATATAAAGCTACACTTACAAAAGTTTCATTGTTGCTTAATTGTGGGCACACTTAGATTTCTTACCTAAACTAACATAATCCCCAACAAGAGAAACTTCAACGACTGACGTCATCAAGTTGTTTTTCTCTATTAGAATTAGTTGGTTGTTATGTATTGACCCTAAGCATGCTGAGTTCCTTAAGTTTTCTAAGGTCAATGGGAGCAATCAAATTCCTTATCATGTTTTGCAAGGAATACAAGAGACGGGGAAGAGTGTCATTAAATTTCACTCTGAATTTAACTCCGATTACACCTCTTGTACACCATACTGCACCAACTCTTACAAACTTATAATCCTGAAAATGATAGCAACCTAACCAAGAGCTAATCCATAAAACTGAAACTTCTAATAAAACCCAATAATCAACTCAGGAGGCCATATAGGTTTAAAAGCCTACTAACTTTGATGATTACATAACCTCCCTAATGAAGTTGAAATGGATTTTGGAAATGTTTAATGATCCTATCTCTTCAAATTAAGCCATTAGTGTCAATCAATCCTCTGAATGAAATAAATCTGCTTTCTAGTAAAACTGATTTTATGTGTTCGTATAACGTTTGTGATTTGATTACCTAAGAGTGTTCATAACTAAACCAAATCCTGGTATAAGCGTTAAGACACGAAGAGGCATGATTGATTGTCAAAGGTTATACTTAGGAAGAGATAAATTATCAAAGATTTCTTTAAGGATCATCACTGTTCTAGTAGCTTATAATAGTTTAAAGCTACATTAGATGAACATTAAAAACAATATTCCCTAACAAATGGCTAACATATTTCCATGTTCATAAAACAACCTGAAAGTTCCAAACTGAAGGTTAAAGAACACTTTATTTGTAAGCCAATAAAATCCATGTATGGGTTAATGCAAACATCATAATGTGATGAAATCTTAACGTAATTATTTTCATCAAGAATCAAGTGGATTAATGTACCTACCTTAAAATGAGTGGGAGCAACTAAGATAAACTTGTCTATATAGATGATATTCTTTTGACAAGTATATGTTACATAAGTCAAAGCATTGTTAACACAAACTTTGATATAATAGATCTCAGAGATATCTCTTACGTGATAGATATCATAACATGCCGAGATAGACCCAATGGGACATAGTTCCGTTCCATAAGTTTAACATTAAATGGGTCCTTACATATGTAACAAACAATAATGCTCTCATTTAGAGGATAATAGGATAAACGAGATTATTTACTTACGCTTCATTAATTAGGAGCCTTATGTAAGTTCAAGTCTATACTCGTTTAGATATTACTCACATTGCAACACACTAGATATGTCTAGATTAATGTGAAGTATCTAATGGAGTATTACAATATCTTTAAAAGAAACGAGAGGCTACAATTTAAAGAAGAAGTGAAAATTAAAAACCGGTTGACTACTTTAACTTTGTAATATTCAAAGATGACAAAAATGTAATTTTGGGTATATCTTTATGTCAGCAGATAAAACCTATCTCATGGAGGAGTCATAATGTACTGATATCAACAACCTAAGTTATAACGACATAATATAGTCACTAAATGTTGTTGGAAATTTATCAGTGGACTCATAAGTTTATTAACTCCATATAATTAATGTTTTGAAGACTTAGTGTGATAAAGTCAGCTACCATGACTCCTTGAACAGTAACAGTTCGAGAGGTGCTGCATTAAGTTTCGATACACAATTAATTATTCGTTTATGAACGAATTGAGGAAACTAAGTTTTGTATCGAATACATTCATGATATGCTTAAGGATCCTATAACTGAAGGGATATTACCCATAAGTCTTATTAAGAGAGCTCATAGACGGGTATTAATTAACGGTCGTGCACAATTGCATATCGTACTATGAATGACTAAGTATTAGTTAATTTTCCTCATCAGTTTGATTTTGTATGTCTCTAAGAATATGTCAAGCCGGCATAATGGCATATAGACAAATAAAGTTACAAATGGGCTTATGCGTATTTTGATCATAACGATTAGGTTTTAAATTAAGGCTATAGTATGATTAATGGGGGTCCTGAGTCGCATAATGATTCAACGGTTGTATTTCTATGCTATAGTTCTTGTTTAAGGCTAAAATGAGTGTTAACTCCTGATCAAGCTTATCTAATGCTCATAATAAATGATTACTCGGCCAAATCGGAGAATGTAAGAATAAATAAATAATATATTTATTTATATATGGCCATTATAATCATTTATATAATAATAGATCAAAATATATATATACTAGGTTAGAACCCCGTGTATTACACGGGGTTAAATCAATAAAATATTAAATTATTACATAAGCAAAAAAAATAGAAACTTTGAAAAAATAAATAATAAAGATAAGAAATATTCATAAAGTAAATATTATAAAGAAAAATAATAAATATTTAAGAAACTTTCTTGCTACCGACTCGACGGGGAATTCATTCTCTTACTCATTGCCAACCAGTTATTCCCTGCTTTGGCATAAACATGCTAACTTTCCTTAAGACTGCTTCTAGAACATCTCTACCCTTCGATTGATACTGCCGACATTACTCGTTATGAGGTAAGGGTTGGCATCGGATGACTTCACTTGAGACATAACTTCATCGGATAACTGAACTTCAAGTCTTAGCTACCCGAAATAAAATGGATTAAGGGAAGAAATTTCATTTAGTTACTATCAACATTTCATATTTTAAAATATTTACCTTAGTTTTTTACCTCTAAATATATATACATATATATATATATAGGGGGCCGCTAAAACGAGAACCACCTCCAGTTGTAAGAACCGCGAGAACCACTCTTAACCAATCAGAATATGCCAACTCAAAGGGTATATTGGTCATTTCCTCCTTAATATCTAATCATTATTCTCTCTCATCTGTCTGCCTATTAAAGTTGCAGACTTCTTTATCATCTCTCATCTATGTTCATCTTTCTCTCATCTCTCCAAAAACCAGACATGAAACTCGCCTGAGAAACCCTAACCGCCGGAGTAAACCATCACCTCCGCCCTCCTTCAAATCCTAATCACCGGAGAAAACCATCACCGCCGCCCCCGCTCGCCGCCCCCTTTCTTATTCCATATTCAATGAAGAGAAAAGATCAGGATCATTTGAAGGGTGTTTCTCTCTCTGATAGGCTCTCTCTCTCATCTCTCTCTCACCGAGGTGAGAGAAAGAGAACGGCGGTGGGGAGGTGTTGGTGGGAGGTGGCGGAAGACGGTGATGGCGGTGGGCTGTTCGGGAGTCGGTTCTGGTGCAGATGGTTGGTTCTGTGTTCTTTGATTCTCTGGTGATTTGATTCTCTGCTGGGTTTGTGCAGAGATCGGTGGTGGTTTTGTGGGGAGACCGGTGGGTTTGAATGATGTTCATGTTCCTTATGGGTTTTGAATGATGTTCAAGGTCCTTCTGGGTTTGATTGATGTTCATGTTTTTTCTGGGTTTGAATGTTGTTCATGGTCCGGTTCCGACAACAGGTATGGTTTCGTCCCCGGTGATGCCGGTCGTGTCGTTTGATGTCGGTTGGGCCGGTGATTGGGTGGTGGTTTGATTTTGTTTTTTTGAATATTGAACAATCTTGACTCTGTTTTTGCTTAGATCTTGGTTTGATTTGTTTTTAGTTTTGGATTTGCAAGAAGGTGGGTGTTGATCTTTGGATCTTTAATTTGTGGGTTTGATTTTGCAATCTCAAATCTTTAATTTGTGGGTTTGATTTTTGCAAACAGAGATTTTTGCAAACAGTGAACTTGGATTTGAAGTTTGAAAGGGCAATCGTTCTAAATGCCCCTGTTTTCTTTGATCTATGGTTTAAATGAAGTTTGAAGTTTGCAATTTGATTGAACAAATGTATTCGAACGGATACAAGTTTGCTTTGATTATGTGGGTTTTGATCGGTTTGGATTTGGGGGGCCATGATGCAAAAAAAAAACGTAGATTTTGATGACGATGGCGCGGCAAAGACGGCGGAGGGTATGTTTTTTGAACCTGCAACCCCATTTTGCAGCCTTTTTTATTATCGGAAAATCTGAGCCAAACCCTTTTTTTTTTCGAGATACGCTTTGTTTTGATGTTGTTGGTTTTTTATATTTTTTCCCTAGTCGATGACGATAAGAATCTATCTGAGACACCTACCGAGTTTGCGTTTTCTGGGTGCATTAGTGTTGCGTAAAAAAAGTTTTTGTAAAAAAAATTGTTAAACCGTAAACTTTTTAACGTAAAACGTAAAAAGTTTAACGTAAAACGTAAAAAACGTAAACTTTTTTAACGTAAAAACGTAAAGCTTAAAAGTTTTACGTAAAACGTAAAAAGTTTTTTGTAAAGCGTAAAAAGTTTTAGGTAAAACGTAAAACGTAAAGAGTTTTACGTAAAACATAAAAAACCGGCGCGTAAAACGTAAAAAAACGTTAACGTAAAAAACCGGCGCGTAAAACGTAAAAAACCGGCGTGTAAATCGTAAAAACGTAAAAAAAACGTTAACATAAAAAACCGGCGCGTAAAACGTAAAAAACCGGCGCGTGAAACGTAAAAAACCGGCGCGTAAGACGTAAAAAACCGGCGCGTAAGACGTAAAAAAACCGGCGCGTAAATCGTAAAAAACCGTCGCGTAAATCGTAAAAAACCGGTCGAAAAAACGACGCGATAAAACGGAGCCTAAAAACCGGGCGTAAAACCTTCCGTAAAGAAACGCTCGTAAAAAACGGGGCGTAAAAAACGGTTTTAAAAAAAATTATCATTAAAATCTGAATTTAAAATATTTATTTAATATAAAATTCTGTTTTTTAATAAAAATTAATTAAAGAATAGGACAAAAAAACAATTAAATATAATATATATAAAAAGACAAAAAAAGTAATTTTACTTAAATACCCTTTTGGATTATAATATTAAAAACATAATAAGACAAAAAATACTTAATATTATTTTTAAATACTTTTAATCTCATCCATCCATCATCTTGATCTAACGGCTAGAAAGTGGTTCTCGCGGTTCTTACAACTGGAGGTGGTTCTCATTCTAGCGGTCCCCTATATATATATATATATTAAACTAACCAATATTTTTTTGTTAGATTAGGTCCGCTAAACCTTCCTACAAAATCAACTTTTATCTCAAACATATTTTAATTTGTAACTTATAATGATATTTTTTATTTAAACCTTAGCAAAAACAGATTTTACGAAAGTGTTTTTATATTAGATTTATAATGATGGTTATATCTTTAATTACTTTACCAATTTAAACATGGTTATTTGTTTTTTTTTTAAATGTAAATAAACATTTTATTACTGAATCCCTCCGTATAATACACAAGACTATATCCTATTATTTAAAAAAATGACAGAAGAAAATTAAAAAGCTAACTATGTATACAATTTCTTAAATTAAACTAAGAAACAATAAGTAAAAAAATCTAAAATTAATTATGCCTTGTTTCCTATGCAATCCTTTAATATTAATCAAAATTTAATATTTTATATTTAATAAAAACGTAAGTGGTTTCTTAAAAAAATTATATAAAGATGATTTAATATTAAATTTAATATATTTTATATTACAAAAACATAACATGTTTGGTGAAAAAAATACTAAACGTGAAGATATGGTTTATGAAAGAAAGATGAACAATCTATACTTCTATAATAAAAGAAAACCTGATTTGGAACACGTGTCACTTTCTCATGCTTTCTTACCTATTTTCTTTTTATCTATGTTAAATTAAATAACAATAATAATTTCAAACGTTATATCAAACTAATTAATATATAATCTTTTTCTTTTATCTTTATTATTATTATTATTTTATGTTATTTATTTAATTATAATATTGCTAATGTTGGATAGCTTTTTAGTATCGTGTACTTTTTTATTATTGATATCCTCTTTCCCTTCTCAACTTCTATCTACAAACCCTAATTCCAAATCGTATAGTTCCGATTCGTTTGGGTGAAGAAAAAACAACCGGTTCAATGGCATTGTCGACAACCGGTTCAATGGTAGTGGCGACAACCAACTGGTCCACGGCGGCAGATGTGGTGGTGTACGATGGTAATGGCCTGAACTATGGCGGCGAGTGGTTGCGTTGGCTGTGTGGCGGATCTATAAATCTGAACAAAACAAATCAGATCTTATACCTTCTCAGCCGGATGAACAACATCCCAGCCAATACGCTGATGTGGATTTGATGATAATATGACTTCAATCAGTCATCCCTAAACGAATCCAGATGATAATATTACTAGATCTATTATTCTTCAAATTTAATGATTAAATCGAAAATGATTGACGAGAAAGTTCTACATCTTTGTCCATTTGTAAATAAAAGCATTTTACATGTATCATATCACCAAAAGTAGACAGGTTCTTTAATATGTGCAACCAGGTCCGATCTCAATTTTTTTTTTTTACTTTTTAGTTATAGGGCTAAAAGAGATAATTTCATGATATAATAACTCAATTCTAATATTGTTTTAATAAAAAAAAACTTATATCTAATCTAACTACTATAATAAAAGAAATCAACTTTTGGACACGTGTCATTCATTGAAGGTATTCTCAAATTTATATTTATCTAAATAAATAAATAATAAATTAATATTAAATCTTATCATACTTTAATAAAATATTATTCTCAAATCCAAATTGTTAATTTAATATATTTTTAAAACAAATACATCTCTTATCTACTTATCTTATATTAAATATATAAATAATAAATTAATATTAAATGTTATCCTAATTATTTAAAAACATAACATTCTTATTATTATTTGGTATACAAAATTATGTTTATTCAACTCGAGTAAAACGCGAGGTTTTTAAGAATATTTTTTTTTATTATTTGGTAGATTTTTCAACCCGACTATACACGAGTTTTTTTAAAGATACGACGTTTTTAGTATTTAATATACAAAATTACATTTATTTAGGATATAATTTTTTTTATTATTTGGTAGATTTTTCAACCCGACTATACACGGGTTTTTTAAAGATACGACGTTTTTAGTATTTAATATACAAAAATACATTTATTTAATCTGTGTAATACACATGGTATTTAAAGATATAACTCTTTTTTTATATCTATTCAACACGTGTAATATACGGGGTTTTTAAGGATGTAATTTTTTATTATTTGGCAGATTTATTCAACCCGATTATACACGGGTTTTTTTTAAAGATACAACGTTTTTAGTATTTAGTATACAAAATTACATTTATTTAATCTGTGTAACACACATGATTTTTTAAAGATATAACTTTTTTGTTATTTGATATATAAAATTACATTTATTTAACCCGTACAATATACAAGGTTCATAAAGATAAAAGTTTTTATTATTTAATATATAAAATTACATTTATTCAACTCGTGTAATACACGGGGTTCTAACCTAGTTATTATTTAAAAAAATGACAGAAGAAAATTAAAAAGCTAACTATGTATACAATTTCTTAAATTAAACTAAGAAACAATAAGTAAAAAAATCTAAAATTAATTATGCCTTGTTTCCTATGCAATCCTTTAATATTAATCAAAATTTAATATTTTATATTTAATAAAAACGTAAGTGGTTTGTTAAAAAAAAGTATAAAGATGATTTAATATTAAATTTAATATATTTTATATTACAAAAACATAACATGTTTGGTGAAAAAAAATACTAAACGTGAAGAAATGGTTTATGAAAGAAAGATGAACAATGAGATATATTTGGCATATTTTAAGGAATAAGATATATTTGACATATTTTAAGGAATAGAATAATAAAAATTAAATATGATTTAGATGGAAAATATAATTAGAGAGTGGCTTAAGAAATTGCCATGTGTCCTCATTAGAGTTTCTTTTATTATATGTATAGATATCAACCTATTAAATAATTAGTTGGTAATTGTTGATGGGCCTAATTACCCTTATTAACTAATTAGGGTTTCCTCTTGGGTGCATATATAAGGAGACTTATATAGAGGTTCTAGGGTTAGACACATAACCTAATTACTCCCATAACATCAATCGACCTCCTCTCCTAACCGATTCCCCTTTATCGGTTTATTCATCACCATCATTAGATTGCACCCTAAGGAGGAACCAGATCAAGCTGACAATCATGTCAAACACTGTTGTTGCGTCTCCATCTGGATTCTCTGCTGGTCTGTACTGATGCAATCAAAGGTATGGTTTCATGTTTTCCATTATGTCTAAACAGAACTGATCAACAGCGTAATCACGTAATAACACATAGTCAACTAATGTTACGTAATTACGTACTGATACATAATCATGTAACGTTACACTTGTTTCAAGAATAAAGTGTATATTATGTAATAACGTACTAGTACATATTCACGTAAGGTTACAAAATCACGTAACATTATGGCTTTTAAAAAAATTAAAAAAATAAGAAAACTATTGTAATGGCCTACTCAATTAAAGATAATGAAATGTCGTTAATACAGTGTAATTTTTTTTTTAATTTTATCATATGAAAAAATTATAGTCGTTTGAAAATCCTGACGGACATGGGTTTATAAGTCACCAACTGATCTTCCTATTTTGTCATTTCCCCATTTATTTCCCTTGTTTTATATCACGTGATTTCTACTTTTGAGGATCACCTAATCTCAACCATTAGATTGTTTGATCAAAGGTTCAAAACTGACACGCTAAAGAATTGTTATACATGACCCTTCCCTATGCTATATCATTTATTCCATTGAAATTTTAAGCATTTAATTTTTTAATATGTTTAGTTATATCACTTCATATAATTAATTTAAAGACTAATTTATAACTAATGCATTCACTTACATAAAAAGTAGGAACATTACCTACATGAATGTCTAGTTTTAGAAATGTGATGCTAGAATCTTTATAACCGAAGTTGGTCTTATTAAAGACAAAAACGTTGCTTTAAGTACGTATATTTTTGTCTCTAGCTTTGTTCTTTCTCAACGTAAGATAATGTAATACCATGTAGGTTAATTATTTGTTTAACTAATTATGTGGTAGTTGCCCAATTGCATGTATAATATCCTCTTCTATTAAAAATTTATGTTGATGTATTGCACTTTGCCCTTTGTAACCTAGAGGAGTCCTTTTTATATTATTGCATCTAATGTTATGTATAATTTACGAGTATTGTAATGATCTAATATTATATAGCCATAATGGGGTTGCAATAATCTTGATATGGATTCACTTGATGAGTTGTAGGGCCTTAAAAACTTTTAAGGCCCTACAAACTTGATATGGGGTTGTTTGGTAGCCTCTGAATGGTCATTAAAAGGCTACCTCTTAATGGAACCATTAAAAATTTTACCAATAAGAAGGCAGAAGAATGTGACATGTGATGATTTACCATTCAGAGGTTACCTCTTAACCATTCAGAGTTGAGGTTACCTCTTATTCATTCAGAGGTTTTAAAACATTAAGATGTAGCATCTGAATGTCCATTAAGAGGCTACTAAACAGCCCCTAAGTAATATAAAACTGGTTTTGTATTGTACCTTTTCTCTTACTATATCTTATATGCACTATATAGAAATGTTTATACTGTAGGAACCGTTCGCATAAATTAAATAAAATAAATTTAATTACAAGATTACAATTCAGAAATAAGAAAGCTGAAAATACAAGTACTATTACAACTGAAAAATCAAAATACAAGAATGGAGTAGAAGACAGAAATGACTGAGGCACGTGTAAACACGCTTCCCTTAAAACAACCGAGTCTCCCAAGAGTACTCGTTTTGTTTCCCAGGGTACAACAGCCGGAGCAGTGGTACTGCCGGAGTAGACCTACAACCCGAAGGTTACCTTGAAAACTGCTTGAGAAAGATCAGGAAGTTGTTGAGAGAAAGTGGTATTTGCTGTTGTGTCACTGGTCATCTCTGCAGCTGAGTATGGAGCTGTATTTATACAGCTCCCGGATTGAAACAGCCAAAAACGAATTAAATTAGAGGTTTAAATTGCATTAAACGTCTTCAATGCAGTTTAATACGTCATTTAATTCTCAGTCAAAGCTTATTAACTCGTCAGTTACGAAGCTGGACTGAAACTGCACTGCCATTCAATGCTGGAAGCTTCTACGTGCGCGCGCGCGCAAGCCACACTGGTGCGCGCGCGGCCAGGTGTGCACGCCATGCGCGGTGCGTCCTCTTGGCTCACTGCCATGCGCGCATGCGCCACGTCAGCGCCACACAGTCGCGCCGTATTGGCTCACGGCTCACTCTGGTGCGCCGCGCACGACACAGTAGGACCCATGCACCATGCGCGCACCTCCTTGCCATGTGTACTCGCGCGCGCATGCGCATGACTGCCACGTCATGCGCCGCATCACCTACCACTTGGTCCTTGCAACCCTTGTGCTCCACCACGCGCACGTGGTCAAAAATACAAAGGCGGCTCTCAAGCGGCTCGCGGCAATGCGAAGTGCAAAGTGCGCCATCAAAGCGCCACATTGCGCCTCATCGCCCACGCCACAGGCGCGCGCGAGCGTATGCGAGTTAGGGTGCTCCGCACCCTTCGCGAGGACACTAGTGTGTGCTTCCATGAAACAATAAGGATGGAGAGTTCCCACTTAAATACCCCTTTAAGTTCCATCTCTCATCCGATGTGGGACAAGGTGCTACTTTCCCTTTTGTTTCAGCATTGAATGTTCCAAACACCCAACTTTGAGCATCGATATCTCATTCATCTTAGCTCCGTTTTGGACGTGGTTTAGTTCGTTGCGAAGCTCTCCCAACATAGAACACAAACCCACAAATAAATATATAAAACCCGCTCATTTTATTATATTTATTTCTAGTCCAAAATAGGAAAAAATCATTTTCCTATATTTGTGAAAAATGCTATTTTCACCTATTTTCCAACAATCCCCCACATGAAAAATGCTATTTTCATCAAATTTCCAACAATCCCCCACATGTATGGAAATGGATCTTTTCCTTACACTTTTCAACGATAAACTTCGACAGTTGAGTATTGCAAGATAGGTAGGTTGTCACCTTTGAACCTTCTTTTGTGAAGCGCACTTAGCTTACTAGCGGTGTGTAGACGCGATGTCCTTGAACATACCCCCATTTGTGTAAACGACAATACACTTTACACAATACTCTCCCTGGTTTGGCCAACTCCTCATTGTCGTGTCCTATTATGGTCCTGGAACACTAGCCTGGTTCTGCGAGAGCTCTAGGATTTGCGCACCCCACAAACCCATTTGAAGCGACCCCACTTCTCTCTAACATAGGTGATTCCCCTGAATCATTAAAAGCATCCTGGTTATTTGATTTCCCGAAATCGTTAACCTTAATATGCTTAGCCTCACATCAATGTCACTGATTGGAATGGACTAGGAAGTATAAATAACTCCCTTTTTATTTAGTTTGGGGTACTCCCCCACAGTGACTCCGTTTGGTAATATGATTAAGTTGTCCTATTGAACTTAGATCTTGGGATCTCCAGTCAACTAAGTTAGGTTTCCCTCATATTCCCATTTACCACGGGCTTTAGTCCCATTCCTCTTGACGACGTTTCTACTAACTCTCTGCTTAAGCCTTTTGTAAACGGGTCTGCAATGTTATCCGTTGATCTCACATAATCAATTGTGATAACACCCGTTGAGAGTAGTTGTCGTATCGTGTTATGCCTACGTCGCATATGCCTTGATCTGCCATTGTACATCAAGCTTTGAGCTCTACCAATCGCTGATTGGCTATCACAATGTACACATATGGCTGGCAAAGGCTTTGGCCATCTTGGAATATCTTCCACGAATTGACGTAGCCATTCCGCCTCCTCGCCTGACTTATCCAAGGCGATAAATTCGGATTCCATTGTGGATCTTGCTATGACCGTTTGCTTAGAAGACTTCCAAGCAATAGCAGCTCCTCCAAGTGTAAATACGTATCCACTTGTTGATTTGGAATCTTTATTATCCGATATCCAGTTTGCATCAGTGTATCCTTCGATCACTGCTGGTTGTCGGGTATAATGCAGTCCATAATCTCTTGTGTATCTTATGTATTTAAGCACCCTCGTGATAGCTTTCCAATGATCCGCGCACGGATTGCTGGTGTATCTACTTAGCCTACTCATCGCGTAAGCCAAGTCGGGTCTAGTACATGTCATTAGATACATTAGACTGCCAATAATTCTTGAATACTCTAACTGAGCAACTCCATCTCCCTTATTCTTCTTAAGATGTTGGGAGGTATCAACTGGAGTTCGAGCTACACTCGTATCTTCCGAGTTGAATTTTTCAAGAATTTTATCCACATAGTGAGATTGACTTAACACAAGACCTTCTTGGGTTCTTATGATCTTTACTCCAAGAATCACATCCGCTAAACCCATGTCTTTCATGTCAAATCTCGCTTTTAACATGCTTTTAGTAGCTTTGATAATTTTATCATTACTCTCAATGATAAGCATATCGTCTACATAAAGGCATAAAATCACATAACCTTCATTTGTGTCTTTGACATAAACACATTTGTCACACTCATTTATTTTGAAACCATTGTCAATCATGACATGATCAAACTTTTGGTGCCATTGTTTTGGTGCTTACTTCAAGCCATACAAAGACTTGACGAGTTTACATACTTTACCCTCTTGACCTGGGGCAGAGAAACCTTCAGGTTGCTCCATGTAAATCTCTTCTTCTAAATCGCCATTTAGAAATGCGGTTTTAACATCCAGTTGGTGAACTTCCAAATTTCTTAAAGCCGCTATAGCAAGAACCAATCTAATCGAGGTTATGCGCGTCACAAGCGAGTAAGTATCAAAGTAATCTAGACCTTCCTTTTGTCTAAATCCTTTAATCACCAACCTAGCCTTGTACTTATCAATACTTCCATCAGTTTTCATCTTCCTTTTGAATATCCAACGATATCCAAGTGGTTTGCAACCAGGTGGAAGATCTACTAACTCCCAAGTATGATTTTGCAATATAGAATCTATTTCATTTCTTATTGCTTCTTTCCATTGAGGTCCTTCTGAAGAGGAAACCGCTTCGCGATATGTATTGGGCTCGCCCTCAACCATATAGCTAACGAAGTCTGGACCGAAGGATTTTTCAACCCTTGGCCTTTTGCTTCGCCTACGGTCACTTTCTTCAACCTCAGGTTGTTCATGTGTCTTATCATGAACTACCTCATCAACTCGTCTAGATGAGCTTTCACCTACTTCAAAATTAGGTGTTGATGACGTTGCATGTGTTTGTCTTCTCAAAGGAAACACATTTTCAAAGTAAGACACAACGTTAGGATTCACCTCCATGATAGTGTTTACGTGTACATCAGGATTCTTGGACTCATGTACAAGAAAGCGATGTGCACTACTTTGATGCGCATACCCAATAAATATGCAATCAACAGTTTTGGGTCCTATCCTAAGAGCCTTAGGAGGTGGTACAATCACCTTTGCTAGGCACCCCCACACTTTCAAGTATTTATATGAAGGCTTTTTCTTTTTCCATAACTCATATGGAGTCTCGTCTCTCTTTTTCAATGGTATCTTGTTCAAAAGATAATTGGCCGAGAGAATGGCCTCCCCCCACATTTCCTGGCTCATCCCAGAACTTATCAACATGGCGTTCATCATTTCTTTCAATGTGCGGTTCTTTCATTCCGCCACGCCACGCCATTTGATTGTGGAGAATAAGGAGGTGTACTGTCACACCCCTATTTTCCACGTGTCACCGGTGGGCCCGGTGGGGAGTATAGTGACGTAGTTGGTATCATCATAGACAAACAACACAATGTAATAATGCACATCGGAAGCAAAGATAGATTCATTTCAACTTTAATAACGCGTAATAATAAATATCACTGATAGTTGAAACAGATCCACAGGCGGATCAAAATAAAATAAGATATTGTTCAACAGTTTAATGTCGTCCAAGCTTGCGAGACTTATTGTGGATGCTCTAGAAGACAGCCAGCCTATTACGTGTAGTACCTGCACTTAACCTTTTGGGAAAAATACGTCAGTTTACACTGATAAATACAAATTAACTGACTCATTTTGAAATGATTGAAAATTGATTTGAATGCTCATGGCACAAAAATATTTTATAACTTGGGATAATTATATTACATAATCTTGTAATGGATTTACATGTTACTTATGCATTCAGTAGCCCGGTTCGTGCCGGGTTAAAGATCAATAGACACACCACAATATTGAGTTATACACTTGACAGGTGTACGCCTACACCCCGTGCTCAGGTCGTGGCCATCTCGTAAGATAATGCCGAGGATATCCGGGACATGGTCATTAACCCCCCAAAGGCTTTAAGCAAACAAAACATTCAATCAAAACATAGCATCTCAATAAATTTAACCACTATTCGATTAAAGAATTCAATGCTAGACCAAGCGGTATTTTATATACCGTACCCCAAGCCCGTATAGGGAAAATAAGTTAAAAGTATTTACCTTGGTAAGTATTTATCTCAACAAGCAAAAAGGCAGGTAGCTTTTACCGGTGCTCCTAATCTGGAACGAAGGTTTATAAATAACCTATTAGATTTCTAACGGTCTTTATTTAAGCTAAAGCTTAGACCGGTTATTTAAAAGGACGAAACGGTTTAAACGCACGATTAAGCGAAGACCGGATAGAATGTGATTTAGACCCGACAAGTTGGAATACTTGTATAATATGGGTATACTAAGTACATTCTGGATTTTGAGACAAAAATGATAATGTTTGACCCGTCTTGGTCAATTTATGCAAACTAGTTACATAAACCGAACCGAACGCGAAAAGAGCGCTACGGGTCACCGTAAGAGTCATATGCAAGTTCCCAGGGATAATATGCTATAAATATGATATAACATCAGTAAGTTATTTCCTATTATGCCCAAAACGGATTTAAACACAATTCATGCCTCATAAGGGCATTTTGGTCATTTTAAAGTATGTAAAAGAGTTAAATTAGAAATCTGAGTTACAGGTCTGGTTTGAACAGCAAACATACTTAATTTAACATATTATAACAGTAGGGTATGGCCCATATATGAAATTTATCATTTAAAATCAAACTATGCTCGTTAGGGGTATTTTGGTAATTTTACAAGGGCTTAAAATGTCAAAATTTGGAATCTGAGTTTATAAACTTACTGTTATTTTATAAAAATATACTAAAAACATCAGTAGGTATCAACCTTATAGATTTAATATGATTATAGTACATACTATGCGATAAAAATGCGTAAAAAGGCGATTTGGAGCCGTTTCCGGGTTTGTAAAAGAAATCTGATATTTTTATATTTCCAGAAGGCTCAAAGTATCATATTTAACAAATAAAATCAGTAGAAAAAGGTTTGGGGTCAAAAGAATTTATAAAACTCGTTTTATGGCCTAAAAGGGCAAATTCGGTATTTACCGAATTAAACTTAGAACCCTATGTTATGATCAGCCAAAAATAAAATAAAAATCTTTAAAAATCCTAAATATTATATAATATCAGTGAGTAAAAAGTTTTATATCAAAAAGTGGGTTTAAGTGGGTTATATGCTAATTACGCCATTTAAGTAACATAAAGCTTGTAATTTACGATAATGAGCATAATTCTTATTCTGGACCTCAAACTGATATGAAATTTTCGGTGCAAGTTTATATATCAGTAACAAATGTTTCTAGTCTTTCACTTTTTCAAAAATCACGTTTTATAGCAAAAAGGGCAAAATAGTTATATTTAAGCATAAACCGGTAACATGCATATGAATCGGTTAAACATGGAACCAAGATGTAAACTTCCAGAGGGTTAAACATATATGAAAGTTGGTCTAAAATGTGCTCTAATGCAGATCTTAACATGCATGTACGGATCAGAACCGATAGTCAAAGAAAAAGTCCGTTTATGAGACTTTCGGTTCCGATTCGGGTGTAATACAGAAAATTGCCGAGTTGATCAAGTTGAAACATGTTCTTACATTATTTATAAAGTTATTTTGATGATCAAACAGGTTGCATGTAGCCTACATTGTTAATCAAGCTTAAATTTGCAAAAACATATTCTGTTGACTTTTTATGAAGAACTTTGACTCGACAATTAGCATGCTTAGAGTGTGAATCTGAACATACCCTTTTAGGGGTTTGATACACACATAAATACCAACATATGGGTACTTTCAATTTGAGATTTGACAGAGCCAATCTCGTTTAATCGTAAAGTCAAGTGTAATTTACGATAGTTTGACTTTTGGCTAGAACACTAAGCTAGAACGAATTAGAGGATGATATAAACACTTACAATGGTCCTAAACAAGCTTAGAGATCACTTTGAAGCAACCTTGGCGTCCAGAAAGCTCCAGGAGAAGTCTTGTGAATTTTGAAGTTCAAGTGTTCTTGAATGTTTGTTACTACAAGTGCCCTTTTATGCAACTTTGATCTGAATAAAGGCTGATTCAGGTGTTTTATGATGTTGTGAGAAGGGGACAAGGGTCTCTCATTGCATGAAAATTGATTGGTGGGCTGCTTAAGTCGACAACAGCTGTGTACAGCTTGAAATAGACCCAAAAAAACGACATCTGTGGGTTTCTGTCGCTGGGCAGGTGTCGCGCCACGCGAGACCCCCCTCGCGCTACGCGAGGGTGTGTTTGACCAGCATTTCAAGTTTCAAAAATTTTACAATTCAGTCCCTTATTTATGTAACGTGTTTATTCCTATTTATCTTGCATACAAGACCCTAAATTCTGATTTTTAGGAACCTTGGGACTCTTATAAACTTGGGCATGTCCTCGGTTAATTTTGCGCTTACCCGAAAAGTCACGAAATTCACGATATCGTATTTAACCTTTCGTGTACGGTTTTAATCATAACTTTCTCATACGTTCACGAAACTTCATGAAATTTTTATCACATATTCTCGTGAGTATATTTCATCATTACAAAGCTTCGGGTTTGCCAAAAGATCACTCAGAGGTATAAATTCAACATGTTGACACGTTTAGCCCCTGTAGTTTGTAATTCCTCACTTTCTTTCATTTTTCGCCTCGTATGATCCATGATTTATCCGTTTTAGATTATAAACACCATGTAGGGTTATTGTAGGACTTATTTATCCATTGTTGACACTTTGGACCCTTATAATCACATAGTTTCATTGTATGTCAACTTTAGTCCCTCTAAAGTATGTTTTCACACATTCAAAGTCCGTGACACGTGTCAGTACATTATTGGACGTAAATTTTCGAGGTGTTACATGTACACTCATGTACAATGCCACTTTTTGCACATAAATCGGCAAAAGGTGCAACATATTCGCCTCCTCGGTCGCTTCGCAAAGCTTTTATCTTCTTTTGAAGTTGATTCTCAACTTCATTTTTATACAAGATAAATTTACTTATTGCTTCATCTTTACTTTTTAGTAAATATACATAGCAATATTTAGTACTATCGTCAATAAACGTGATGAAGTACTTATTTCCACCTCTTGTGGGTACCGCTTTTAAATCACAAATATCGGTGTGAATTAAATCAAGGGCTTCGGTTATTAGTTCAACCGATTTTGATGATTTTCTTGTAAGTTTGGATTCAACGCATGTTTCACATTTATAGTGTGAATCAATATGGAATGTTGGTATACAATTTAAATTGATTAAACGGCGTATTGAATTAAAATTAACGTGACCTAATCTACCATGCCATTTATTTGAATCAGAAAACTCAAGCATATAAGTAGAAGTAGTAGCAATTTTATTCATGTTCTTTTTCACAGCCATTACATTCAATTTGAACATACCATTTTGGGCATAGCCCTTGCCTACATACATTCCTCGTTTAGTTAATACAAATTGATCGCTCTCAAAAACTAAACGAAATCCAAACTTATTAAGCAACCAACCCGAGACTAGGCTCTTGCGCAAGTCTGGGACATATAACACGTTGCTTAAAGTGAGCTCCTTCCCTGAAGTCCACTTCAAAATCACCGTTCCTTCACCCTTGATGTCCGCGGTGGCTGCATTTCCCATGTACAACTTCTCATCTCCCGCAAGCTCCTTGAAGGTGGTAAAGAGGC
The DNA here is from genome assembly GCA_030545235.1 of Helianthus tuberosus. NCBI lineage: Eukaryota > Viridiplantae > Streptophyta > Magnoliopsida > Asterales > Asteraceae > Helianthus > Helianthus tuberosus. Next base: position 188,872,472 of record CM060448.1, read on the forward strand.
TCCTGTCCGGGCACACATGACGGGTCGCTCCCGTATCAATCCACCATCCTTTTGGAGTGTTGGTCACAGCATTGACCTCATCCAACATTGCGGTTTTGTCGGAAATCATTGCCACCAAAGGCATTCCGTCTTCATCCACCATGTGCGCGCGCTCACGCTTTGGTTTCTTGCATTGGTTAGCCCGATGCCCCGGCTCGTCACAGTTGTAACAAGTTCCTTGGAACGTTGGAGGTTTCTTTTTCACAACCCCTTTCTTTGGTCCAAGTTTGCTAGCCTTTGCTTTCTCTTTGTCCTTTTTCCCCTTGCCCTTGTTACTTTTAGAGGATTGCCCATGCTCAACCACGTTTGCACTAGCACTAGGCTGCACAAGGCTGCTTTTAAGGGAGATCCTATTCTCCTCTTCTATACGAAGACGAAGAACAAGGTCCTCCACCGACATTTTCTTCCGCTTGTGTTTAAGATAATTCTTAAAATCCAACCAAGTAGGAGGTAATTTCTCAATCATGGCTGCCACTTGAAATGTCTCGCTAAGTACCATTCCCTCGGCATGGATGTCATTTAGTATAATTTGCAACTCTTGGACTTGGTTCATAACCGACTTGTTATCAACCATTTTGAAGTCCAAGAAACGGGCGACAACAAATTTCTTTGTTCCCGCATCCTCCGTTTTGTACTTTTTCTCCAAGGACTCCCATAACTCTTTGGAAGTCTTGATATTATAGTACACATTATACAGGGCATCCAAGAGACCGTTGAGTACATAACCTCGACATATGAAATCCGAATGCTTCCACGCATCTACCGCGCTCAGAGCCTGAGCGTCGGTCTCCCCTTCCGCAGGTTGGGGAGCGGTTTCCGTCAAGAACCTCGCAAGGTTCATGGTGGTCAAGTAGAAGAACATCTTCTGTTGCCACCGCTTGAAGTGTAGACCCGAGAACTTCTCAGGTCTTTCAGCATGATTTGCCACTGTGGACGCTCCCACAGTGTTGGCAGGGGTTCCAACGACAACATTCGTATTGTTGTTGTTTGAGGTCGACATTCTGAAAAAATTAAACTTTAAAAATTTAGCCAAAAAAGGTCTGTTTTACGCTAAAAACAGAAGTAAACTAATAAAATTTAATTTTACCACAATTTACTGTTTCGGCTTCTAAGTCCAACTTTGAAGATCAAAAATAGAAAATTTATAAATTTTAGAACTTACTAATTGGCTTCTAAGTCCAACTTTGAAGACCAAATCAGAAAGTTTTAGCCAATTTTCGGACAATCTGAATGTAACCAAAAAACTGTTTTCAACCAAAGTCGCTCCTTTGAAGATGAAAACACAAAAAAATCTGTTTTTAAAACCCAAACTGAGTGAAAACAAAACTGGTTTGAATCACAAACAGGATGGTTTTGACTACACGAACGGTTTTAAAAATTTGTTTTAAGATTGTAGGAACCGTTCGCATAAATTAAATAAAATAAATAAATTTAATTACAAGAATACAATTCAGAAATAAGAAAGCTGAAAATACAAGTACTATTACAACTGAAAAATCAAAATACAAGAATGAAGTAGAAGACAAAAATGACTGAGGCACGTGTAAACACGCTTCCCTTAAAACAAATTCCGAGTCTCCCAAGAGTACTCGTTTTGTTTCCCAGGGTACAACAGCCGGAGCAGTGGTACTGCCGGAGTAGACCTACAACCCGAAGGTTACCTTGAAAACTGCTTGAGAAAGATCAGGAAGTTGTTGAGAGAAAGTGGTATTTGCTGTTGTGTCACTGGTCATCTCTGCAGCTGAGTATGGAGCTGTATTTATACAGCTCCCGGATTGAAACAGCCAAAAACGAATTAAATGAGAGGTTTAAATTGCATTAAACGTCTTCAATGCAGTTTAATTCTCAGTCAAAGCTTATAAACTCGTCAGTTACGAAGCTGGACTGAAACTGCACTGCCATTCAATGCTGGAAGCTTCTGCGTGCGCGCGCGCGCAAGCCACATTGGTGCGCGCGCGGCCAGGTGTGCACGCCATGCGCGGTGCGTCCTCTTGGCTCACTGCCATGCGCGCATGCGCCACGTCACCTGTGAGCCTATACGGGCGCGCCACACAGTCGCGCCGTATTGGCTCACGGCTCACTCTGGTGCGCCGCGCACGACACAGTAGGACCCATGCACCATGCGCGCACCCGCGCGCCTCCTTGCCATGTGTACTCGCGCGCGCATGCGCATGACTGCCACGTCATGCGCCGCATCACCTACCACTTGGTCCTTGCAACCCTTGTGCTCCACCACGCGCACGTGGTCAAAAATACAAAGGCGGCTCTCAAGCGGCAATGCGAGCGTGCGAAGTGCAAAGTGCGCCATCAAAGCGCCACATTGCGCCTCATCGCCCACGCCACGCGCGCGAGCATGTGCGAGTTAGGGTGCTCCGCACCCTTCGCGAGGACACTAGTGTGTGCTTCCATGAAACAATAAGGATGGAGAGTTCCCACTTAAATACCCCTTTAAGTTCCATCTCTCATCCGATGTGGGACAAGGTGCTACTTTCCCTTTTGTTTCAGCATTGAATGTTCCAAACACCCAACTTTGAGCATCGATATCTCATTCATCTTAGCTCCGTTTTGGACGTGGTTTAGTTCGTTACGAAGCTCTCCCAACATAGAACACAAACCCACAAATAAATATATAAAACCCGCTCATTTTATTATATTTATTTCTAGTCCAAAATAAGAAAAAATCATTTTCCTATATTTGTGAAAAATGCTATTTTCACCTATTTTCCAACATATACAGCTTTCACGATTCACAATTGGAAGTTGATTCTGTATTGAACGCATCCAGTTAGCTTTGACAAATGTTTTAAACTTAACAGAGGTGGTGTTTTGAGTGTAAAGTTAATATCTGGAACAGTTTTTTTTTTGTTGTAATAATATACTTGTGGTAGCCAGGGCTGGCTCCATAGGCTTGGCAACCTAGGCACGGATCTAGGGCCACCAAAAAATAAAGGCCTCTAAGTTTTTTGAAAGTTTTTATATAGTATATGTATTAGGCCTAAATAAATACATTTATTTCAAAACTAAACTAGTTTTTCAATGAAGAGGCCCACAATAAATATTGTTTAGCAAAAAAGGCCAAATTTCAAAACCAATTTCGCCTTGATTTCCAACTATTACAACACAACAACCATCGACCTAATCATCAATATTTAGCGACCTAAAGTCTCTAATAAAGCCGCAATCATCGTTCCCCCTTCCCATCGCAACCTGTTTTTGATTTCTAGGCTATCGGCTATCACTAGACGAAAAAAGTAAGGGTAATCACACATGGCGTCGGGATTGGAGGAGAGTTTATCGATGAAATTAGGGCCCTCACTTTATAGTTCGCTTAGGGTCTCCAAAAATATAGGAACGGCCCTGGTGGTAGCGACTCATGTGAAGCTTTACTTTTGCTTGTAAGTCAGGGTGTCCGGTGTTAGGCACAGTGACGGAACCAGAAACTTTTAACTGGGAGGTCATAATGTGTGTGTATGTATATATACTACATCTGCTAATGTGTAATAATAATTACTTTAATTGTTTAAAAAAACTCAAAGAAAAATAAAAATAAAAGAATCTTAAATTATGAAATCTGGACAAAATTTTTTTTATCTAAATTAAACAATGTGACAAAGCGAAAATTAATAAAAAAATTGAAAACTAAGGATGTACGTTGAAAATTAATAAAAGTTGAAAATTCTAGTAAAATCAAATGAAAGAAATGCTTCAAACTAATATTTATATATTATTATCATTATTATGATTATTATTATTTCATTTTATATTTAAAAACTATACTAAAGCATTTGAAAACTAAGGGAAAGTTATTGTAAAAATAAACTTAACGTATAAAACATACGAATTGCATGAAAAGGAAAAAGTAGACGATGACATTTTTGTATTTGATCTTTATCCTTGAAAACTAAGGATGTACGTTCATAAAAAATTAAAAAGAAAAACTATTGTGTACTGAGATTGGCTGCTTCTTTTCAGACTTTATTTTATTACATAGAAATACCCTTCTTTTCAAATATATCATCTTCTTCACATCAGTCCACTTACAGGTCTGTAAACTTTGAAGTTTGAACAGATCGATAAAAAATTCTGTCCAGCCATTTTTTACGCTTTTCTTCATTCTCGCTATAACCACACTTCAGCTAACAATATTAGAGGTCAAAATACAAAAAAAAAAACCACTGGAAGAAGAAACAAAACGTACATGGTAGGCCGGTGGCCGGAGGGTCAGCGAACCCTCCTGACTCCCCTGTAGTTCTGCCCCTGGTCAGGCATGATATAATAACATTAGCCTTGTCATGAAGATTGTTCTCGTGATCAAACTCTGATAAGGGAATAAGTCTAGGTAAAGAGATTGAGGAAGTATTGTTCATTGCTCCAGTATTGTTCACCCTTTAAGGTGATCATTGTGTTAGCATAATAAAGAAGTTTAGATTAATTGTGGGCTTTCATCCGTTAGCTAGTAAGGCTACAGCCTGGTTACAGTGGCGGAACTAGCCCATTAAATCAGGATATCCCAAAAAAAAATTACCGTGCAGTCATACAATATAAAAAACGACAATAAATAAATAAAGTAAAACAAATACCTAACTAATTTGGCCATAATTTCAATCATATTATTATAAATTCGGGCAATTGGGCCACTATTTCAATTGGGCTCTCTTATTCTACAAGTTTGGGTTGGTCAGGGTATCTTTGTATTATTTTAGGGATATTCTTGGTATAAACCCGAAAAAAATAAAAATACACTACGAATACACACTTGAGCCGTAGCCCGTGCTACGGCTGCTAAAGCATTTGGTCCGCCCCTGACTGGTTATATAATTTATAATTCTCTTTCATTGTTCTTTATGATTTTCTGATGCAATAAATCCTAGCCTCTTTACCTTTGGTGCTTTAGTCAATTGAAGACTTCTGATATTTCTGATTGTAGTGGTTGCAAACTTGCAAAAAAATTCTGCTTCACCATTTGATAAAAGTATTTATTGGTGTGTTGAACCTTTTGATATGGTGCGTTCTGATGTGTGAGGTTCGTCAGCAGTATTGACTAAGGGTGGCTCGATCTATTATGTATCTTTAATAGATGATTATGCCCGTTATACATGGGTGTATCTTACGAAACATAGATCTTAGTTTTCAACTTTGACAAATACTTTAGAGCCTATGTTAAAACACAACATTCGGTTGTGATAAAGTGTTTCAGGTATAACTTAGAGGGTGAATATACATCTAGTGATTTTACTTAGTTTTTTTTACGTTTGATGGTACAATACACCGGTCATCTTGTACTGACACCCCTCAGCAAAACAGTGTTTCTGAAAGAAAACACCATCATCTTTTGGAGACTGCTTGCTCGTTTCTTCTATTTGCTGATGTTCCAAGTGTTCTTTTGGGAGAAGCACTACTAACTGGCATTACCCAACATGCGATTAATCAGATCCCTACTTCTCATAAATATGGGATATCTCCATTTGAAAAAAAAAAACTATATGGGGAACTCCAGATTACGATGAATTGAAGGTTTTTGGATGTACTTGTTTAATTCTCCGTCCTCATGTTGAGCGAGATAACTTGTCAAATAAGACAACCTTATGTGTATTTTTGGGTTATGCCAGTGGTCTAAAAGGTATTGGCACCGGACAAAAAGGTTATCGTTTCTTTGATCACCTAAGAAGCTATATGTATGAAGGCATGTTACCTTCCTTGAGCATATTCCTTTCTATTCGATTCCAACTAATCGGATAATGTAACAAAGTCGGATCTTCATAATATTGATCATTTTTGCTGGTGACATTGATGAATCAACATTGTCTAATGTTCTAGATACATCTACTGCACCTGATGTGTCAATTCAAGACACCCCTACATCATTAGGCACAACTTTAGCTCCATCTATGCATGAGACAACTACTTCGTCTGTTGAGACTAGAACTCCTTCATTTGTTGAGACTGGAGCTCCTCCACCTCAGAGAAGCTCCACTCGTGGATGTAAATCTACCAAGCTACCATATTTTCCTTACTTTGCTTACTCGACTTTGTTTGCTTCCTTTATCACAAATGTACATCATCCATATGAACCTGATTCGTATAGAGAGGTTATCTCTAACCTTCTCTGGCAGAATGCTATGGCTGAAGAGCTTTTCGTTCTTCCTCAGACACGTATATGGGATTTGGTTTCATTACCACATGGTAAACATATTATTGGTTGTCGTTGGGTTCATAAGATTAAAACAAAGTCTGATTGGTTTGTTGAGCGATACAAGGCCATATGTGTAGCAAAAGGATACTCTCACAGATGTTGCATCTGTTCATCAGCAGAAGACGTGTCAAATGGATGTCAAGAATGCCTTTCTGAATGGTGGTCTTCATCAGGAGGTTTGCATGAATCCTCCCTTGTAATTGATCATTAGCCCGGTGAAGTTTGTCGGCTTCGAAAAGCATTATATGGCTTCAAGCTGGCCCCTCATGCATTGTTTTCAAAATTCTCTACAATGATTGCTTCTTTTAGTTTTGTTCCTAGCAACCTGATTCAAAATTGTTTGTTTGTTCGATGTACCATTGCAGGACACACTCTTTTATTTTTGTATGTGGATGATACAACTATTATAGGTAATGGTTATTATGGAATTAAGCCTTTGAAGTGTGATTTGGCTCACTGTTTTGCTGTGAAGGATTTGGGTCTGCTACGGGTTTTTTTGGGCATCAAGGTGGATCAGTCTAAGAAAGGATACATCATTCCTCAAACAATATATATGTGTGTGTATGATATCTGTTATAGCGGACAAGACTTTTGATAATAGAACTATAGACAATCCTCTTGAAATCAGTGTGAGACATTCTTCCACTGATGGTGTTCCATTATTTGATCCAAGCCTATATCATACCTGTAATAACCATAAATTTAAAAATCATTATTCTAGAAATAAAAGAATAATAATAATTTATAATAAACTAAACATTTATCTTATGATCCATCCTTCTGTATATCAACCAAAACTATTATTATTATTCATAAATTATCCAATAGGAAACCCTAATTAAGACACCCAAGTAATTCTGCACAAACCCTACAAAATTCAGAACAATCAGAATCAGGATCAGGGCCCCTAAAACTCAGGGGGGGTATTCCCTATTGATGATTATCCATTTATCTCGCTGTCTAAATTGAATATTCTAGAAATGTCGACTCAGCTAGGCTAGTCCCACGCGTGGCAACCCTATGATCAATAGGTGTCCCTTACGGACCGTAACATTGATAGGCTTACGGTCCGTAAGCACTCTTACGGACCGCAACATTGTGAGGCATACGGTCCGTAAGCAAAGTGAAATTTCGACTATAAATAGAGGACATTGACACTTGAATCAGGGCGTTGAAACGACGAAAGAATTCGTAATATACTTCGAGTTATCGTCTGTTTACTACAATTAACACACACGAAAACACTAATTAGTATAGCGGGGTGCTGCAGAATAGGGTATTGACTCAATCGCTGATACGATTCAATGTCCGATTGATTGAAATCAATCCAATGGATGTTTAAGTGCTGCTCAAATTTGGGTTATGCTTTGTCATTAGTCGTGATTCCGATGGATGTTTAAGTAATTTCACTTTGTCATTAGTTGTGATTCCGATGGATGTTTAAGTGTTTACACTTTGTCATTCGTTGTGAATCCGATGGATGTTTAAGTGATTTCACTTTGTCATTAATTGTGAATCCGATGGATGTTTAAGTATCGCACTTTGTCATTTGTTGTGAGGATTTTAATCTCGTGAGTTATCGTAAATGCTGTATTAAGTTACTAACCTAGTTTGTGTGCATATTATTTAAATTAGGTTAAAAGACTAATCAGTAGTCTAAACTCTGCCCGTATAAATCTGAAATATTATCACAAGGTAGCATCACTTTGGAATTATTAAGGTACGGATCCTTACCCCACTCCTTATTGCTTCATATTCAAATTGTTATAAAACCATTAAATTACTATATCCTTTAAAACTCCTCACGTCTTTGATTATCGATTCATTTGACAGTCCGTTAGATTCCCATTCTAATCATAACCTTGGATTTAGCTTTCATGTCATGCGATAGTATTATGTTTAGTTGTACTCATTATCGCATGTTCCAATATATGTTACGTCTTGTTATGATAATATAGTTTGATAAGTTATGTGAATAAGACCAATTGTACTCTGATACCCTGAGTGTCGCTTCTCGTGGAGTGTCCCACGGGCATGTTGTTGCGGCATCCACATCATGTGCTCCATCCGTGACGGAGAGATCAGTTCACGGCGTCCCTAGGTACAAGTGAGGTACAAAGCTACTAGGAGGCGTATGGATCGATCCTAGGATTTAAGTTAAGGAGGTGGATAGCGGGTATGCCAACTCGCCATCTCGTGTGATAATTATGCAGGAGTAGCTACCTGTGTATTGTCACGTTTTAAGTTTGGCTCATGGGTACATTCGTATGATATGATTGTGAAATTACGTTACTTGCATCATATCATTTTAACATAAAGTTTCATCCAAATAACATTTCATATAAAGCATTATTTGTTATTTGAGCCTATTATTCCGTACTGAGCATTTGGCTCATTCCGTAAACTTTTTGTATATACAGGTTCACAGGTTACTTCGGGCGGGGTAAAGAGAGAAGAATAAAGCCTAGGACTAAATCTGAAGATGTTAGTTAATCAAATCGAATGTGTCCGCTTATATATTAAGTTTAGTGGTCATGTGGTTGTATCCTTATCAAATAAATAAATGGAATTATGACTTTTGTTTATGATACTGTTATTGTGACACGTCAGCCCTTCTGGGTTGGGGTGTTACAGTTATGGTATCAGAGCAAAGGTTCTTTCCTGTAGAAAACTTGAAGATAGTAATAAAAACCTGTGAGGAATGGGTAGATATCTATGATAGGATTCAACTTGGTCTCTTATTTGGTTTAACTCCTATGTCTATTCTTATAGATGCCTCCTCGTCGTCCGCTACGTAGGAGTACTCGTACTAACCATGTGCGTAACAACACTTCTTCGAATGAGACTCCAGTTGATCCAAACGTAATTAATGCTATCAACCAGGCTGTTGTCGGGTTGCTTCCAAACCTTGTTGCTCAAACAGCTGAGGCCGTTATTCAACAAACTCGTCATCCAGAACGTAATAACACGAATCCAATCTCTGGTGAAGAAACTCGTGAGAATACCACGAACCATACTACCTATAGTATAGACATATGGATCGTTAAATTCCAAAAACAAAAGCCGAAATCCTTTAGTCACGCTACTAATCCAGTCGATGCCAGAAACTGGATAGCTCATGTTGAAAAGATCTTCGGAGTTCTTGGAGTTCCGAAGCAATACAAAGTTAGATTGGCTACCTACAAACTTGAAGATGACGCACAAACTTGGTGGGAAGGATATAAGCAAGTCAAAGGAGGGGATGATTTCGACGCTAATCTTTCATGGGTCGACTTTCGTACCATCTTTTACGACAAGTATTTTTCTACTGCTGATAAAGAAGCTTATATCAGAGAGTATGCAGTGATTCGACAGGGGAGTGATGAACCAGCCTCTGAGTTCATTACTAGATTTTCAAGATTAGCTAATATTGTAGGAGACGTTGCAGGATCAGCAGAAGCCCAAGCAGAGAAATGCAAGTGGGCAGTCAATGATCGAATTCGGAAGTCGATCATGTACATGAAATTTAAGGATATCACCGAAGTTACCGATGCAATCAAAACTTTTGAGTTCGAGAGGAAAGAATTTTTATCTCGAACTGAGGATAATAAGAAGAGAAACAGAGAAGGACAATTTAACTAGGCAATCGGCCAATCATCCACTACGCCACAGCATCAAGACCGCAAAGTGCAAGGAAATCAAAACTCTGGAAATCAGGCACGTCCATGGCAACCTAGACCGCAAAACCCGAGGCCTGCTCAAAACCAGATTCAGTTGTATGCAGAACCTATTAGAGCTCAACCACTGAATCAACATGTAAACCCGTATCAAATTACATATCCTCTATGTAATACTTGTGGTAAGAGACATCAGGGCGTATGTCACCGAGGTACATGAGCATGCTTTAGATGTGGCCAAAATGGACACATGATCAAGGAATATCCTAAGAAAGACACTAAGAAGAATAACCAACCCAATGTTGGAGGAAGAGTTTTCGCACTTTCTGCTACTGACGCTGCTAATGCCCCAGGTACTGTATCTGGAACCCTTCAGCTTGGTGAACGTAGTATCTATGTGTTATTTGATACAGGAGCGACCTATTCTTTAGTCTCCCACTCGTTTACTAAGTACCTTCCGATAAGACCAACTCTCTTAAATCATACTTTAACCATTTCCACTCCCATGGAAAATTCATCCGTAATCACTTACGTATATAAAGATTGTCTGATCCATATTGAATCTATTGTGTGTAAGGTAGACCTATTTCCAATACATATGTGTGACTTTGATGTTATTCTAGGGATAGATTGGTTGTCTCGACATCGCGTAACTATAGATTGTCATTTCCGCCGTGTTATTTTCGGTGATCTTCATCATCCTGATATTATATATCAGGGAATTCAAGCTCATAAATCTCTTAAAATTATCTCTGCGCTCAAAGCTCGAAAATTCATATCAAACGGCTGTGCTGGATTCCTAGCATCGATTAAGGATACTTCTGCTAGTGTTAAGAGTATCGATAGCCACTCCGTTGTTCGTGAATATCCTGATGTATTTCCGGATGAACTACCGGGATTACCACCCGACCGTCAGGTAGAATTCACCATCGACTTGATCCCTGGTGCCGAACCTATTTCTAAAGCTCCGTACCGTATGGCCCCGATGGAACTGAAGGAGTTGAAGGAACAATTGCAAGAATTGTTAGATCTGGGATTCATAAGACCCAGTGTTTCACCTTGGGGTGCTCCGGTCTTATTTGTGAAGAAGAAAGACGGTAGTATGCGTTTATGTATTGACTACCGAGAGCTGAACAAGATTACTATTCGTAATCAGTATCCTCTGCCTCGCATTGATGATCTCTTTGAGTAACTTCAGGGGGCTCAGTTCTTCTCAAAAAATCGACCTGAGGTCCGGGTACCATCAGCTAAAGATCAAGAATGATGATGTTCCCAAGACCGCCTTTCGTACTCGATATGGTCATTACGAATTCTTGGTTATGCCCTTTGGGCTAACTAACGCACCCGCAGTCTTCATGGATTTGATGAATCGCGTATTTCACAAATTCCTAGATAAATTCGTTATTGTTTTTATCGATGACATTCTGGTATATTCTAAGAGTCGTGAAGAGCATGAAGCACATCTACATACAGTACTTGGAACCTTGCGGCATGAGAAATTGTACGCAAAGTTTTCCAAATGTGACTTTTGCCTTAGCCAAGTGGCATTTCTAGGTCATGTCATATCAGCAGAGGGAATTATGGTAGACCCAACAAAGGTTGAAGCTATTACAAAATGGCCAAGACCCACTTCTGTTACCGAAATACAAAGTTTCTTGGGTCTTGCTGGCTATTACCGAAGATTTGTTGAAAGATTCTCGGTAATTGCTTTACCACTCACAAAACTCCTAAGGAAAGGGGTGAAGTATTCGTGGAGTGAGGAACAAGAGAAAAGTTTTGAAGAATTGAAGAAACGACTCGTATCCTCCCCAATACTCGCTCTCCCTTCTGGACCAGGAGGTTACCAAGTATATAGTGATGCCTCAAAGAAAGGATTAGGTTGTGTGCTAATGCAACATGGGAAGGTTATTGCTTATGCCTCCCGTCAGTTGAAGCCTTATGAAGTTAACTACCCTACACATGATTTAGAACTAGCCGCAGTCGTCTTTGCACTTAAGATTTGGCGACACTATCTGTATGGTGAGAGTTGTGATATCTTTACCGACCACAAGAGCCTCAAGTACATATTCACGCAGAAAGAGCTAAATATGAGGCAAAGAAGGTGGTTAGAACTTTTAAAAGATTACGACGCAAATATTCAATATCATCCAGGCAAAGCCAATGTTGTAGCTGACACATTGAGCCGAAAGAATTCTGGGACTATATCTTGCTTACAAATTCAGCCTCGTATTATGGGGGATCTCGAAAGGATGAACATTTGGCTTCATGTTAGTAAAACTGATGGATATCTAGCTAGAATGCAGATTGAACCCGACCTCATATCACAAATCAAAGATGCACAGAAGCAAGATGGAGAACTTTGGGCAATTGTGCAAAATCTCGAGGTGGGTAAGCAATCTGAATTTCGTATAGACCATCATGGGGTGATTTGGTGCGGTAAAAGACTTTGTGTACCCGATGACTCCACCCTTCGTGAGTCATTGTTAGCCGAAGCTCACAGCTCACCATTTTCAATTCACACAGGATCTACCAAGATGTATCGAGACTTAAGACAGAACTTCTGGTGGAATGGCATGAAGGAAGACGTTGCTCGATACGTAAGTAAATGCCTCACTTGCCAACAAGTGAAAATTGAACACAAACGAGCAAGCGGTCTGTTGCAGCCATTGGATATTCCCATATGGAAGTGGGATGAGATCACAATGGATTTTGTTACCGGTTTGCCTAAGACATTCAAGAAGAATGATGTTGTATGGGTTGTTGTCGATAGATTGTCAAAATCAGCACATTTTCTCCCGATTCAGCAAGGATTTTCGGTTAGTAAGTTATCCGAAATATTTCTTCAAGAAATTATTCGACTCCATGGCACACCATCTTCCATTGTGTCCGATAGAGACCCACGTTTCACCTCACGATTTTGGAAAGGTTTTCAGGCAGCATGGGGTACACGACTGAAGTTTAGTACGGCTTTCCATCCACAAACAGATGGGCAGTCAGAACGCACGATCCAGACTTTGGAAGACATGCTCCGAGCATGTGCACTGGAATGGTCTGGAAACTGGGATGAATATCTATGCCTCGTTGAGTTCGCTTACAACAATAGTTGGCAAGCAAGTATTGGCATGTCATCTTTTGAGCTTTTATACGGTCGGAAATGTCGCGCACCGATATGCTGGGATGAAGTTGGAGAAAAGATTATTGAAGGGCCAGAACTAGTTCAGATTACAAACGAAAAAGTCACTATGGCACGAGAAAAACTGAAAGAAGCTCAGAGCAGACAAAAGAGCTATGCAGATCAAGATAGACGACCACTCGAATTTAAAATTGGTGACCACGTATTCTTAAAGGTATCACCTTGGCGTGGCATTCGTAGATTTGGAATTAAAGGGAAGCTTAGTCCTCGTTTTATAGGTCCGTTTGAAATCCTTGAAAGAATGGGAGAAGTATCATATCGAATAGCTCTACCGTCTCAACTCTCTCACGTTCATAACGTTTTTCATGTCTCCTCGTTAAGAGGATATAATTATCATCCACTTCATGTCCTTGGTTATCCGTTACTTACAATTCACGAAGATTTGTCCTACGAAGAGGAACCAGAAGCCATCTTAGATCGACAAGAAAGGGTTATGCGTAGGAAAGTAATTCCGTTTGTTAAAGTCCTCTGGAAAAATCACTCTGAACGCGAAGCCACATGGGAATCTGAAGAATCAATTCGCTCTCTATACCCTAATCTATTCGAACAATAGAATTTTAGTCAAGATAACGGTGAACCTTGCTCTTTGATCTATGTTCATTTGTTTATGTTTGTGATCATTCATGCTTTGCCTTATGTGAATATATCTTAGTTATGATTAAGCATGTTTATGTAGGAGATATCAGTATCAATAGTCACTCTTGTTATCTGCAAGTCTATGTTGATTTTCTGCATGATTAAATATGTTATTAAGATACGTAGAGGAAGAACCATTAGGACATGATGGTAAGGTAATTGACAATTATGGTCATAAACGTAATTATGAATTTCATATACACATGTGTGTTTAGGAGATTCTTGTTATATAAGTTAGTAACTCTGCTATGAAAGTTCCATTTCCGTTACTTATGCGATATGTTATATTCTTATTTGAAAATTTTCGAGGACGAAATTTCTTTTAAGGGGGTAATAGTTGTAATAACCATAATTTTAAAAATCATTATTCTAGAAATAAAAGAATAATAATAATTTATAATAAACTAAACATTTATCTTATGATCCATCCTTCTGTATATCAACCAAAACTATTATTATTATTCATAAATTATCCAATAGGAAACCCTAATTAAGACACCCAAGTAATTTTGCACAAACCCTACAAAATTCAGAACAATCAGAATCAGGATCAGGGCCCCTAAAACTCAGGGGGGGTATTCCCTATTGATGATTATCCATTTATCTCGCTGTCTAAATTAAATATTCTAGAAATGTCGACTCAGCTAGGCTAGTCCGACGCGTGGCAACCCTATGATCAATAGGTGTCCCTTACGGACCGTAACATTGATAGGCTTACGGACCGCAACATTGTAAGGCTTACGGTCCGTAAGCAAAGTGAAATTTCGACTATAAATAGAGGACATTGGCACTTGAATCTGGGCGCTGAAACGACGAAAGAATTCGTAATATACTTCGAGTTATCGTCTGTTTACTACAATTAACACACACGAAAACACTAATTAGTATAGCGGGGTGCTGCAGAACAGGGTATTGACTCAATCGCTGATACGATTCAATGTCCGATTGATTGAAATCAATCCAATGGATGTTTAAGTGCTGCTCAAATTTGGGTTATGCTTTGTCATTAGTCGTGATTCCGATGGATGTTTAAGTAATTTCACTTTGTCATTAGTTGTGATTCCGATGGATGTTTAAGTGTTTACACTTTGTCATTCGTTGTGAATCCAATGGATGTTTAAGTGATTTCACTTTGTCATTAATTGTGAATCCGATGGATGTTTAAGTATCGCACTTTGTCATTCGTTGTGAGGATTTTAATCTCGTGAGTTATCGTAAATGTTGTATTAAGTTACTAACCTAGTTTGTGTGCATATTATTTAAATTAGGTTAAAAGACTAATCAGTAGTCTAAACTCTGCCCGTATAAATCTGAAATATTATCACAAGGTAGCATCACTTTGGAATTACTAAGGTACGGATCCTTACCCCACTCCTTATTGCTTCATATTCAAATTGTTATAAAACCATTAAATTACTATAACCTTTAAAACTCCCCACGTCTTTGATTATCGATTCATTTGACAGTCCGTTAGATTCCTATTCTAATCATAACCTTGGATTTAGCTTTCATGTCATGCGATAGTATTATGTTTAGTTGTACTCATTATCGCATGTTCCAATATATGTTACGTCTTGTTATGATAATATAGTTTGATAAGTTATGTGAATAAGACCAATTGTACTCTGATACCCTGAGTGTCGCTTCTCGTGGAGTGTCCCACGGGCATGTTGTTGCGGCATCAACATCATGTGCTCCATCCGTGACGGAGAGATCAGTTCACGGCGTCCCTAGGTACAAGTGAGGTACAAAGCTACTAGGAGGCGTATGGATCGATCCTAGGATTTAAGTTAAGGAGGTGGATAGCGGGTATGCCAACTCGCCATCTCGTGTGATAATTATGCAGGAGTAGCTACCTGTGTATTGTCACGTTTTAAGTTTGGCTCATGGGTACATCCGTATGATATGATTATGAAATTACGTTACTTGCATCATATCATTTTAACATAAAGTTTCATCCAAATAACATTTCATATAAAGCATTATTTGTTATTTGATCCTATTATTCCGTACTGAGCATTTGGCTCATTCCGTAAACTTTTTGTATATACAGGTTCACAGGTTACTTCGGGCGGCGTAAAGAGAGAAGAATAAAGCCTAGGACTAAATCTGAAGATGTTAGTTAATCAAATCGAATGTGTCCGCTTATATATTAAGTTTAGTGGTCATGTGGTTGTATCCTTATCAAATAAATAAATGGAATTATGACTTTTGTTTATGATACTGTTATTGTGACACGTCAGCCCTTCTGGGTTGGGGTGTTACAATACCCTTGTAGGAAGCTTGGTTTATATTATAGTTGCTCGCCTAGATATTGCTTATGTTGTTCACGTGGTTAGTCAGTTTGCAACTGCCCATACTTTTGTTCACTATGTGTTCTTCGCATTCTGAGATATCCTTGTGGCACTCAATTTCAGAGACTTCTGTTTCCTTTGACATCCTATTTGGATTTTCGTGCCTACAATAATGCCTATTGGGATGGTGATCCTAATGACCGCAAATCCACCACAATTTTTTTTGTTTTCCTCGAAAATTCGTTAATCTCAAGGAAAAGTAAGAAACGAGATGTTGTTCAAGAGCTTCTACTATGGCTGAGCATAGTTCTATGGATGTAACTACATGTGAGATTGTTTGGTTACGACGACTTCTTGCAAATGTGGATGTTACCATCTCTCAGCGTAGTCCCTTACATAGTGTGATAGTGATAACCAAAGTCATGTGCAGATCGCTAAGAGCTCTTTTTTCATGAGCGAACAAAACATATCGAGATTGATTGTCATTTTACTCGTCATCATCTTCGGCTCGGGACCATCCCTTTTGCCTTCGTTCCATCAGCCTTGCAGATTGCAGATGTTTTCACCAAGACTCAGTCAACATTTCGGTTTTAGTTCTTGTGTGAGAAACTCTAAGCGCTTTTTATTGTTGCATTGTGAGTTTAAAGGGGTGGGGGTGTTAGCATATAAGCTAGTAAGCTCGTAGCTCGGCTATACAATTTGTATTTCTCTTTCATTATTCTTTATGATTTTTAATGCAATAAACCCTAGCCATTTTTTCTATGTATATGTTTGTCTTTCAACACATTGTAGCAACGAGGAGTACATCGTTGCATGCAGGGGCGGTTCTTAGTTAGGCTCTGGCAGGGCCATGGCCCGGGCAAGTTTTTCGGTCGTAGTGCTAATTTTCCGCATTTCGATCGAAATTTTTTATATATAATATGTCCCTTCACATACCCATCTTTCCAAACCAAATTGGTCCAGACATGTCATACAAAGGCAGCATACGGAGCTAATGATTTGTCTTGTGCAATGTAAAGATACTTTCTTTAAGATATTTTGATGTTTAGAATTCTAATTTCATGTTAGAACAAACTTTTTTAAGGTAAAATACATCA
The DNA here is from genome assembly GCA_030545235.1 of Helianthus tuberosus. NCBI lineage: Eukaryota > Viridiplantae > Streptophyta > Magnoliopsida > Asterales > Asteraceae > Helianthus > Helianthus tuberosus. The sequence continues at coordinate 188,889,580 of CM060448.1, forward strand.
AAAACCTTGTTAAAAATTTAAAATAATAAAATCACTACCACATAAAACACAAGATTTTAAAATAATAATTTATTAAATTAAAAGATAAGTATAGTTAAGAGCAATACCTGCGAAAAGTTGACAATAATTACAATTATTTAAATACAAATTCTAGTCAGCTACCACTAAATTCAGGGATTTAATTATGTCATCTCCACAAAAACCTCTTCTTTCCAGATTTCAAGTCAAAATTATATATACACAAGTCAACTACGGCTCTTAGGGACTTTCAGACATTTTATTTTCTTTTTAGACCAGTCTGGTGGGCGTTAGTGCGTTGTGGTGACATGGAAGGCTCAAGGCTCCATCATGTCGGCATACCACGGGCCCGTGTCTTGGCGTGGTGGTGTTGTGGTGATGGAGTGGTAGTAATCTCACCAGTGTGGAGGGCAAATGGCACGGTGACGTGACGGCGTTTTATTTGTGGGTGGATTTTGATTAGTTTTGATTGGTTCTTGTTTAATTTTTTATATAAAAACGTCACTTTCACGTCCCTTCCACCCTGTGCTTTTTTTTTCCCACACCCTTTTGCTGACGTTGCTGTCACGTGGCGCTTAATGTCCCCTCTTCATGTCCTATACCGGATAGTCTAATATAGTCGCTTTTATTTTTTTATAAAGCAAATAAATGTTTATATTTTTAAACTTTTAAATAAAGAATCTAAATGATTTAGCTTTGCATTTTCAAATTTAATAGAAGTTTATTATATTATATGTATTACAAGTTAATAATATTCCTAGAGATAAATCATAAATATTTAATATTTGCTTGTTACATCCCAAAATCCAAATATAATAAGACTACATATACTTTGGGCCAACATGTGTTTTGATAGGTCAAAACTTTACTTGATTGTGCTTGAAAATTTTGAGAAAGTGATACATATTTGATTTTGTATCCAACTTTTTCTTTAAGTATATCTTTTATCTTATGTTATATGCAATTCATACAAATGTATATACTTCGTACGGTGCCGATAATCTTCTCGTGCATTAGCAGCCTTATGATCTTCCAAAGTAAAGGTTATGGGATCGAGTCTTGTCTGGAGCAAAAATGCTCTGGGATGAGTTAGGGACTTTACCATAATGAGCCTTTGGGTGGTGGATATCCTCTGGAATAATGGCGGGCTAGGTCACCAACGCTGTCTGCGTTGGCAAGCATGGGTGGCCTTTTGACATTGGGTTTACCCCTATGATCGGGCTTTTTGTAGATCATTTAAAAAATTAACAAATGTTTATATGGTTTATGTGCTTAAGGCTGAATTTGACACACCATCAAATTTGACAACTTTCTACATGTGTTGATGTTGATTGTTTTTTTTTTTTTTTTAATTAAAGTATAATCCAATCCAATCCAAATCAGTGTTGAAAAGTAACTTGGTCTGTGAATCATAATCATTCACATAAATCAAAATAAAACATAAATAATACCAAAAAGCCAAAAAGTAAGAACCAACCATCCTTCATTCAAAAAATGAAATTAATTAATCAAACACATGGAGGTACTAAAAAAACATAAACAACCCTGTATAAATAAGTTAAAAAAAAAAAAACATGAACAAATTGTATGCATCAAGACACAACAAGCTTCATCGAATAAAATCGTCCTAAAGTTTCGAATCAAACCTATGAAAAATGAACTCAAACCGACTCTCTCACCTTTGAGGTTAAGATTGAACCATTTCTTCTTAGTTTTGGAATCAGAGGTTCCTTCTTCATATGGACTGTTGCTGTTTTCACCGTCACCGCCACCTGGAGCTTTCGTGTGGTTTCCTCCGTTGCTACTGGCTTGAGCGTTACTCCCGCTACCGACAACCACAGACCGACCTGCTGTGAACGATGATTGGATGCTGTCTCGTTGTTTTAGAAGTTCGTCCACCTGTCATTTTTATCCATTAAAAAACATCTGATTTTTTTGAAGAACAATATAGATGGTGTTTGGATATGTGTTTTGTTGTTTGACGTTGTAACAAGATTCCAAACGCGTATCCAAGCAGCCCATAGAGATTAATTATAAAAAACGAATGTACTAAAGAAACATTTCGGTAGTGACGTAAATGAGCGGAGCCAAGCTCGAGCTCGCCTAATGTTTCAAGCTCTATGAATAAAGCTCGAGCACGGACTCAGCTTGTTTATTAATTATTAAATTAAATATATCATTATGTTATTTATATACATATATAATTGTTTTATATATTATAAAGTATAATTCTGTATATATAACATAATATATATTGTTTAGTTATTTATCATAATTAAATTTATAAAAATATGTATTATGTAATTATATACTCATTATATTAAATGAAATTATTATGTTAATATAAGAAATAGCTTTGTTTAGGCTCACGAGCTTAGTCAAGTCTGGTATACAAAGCCCGGGCTCGAGCTCAAGCTCGATTATCATATGAGCTTCATTTTAGGGGCTCGAGCCTCATTTATTAAATGAGCTTCAATTCAGGCTCGAGCTTGGCTTGTTTATGCGACCGGTCTCAAGTAGCTCAAGAGCAGTTGTACTCGTTTACGCCCCTATGTACTAGATTGCATATGCAATACAAAAATATTTGTGTTATGTTTTAGATTGTCAGATATTTAATATTAAATCAAAATCATTATGGTGGTTAAGCGGTGTGTTCCACAACCAAAAAGGTTGGGAGTTCAAATCCTGCGGCGTGCAGGCTACGGTATATTTTTTTTTTCTAGAAAATCTGTGAATGGTTGTTCAAAAAAAATGAAAATCATTCATTGGAGAACGAGAAAGAACAAATTTTTAAAATTTTATTAAATTCAGTAGTTAGCACCTTTTTCATTTTTGGCAATTAAGTGTGTGTACTAAATATATACAAACGTGTAAGCACTTACGTTCTGTTTTTCCTGGGTGTATCTATTGGTCACTTCTTGGAATCGCGCCAAAGCCTGCAAAATAGCCAAATGAGAAACATACGGACCACAATTGTGACATGCTCATAAATAATTAATGCGTTAATTATGTTGACAAAAAAAATGTATTTACACTAAAAAAGACTTTTAAGCAACTTTCAACTTGTTCGACCCATTTGACACGTTCCTCTTTTAGGTATATTTTATTTGACTCACTTGACCCGACTCGGTTTTAAGTAAACAAGCCAAAACTACACCTGTCTGTATTCTGTCTCAAACTGACGTAGCTCGGTTCTTTTTCTCAAAATCTGCTGCTCAATATCCTTGAGTTTATGAGTTGTATCCTCATATGTAGTGGCACAAATAGCCTCGATTGTATAAGATGCTGTTTTAAAAAAATTATCTCCTGCAATACAACAAAAGTTCATATCCTACACAAAGATAAAATCCCAAAAACATATTAAAAAAAAAACAAAGAAAAAAGCCTTACCGTAAACGGCAAATATGTGAGTGCCGGACCTCAGTTCCGAGACCTCACATGGTTGAAGACCTTCCAACCTTTTAAAGAAAGCTGCTTCGGGATCCTTCGCCATTGCTAACTGCGCAATTAATAAAAATATTAATAACCCAAAATGATTTTTAAAGTGTAGAAAGTATTAAACTATGCAGTTAATGCGGTAAAAAATCGGATATCAATCAAGGACCGATTAAGACTAATAATTGTAGCAAGTAGGAACTAATTAAGACTTCAAACACTAATTACTAATAGCAGCAACAAGAAGAAAAACGAATGGTAGAACTAAGAAGAAAGGTATTGATATCGGGAAAATCAGTGATGTATTGGTTAAACATCAGTCAATATCACCGATAACATCGGTACCGATATTTGACATGGGAACGTTAACCGATAATATCGGTACCGTTAACCGATATAACGGTGATATATCACCAATGTTAACAGTATAGTTAAAGAGTGGTAGTATTAAGGTTGTTGGCGAATGCTTACGGCATTAACAGTTGAATCCATTCGGTATACTTGAAAATGCAAGAAATACATGCCCGCTGATGTCACCTTACCCGTCTTTTCACTATCTTCCTGCACGAGATGATGCCGTAAATCAGAATTTTGAAATTGCTTAGTGCCATTTGTAATTTAGGCTTAATAATCATTATCATATTATAAACGGAAAAAAAAACATGAAAACGGCTGAATATAACAAAAATGAATTACCTGCAAAGCGAGACTATAGCCCCCACCGTTATCTTGCTCAAAATAAAGTAGCTGCAATGTTAAATTAACAAAAATGATTAATATTAGTAAACTATAAGAATTAAGCATATTAAAGTTTAGAGTAAAATGCCATTTTCGTTCCTGAGGTTTGGCCAAATTTGCAACTTCCGTCTAAAGGTTTGTTTTCCGCCTCTGGATCCAAAAGGTTTGAAATCTTGTCATTTTCATCCGACTCGTTAACTCCATCCATTTTTCTACATTAAATGAGGGGTGTTTCCGTCTTTTTAAACATTTTTTATTAAAATAAAAAAACACTATAAGAAATAAAGATCCACCTCAGTGGACTTTCTCCCCAACAAACCCTTTAATCATCACAAAAAATGTCTAAAAGGACGAAAAATACCCATGACTTAATGTTAAAAATGGATGGAGTTAACGAGTCGGATAAAAATGGCAAGATTTCAAACCTTTTGGATCCAGATGCAGAAAAACAAACCTTTGAACGAAAGTCGCAAAAGTGGCCAAACCTTAGGGACGAAAATGGCATTTTACTCAAGTTTAAAGTACCTTAAATTTGCTTTGTGCAGATGAAGTGACTCTAACAACAATTCCTGATCGAGCTTGTTCTTCACTTATCGTAACACTAAAAAAATGTGCGCTTTGTTTCTCGACCTGCAAATTTTAAATATTTCAGGTAACAAATTTACTAAATAAAGATTTTGTAACACATAAAGATTATATACACCTTTCCACTAATTGATTATCCTATTGGAAGGATTTCAGGTAACAAATTTACTAAATAAAGATTTTGTAACACATAAATATTAATATAAATATACACCTTTCCACTAACTGATGATCCTATTGGAAGGGGTCGGATAGTGACGGTTCCGTTTAATGCTTCTTCAAGAACATTGGCAGAAATCGTTGTCTTAATAGGGACTCCAAGCTTACTTAAAATGACAAAGAAAAAAAAATAGCATCTTTAGCAACAGTGAATTATAAAAATATGAGTAAAATACCATTTTCGTCCCTGGGGTTTGGCCAGTTTTGTGACTTTCATCCAAAGGTTTGTTTTCCCACATCCGGATCCAAAAGGTTTGAAATCTTGCTAACAAAAAAGGTGAAAATACACCTGACTTATCAGAGAAAAATGGATGGAGTTAACGAGCCGGAAGAAAATGCCAAGATTTCAAACCCTTTGGATCCAAATGCAGAAAAACAAACCTTTGGACGAAAGTCGCAAAACTGGACGAGCAACAGGGACGAAAATGGCATTTTACTCAAAAAATATGTTTCTTTTTAACAATAATTACCTGAATAGTGCGGCAAACATTGTATTCACGGTTCCGAGATTTGATAAGTCGATTTCCATGTCCACGCCTTCGGCATCAATAGCCTATTTGGTTGATAAAATGTAATGAAATGAAATATAAAGGATAGGAAATACAAAACTAATCGACTTCACATAATATTTGACAAGAAAATGACTACCTCAAACCCTGAATTATCGTATTGTCGTCTTTTTTCTGGATCGGATAATATGTTGTAAGAATATGCAACCTCTTTGAATAGTTCAGAGGCTTCGGGATTACTAGCATTTTTGTCTGGGTGATACCTGTATATGATCGATATTTGATAAGAAACCAATAACTCTGATTATTCTTGGTGGATTCAAAGTTCCAATTGTACCCTTAAGGTGAGATAAATTGTTTTTAAGAAGTTGATCATCTACTTATGCTTAAGTATAAGTTGTACAAATAAGCAAATCCTAACACCCCGTAAAACGAACCAAACTATTCCCAAAACAATTTGAAGAATTTTATCGAACTGCAAATGTTTGGTATCACTAATCATAATTAACAACCTGCCCAATACCGAATTCATTATCACGAAATGAACTCATACGCAAACAGCAACAGTTCAAAACTAAACTGAATTGTTCCCAACAATTCTTTTAAATGTTTTTGCAAATCGCCGATAATAAATTTAAGGACACAAGCAATAAGCCAATAACATAATGCCAGGCAGAATTTCATCAAATTGCAACTACAATTCCAAATAAGAATTTAGAAACCTAGTTATTCCTAACAGATTTTAAAACTAACTTTGTGAAATGACAATAATAAATCAATGAATATGAGCAATAACCTAATGGCAAGCAGAATTTCACCAAATCATAAGTCTTGGTACCACCACTAATCACAAGTCACAACCCACCCAAAATCAAATTTATTATCAACAAGATGAATGCATACACAAACAATCACAATTACAAATTAAACCAAATTACTCCCGACTAAATAATCTAAAGAATTGCAGAATTTCGCCAAATCATAACCGAAATCAAATCCATCATCAACCTTGGTTTTAAAAAGCGAGAAGTGCAAAAAAGCGATGAGGTCTAAAACTGAGGCACGAAGCACAAAGTGCCAAAGCGGCGGGCTTTTTGTAGCCCAGGCGCAAGATGATTATATGATTTTTTATATATATCCCATAGGTTTTTAGCATCCCTCATGGTTGTAAAAATCCCGACTAGTCGCCGATTAATCACTAATCGGAGGTTCACCAATTAATGGCCGAATAATCGCTAGGCGGTCCTATTCTGGCCAAATTTCGACCAAACCTTATAAATTCCTTCCAATTACTTAAAAAATGGGTCAATGAGGGGTTAAAACATGTCTACTTTGAAAAACTACATATTAAAATGTGTGTGTGTGTGTGTGTATATATAACTAAAAATTATACATATAAAAATCTTAATCCGATTAATTCTGATTAATCCCTATTAATCCCGATTAATCGCTAGTCGGTACCCCACCGACTGACTAGCGCCTAACGATTCTTACAACACTGGCATCCCTTATCCAAAATATATTGCTATAAATAAGGTATATATATGACTTTACCTACATGTACAAGCCAAAAACCTATTGAACACCAGTTTGATGCATAAAAACACCCAAAATAAAATTCATCGCCAAGACTCCACAAACAACAATCCCAAATAAAAAAAAACAACAATTCCCAACAAATTTCTCAACAACTATGCAAATCAAACAAAACAAGTAAAAAAAGAAGAAAGTCACTAACCCAACAACTTTTTTTAAATAAAAATTGTGAATTTCCAATAATAAATCAATGGATATGAGCTAAAATCAAACATCATCAAGGCTCACACACAAACAACAACAACAATCCCAAATCAAAAACCAACAATTCCCAACAAATCAAGAACCATAAATCAAACAAAAACAAGTAAAAAGAAGAAAGTCACTAACTTTAGAGCAAGTTTCCTATAAGCAGATTTAATCTCCTGATCAGAAGCCTCTCTTGAAACACTCAAAACCTCATAAGGGTCTCTTCTATTTGCAATCACAGGTGTTGTGGAAGAGGTTCCCCCTTCCATCTTTGACCCACCCATCAACAATTCTCTTCAAATCCACCCAATAATCTGTCAATCTGAGACCTTTTTCAACAAAAACATTCAAGATCAATTGGTGAAGAGGGGGAATTATGGAGTTTTGAACAAGGGAAAAGGGGCAAGATCCGAAGCAAGATTCATATACATGAAAAGAAAATCAAAAAGTAATTAGGGTATTTTGAAATGGTAAAGAATCTTTCAGTGTGAAAGATGGATTTGGGTTTTTGATTTTCACCTTTAATTTGCGTTGGTGAAGAACGTTATGATCTGAGCTGTAGTTTAGCCCACCTCAAGAAATCTGTGATCTGGGCTAACAAAAAAAGAAAGCTTTTTTTGTAAATAGTTTTGAAATAATATTTAGAGTAAACTGCCAAATTGGTCCCCTGATGTTTGGTCACTTTTATCACTTTTAGTCTAAAATTCAAATCTTTTGAATCTGTGTTCTTGTGGTTTTAGTTTTGTTATCATTTTCATCCAAAAGTAAAATCGGGTCAGATTTTTCAATTTAACATTCAGCTTTTTGTCTTTTTCCACCCTTTTAATGAAGTGCAAAATGGTCAATTTTTTTTAATTTGTTATAATAAAACGTTAAAAGACCATTTTACCCTTCATTAAAAGAGAGGAAAAAGACAAAAAAAACTGGATATTAACTGAAAAATCTGATCATATTTTGATTTTGGATGGAAATGGCAACAAAATTGAAATCACAGGGACCCAGATTTAAAAAAAATTGAATTTTGGACCAAAGTGCCAAAAGTGAACAAACCTTAGGGACCATTTTGTCAATTTACTCTAATATTTATTATTTAACAAAGATTTGTAATATTAAATGTGGTTATTTTCGTATTTATGGTTTATTGGAATCTTGAAATCTATAATTGATTAGATGTAAATTGAGTCCTAATAAATAATAAACTAATTTATATACTATTAATTTAAAACATTTGTGTGCATATTTGGTTGTAAGTTGTGCTTTAATGGTTGTACCTTAATCAACTATAGGTTGTAAGTTGTGCTTAAGTGGTTGTACCTTAATCAAATAATAATGGTTTCATTACCTTACCAAATTCAATCTGTTTTGTATGCATCCCTTAATCAAATAATTGTTTCATTATCTTATCGTATTCAATCGTTTTGATCCATTCAAAGTTGTGTTGTTTTATTTGTAAATTATTATTATTTATAATAATCTAATTAATTTAGCCAAAATCTTGGATAAATATAATTTGCAACATATTAATGCAATGGTTGTTGTAATTGTCACGGCCCCCGACCCGGTTTGACCCGTTTCAGGAGCCGCGGGACAGAAAATCCCGTGGTATTTATTTAATTGAGTTAACAGATGAAGTTTTCTTTAGGATCTTTTTAAAACTGCAAATTTCCCGATTATTTTATTTCACCACTCGGGATAAAACCCCGGTAATTTACAATCATGAGATTTCACGGAGAAATCTTTATTTTACAAAACATGTTTCCTTATTTTATATTGAGCCACTTCCTTAAGCTTGTAGTGCTTCGCGGCACTTTTCTTGGATCACAACAGATCACCTGAAACATGTTTGAAAAAGGTTTTGTCAGCGGAAAATACTGGTGAATCATTCTTTTTACTAAAATGACACATTTGTTATAATTTACAGTATTAAGAGCGATTACAATGTTTCCATATATCAACCAACTACCCACAGTATTTGTCACTCGAACATCCATCGGTAGCCTTTGAGTCCGATGGTGTCTATGACTATGGTTATATCACCCCTTAGCTAACTCGTTGTCCAATGGTGAAGTTTATCAAGTAATGTATACAAAACCCCACATACCGGCTGTAATTTGGTGATTACAAAGGCTTAATCCCTGTAATTATAACCTTGAAACAAGTAGAGTTTTGTAAAGTATTTTGATAAAAAGAGAATGACTCACATTGCAGATTTAATTGAGCAGAGCCTAGCCTACTGATTAGCCTTTTGACCTAAATTTAATAACATGCACACGAACTCGGTTAGTAACTAATACAACATTTACGATAAGTCACGAGATTAAAACCTTCACATCGAATGACAAAGTGCGATACTTAAACATCCATCGAATTCACGACGAATGACAAAGCATAAACCCTAATGTGGGCATCACTTAAACATCCATTGGATAGTTTAATCGATCGGACATTGAATCGTAGCAGCGATCGAGTTAATACCCGGTATCGGAGCAGCGCCTTGCTAATTATATATGAAATTTCGACCTCAGAGTGATATACTTGCGTTTTTGAAAGTTTTGATCGACACCAGTGGACTGTGCAAGTGACAAGCTATTTATAGGTGAAATTGAGACCTTACGCGGCCCGCGTAAGCCTTCAACTTAACCTTACGCGGCTCGCGTGGCCGCCCAGTCTACGAGTAGGGTTGACTAGTCATACGTAGGTGCACCAGATGGTCGACATGTGGCACGGTTACGCTTATCCGGTCAAACCCAACGTTGACGCGGCCCGCGTAAGACATACCTTGTCTCTTACGCGGCCCGTCTGAGAACCAAGATTTTCTTTTTCTTGATTTTTTATGTAGGGTAAAGTTTCAGGGGTCCGGGTTTATACTTACGGGTATTTTTAGGACAATTTTGAGAGTCCTTACATCCTCCCCACCTTATTTAAAATCTCGTCCTCGAGATTTATTGGAATAAGTGAGGATACTTTCGCTTCATCTCTGATTCCAGCTCCCAAGTGTATTCGGGTCCTCTTTTTGAATCCCACTTGACTTTGACAAGTACTAACCGTTTATGTTTGAGGAATTTCACCTTTCTATCTTCTATCTGAAGAGGTTTCTCAACAAATTTTAACTTTTCGTTTACCTTTATATCTTGAAGAGGTACTACAAGAGATTCATCTGATATGCATTTCTTGAGATTGGATACATGAAATACGTCATGTACTCCAGCTAATTCTTCTGGTAGTTATAAACGATAAGCAACAGGTCCTATACGTTGGATCACTGAAAATGGTCCTACGTATCGTGGACTTAACTTTCCTTTCTTACCAAATCGAACTACTCCTTTCCAAGGAGAAACTTTCAATAATACTTTGTCTCCTACTTGGAATTCCAACGGCCTCCGTCTATTGTCTGCATAACTCTTCTGACGATCTCGAGCCGTCTTCAGTCTTTCCTTGATTTGAGTAATCTTGTCGGTTGTTTCTTGCACTATTTCATGACCTGACAATTGATTTTCTCCTATTTCTGCCCAACAAACTGGAGTTCTGCACTTTCTTCCATATAGTGCTTCGAATGGGGCAGTTTCAATACTTGAATGATAACTATTGTTATAAGAGAATTCAATTAATGGTAAGTGATCGTCCCAATTTCCACCAAAATCTATCACACATGCTCTGAGCATGTCTTCTAAAGTTTGTATCGTCCTTTCACTTTGCCCATCTGTTTGTGGATGATATGCAATACTCAAATTTAGTCGAGTTCCCATTGCTTGCTGGAAACTTGTCCAGAAATGAGAAGTGAAACGACTATCCCTATCCGAAACAATGGAGAGTGGAACTCCATGTAAGGATACTACTTCATCTACATACAACTTTGCCAACTTTTCCATGCTAAAGGTTTCTTTCAAAGGTAGAAAGTGAGCTGATTTGGTTAATCGATCCACAATTACCCAAATCGCATCATTACCTTTTCTGGTTTTGGGTAACTTAGTAACAAAATCCATGGTTATGAGTTCCCATTTCCATACAGGCATTTCTAATTGTTGTAGTAGACCTGAAGGTCTCTGATGTTCGGCTTTTACTTGTGAACAAGTAAGACACTTTGAAACATATCGAGCTATATCCTTTTTCATTCCTATCCACCAAAAGTTATTTCTTAAATCTTGGTACATTTTATTGTTTCCAGGGTGCATGGTATACCTAGATTTATGAGCTTCTTCTAAAATTTTATTTCTTAATTCTCCCTGCTTAGGTACCTAAATTCTACTTTTGTGGAATCTCCAAATTCCATCAGCTCCTTGTTCTAATTCTTTTATGCGTCCCTTCATTCCTTCAGCATCATCCTTGATTGTTGTTTCTTGAACATTCTTCAATTGTTCTATTAAATCTAACTGTAGATTTAACCTAAGAGCACGAACTCGTCTTTGTTTCTCATGGTACTTACGACTTAAGGCATCTGCAACTACATTTGCCTTTCCTTCGTGATACTGAATATCACAGTCGTAGTCACTTAGGATTTCCATCCATCTCCTTTGCCTCATGTTTAACTCTTTTTGCCCAAATATATATCTTAAACTCTTATGATCCGTATAGACAGTAAACTTACTTCCGTACAGATAATGTCTCCAAATTTTAAGGGCAAAAATTATGGCGCCTAATTCTAAGTCATGAGTCGTATAGTTTTCCTCGTGCTTTTTCAATTGCCTTGATGCATATGCAATTACCTTCTTGCGTTGCATAAGCACACATCCTAATCCTAGTTTTGAAGCATCACAGTAAACTTCAAAATTTCCAGTTCCTTCTGGTAAGGCTAGGATTGGTGCATTTGTTAATTTCTGCTTCAAGATCCTAAAAGCTTCTTCTTGTTTAGGTCCCCATTCAAACTTAACTGCTTTACAGGTTAGCTTAGTTAATGGTACAACTATCTTGGAAAAATCCTTAATAAATCTTCTATAATATCCGGCTAAACCTATAAAACTTCTAATTTCCATTGCAGATTGCGGAACCTTCCATTTGGTAATTGCTTCTATTTTAGCAGGATCTACATGAATACCTTCGTGATTCACCATGTGTCCTAAGAATTGCACTTCTTGCAACCAAAATTCACACTTCGAGAATTTGGCATAAAGCTTTTCTTTTCTTAACAAAGTTAAGAGTGCATGCAAGTGCTGACAATGTTCGTCCTGACTTTTGGAATAAATAAGTATATCGTCGATAAAAACAATTACAAATTTATCCAAGTACGGTTTACAGATTCTATTCATCATGTCCATGAATGCAGCAGGTGCATTCGTTAATCCGAAGGGCATGACTGTAAACTCATAATGACCATACCTAGTTCTGAAAGCAGTTTTAGGTATGTCTTCTTCTTGTACTTTCAATTGATGGTATCCGGAGCGTAAGTCAATCTTAGAAAAATATCTAGCTCCTTGAAGTTGATAAAAAAGATCAACAATCCTAGGTAATGGGTATCGATTCTTAATTGTAACCTTATTCAATTCTCTATAATCAATACACATTCTCATCGAACCATCCTTTTTCTTTACAAACAACACCGGTGCTCCCCACGGGGATGAACTAGGTTGTATGAAACCTTTACTTAGTAATTCATCTAATTGCTTTTTCAGTTCTAACATTTCTGTGGGTGCTAACCAATAAGGTGCCTTGGCTATCGGTGTAGTTCCTGGAATTAAATGAATTCTAAATTCTACTTCCTTATCTGGTGGTAATCCCGTGAGTTCTTCGGGAAATATATCTGGATATTCTGAGACTACAGGAATTTCCTTAAGTTCTTTACCCTTAGTGCTAATGACTACCGAAATTATATACACTATTCCTTGTTTTCGTTCATAACTAGCAACTTTCATTATTGAAATGAACTTCATGGGCTTACGTGGTTTATCTCCTGTAATCATGATTACTTCCCCAGTAGGTGCACGAATTTCTATGGAATTCTTATCACAAAGGATTCGAGCATGGTTGGCTACTAACCAATCCATTCCTAACACAACATCGAATCCAGCTAAATTCATTGGCAATAGGTTTGCATGAAATTTATGACCTGAAAGTTCTATATTTTCTTTATGCAAAACCTTATCTATTTTGACAGAATTTCCGTCTGCCGTTTCGACTGTAAAAATCTGCCTAAGTTGGGTTAAAGGTAAGTTAAGAGCTTGGCAGAATGAAGTATTTATAAAACTTTGGTTTGCACCAGAGTCAAATAATACTTTTGCATAAATGTTGTGAACTAAGAACGTACCAGCTATCACATCTGGAATTAGCTCGGCTTCCTGAGTAGTTAACTGGAAGGCTCGAACATTCTTCTTGGTAGCTCCGTCAGCTGGCTTGAGTCAACTGGAAGCCGCTTGACTTTGTTGTCTGCTGGTTTAACCAATTTAGGGCATTCTGTTTTGAAATGTCCATTTTCTCCACAGTTATAGCAGATCCTGGTTTTCTTTCTGCAATCTTCTTCGCGATGCCCTACAGTTTTGCAAAAGTTGCAGATTACATTGCATCTCCCATAATGTTTCTTTTTGCACTTCCTGCAGAACGGCGGAGATGAAGATTGCCCTGTTCCTCTTCTCCTGAAGCTACTATTATTACCCGTACGAAATCCTTGGGTAATTTTCTGAGCCAGTTCCTTTTTCTTATTCTCATCTCTTGTGCGTACCAGCTCGTCAGTTAGGGTGTTAGCTAGTTCTACCGCATCGTCAATAGTACGAGGTCTCGCAGCTTTAACGATATTACGGATTTCGCTAATCAATCCCCAAATATAGCGAGAAATGAGTACCGGTTCTGGCGAAGCCAGTGTTGGTACCACTCTAGCATATTCAAAGAATGTCGAAGTATAACCGTGACAATCTACACCCGTCATACGATGATTTAGGAACTTGTTTGCCATTTGATCTTTTTCATACTCGGGACATAATTTTCTTTCTACAAGATTCTTAAATTCTTCCCAGTTCATGGAATATGTCCTACTTCTTCCTTTGGCTTGAAGTACTGTATTCCACCATTCTAACGCTCCTTCTTTGAAAAGATTAGATGCGTACATGACCTTGTCGTCCTTGGCACATTTACTTATTGTAATTACTGCCTCAGTTTTCTCGAACCAACGCAGTGCTGCAGTTGCTCCTTCATTGCCTGCAAATTCAGCGGGTTTACAAGCAAGAAATTCTTTGTAAGTGTAACCAGGCGTTGCAGCTTTCATTTTCTTATGGAGCGGAGCTTGCCGTGAATCATTATCGTGATTGGTATGATTACCGCCTTCGTTTATACTATTACTGAAGTTATCTTCAGAAATACGTTTGCTAGGAATGATTTGTTGAGGTTCAGCAGGTTTTTGGGCAGCAGCTATTATTGCTGGAATAGCATTGGCTATTCCTTGAGCAACAATATTTTCTATATCCTGCCTAGTCATAAATTGATCCTCCGGATGTTGCTCAGATTGATTAACCTCATTAACTGGTTTATTATTAGCGTTTTCCATCTGATAATTAATATATATGATTTATTAGTATCAATTAAATAATAATTATACACCAAAACAATCATACCAATTTCAAATACACACATATAGCCAAAACTATCGATTTCTCGATTCCCATTTTTATGTTTTATAGTATGCATCAATACACACCATTATCTTACAAAGTTTTATTTGTAGTTATTTTACAAGATTATATTTTCTATTTACTATACAACTACAATTTCACAACCCCATTATCCCTTGTCAGTTGATATTTTAATAACGACGTTCCCTCTCGTCATATTTCTAGGAGATCTGTTCTCCTACTTCCCTGATTCTATTTCCTACATCTACCAGCTCCTCGCCAAAGTGGCGGAGTTCAGCTAAATTCTCATTGCTCATGGGTGGGTTTGGTATAAGTTCTGGGTCGAACTGGGGGAGAAAGGAATAAGGACTGTTGAGCAGGTTTTGGAATTGCCAATCATTAGTCCACCATTCATCCATTCCTAGAGGCTGGGTGTGGATTATAGGTTCTGGGATTGCTGGTTCCAAATTCATTGGAAGTTGAGTTTCAATAGGATGAGTAAAAACATTTTCATTGACAGGCTTAATAGTATCACAGCTTGCCAATATAAAATCTAACTCCTCCTGCAATGTCATTTCCTGGGTTTGCTTAGAGCTTTCTCCAATTTCCATCTTGTTTTGTCTAGAACCTTCCCCATACTCCAATTCCATCTGCCTAGAATATTCCCCAAACTGTATTTCCATCTGCCTATAACCTTCCCCGTCTTCAATCCCCTTCCCTTTGTCTGAGGAATTTTCTAATTTGGGAATCCTTCTAGTTGCAGGTTTCCTCCTGCGCACACGCCTCCATCCCACAAATCTCCTCCTTTTCTTAGGCTTGAGTTTCTCCGGAGGTGGAGCATTGAATTCTATAGGTTCTTCTATATCTGGTATATACCTATTGAAATCTCTGGAAACCTCTATTTTTACCGGATAGAGATTTAAATTCTGAAGGGCTTCAGACAAGTCACTCATGCTGTTTAGCACATATGCAAAATACAAAAATTACTAAGTTAAAATTTTATAACAAAATTTCATAAATAACCTTTAAATATTATTGCATACCGTGTGCCTAATTTAATACAAAAACAACTGAAAATTAAAACACACTAGGGTTTACTGTAAACTTATTTATTTACTGGATAAGGTTTCTAGATTGTAGGTGATAATGGAGCTAAAACTTGAGTCAGAGTATTTAAAGATTTGCATTAAATGTTACAGTGGCTAGCATATAAAGATCTGCCCATTTATCATCTAACTGGTCCTCCCATAGAGGGTTACTACCTAGTTCTTGGGTTTTCTGATTAATTTTCCCCCCTTTGGATTTCTTTAGTTTCTCTTGACTTTTCCTAATAATCAAACTTCTTTTATTAGGAGAAAGTGGTTCCTCATATTGTGCCTTACGGACAAATATTCCTTCTTCAGGATTTACATAGGGTTTTGAGGAATTTGTTTGGGATGAACTTCCCTTCTCGTTTGATGACCTATCTAATTTAAGATAGATGTTTGAAAGCTTTTGCTTACCCATACTGTACACAAATATTCAAATAATAAAACACATAATCACAAAATGGCAATTAGTAAAATTAAGTATTTTCTAAATACTTAATTGGCTTAAATCAGTGGCTCTGATACCACCTTTTTCTGTCACGGCCCCCGACCCGGTTTGACCCGTTTCAGGAGCCGCGGGGACAGAAAATCCCGTGGTATTTATTTAATTGAGTTAACAGCGGAAGTTTTCTTCAGGATCTTTTTAAAACTGCAAATTTCCCAATTATTTTATTTCACCACTCGGGATAAAACCCCGGTTATTTACAATCATGAGATTTCACGGAGAAATCTTTATTTTACAAAACATGTTTCCTTATTTTATATTGAGCCACTTCCTTAAGCTTGTAGTGCTTCGCGGCACTTTTCTTGGATCACAACAGATCACCAGAAACATGTTTGAAAAAGGTTTTGTCAGCGAAAAATACTGGTGAATCATTCTTTTTACTAAAATGACACATTTGTTATAATTTACAGTATTAAGAGCGATTACAATGTTTCCATATATCAACCAACTACCCACAGTATTTGTCACTCGAACATCCATCGGTAGCCTCTGAGCCCGATGGTGTCTGTGACTATGGTCATATCACCCCTTGGCTAACTCGTTGTCCAATGGTGAAGTTTATCAAGTAATGTATACAAAACCCCACATACCGGCTGTAATTTGGTGATTACAAAGACTTAATCCCTGTAATTATAACCTTGAAACAAGTATAGTTTTGTAAAGTATTTTGATAAAAAGAGAATGACTCACATTGCAGATTTAATTGAGCAGAGCCTAGCCTACTGATTAGCCTTTTGACCTAAATTTAATAACATGCACACGAACTCGGTTTGTAACTAATACAACATTTACGATAACTCACGAGATTAAAACCTTCACAGCGAATGACAAAGTTTGATACTTAAACATCCATCGAATTCACGAAGAATGACAAAGCATAAACCCTAATGTGGGCAGCACTTAAACATCCATTGGATAGTTTAATTGATCGGACATTGAATCGTAGCAGCGATCGAGTTAATATCCGGTATCGGAGCAGCGCCTTGCTAATTATATATGAAATTTCGACCTCAGAGTGATATACTTTCGTTTTTGAAAGTTTTGATCGACACCAGTGGACTGTGCAAGTGACAAGCTATTTATAGGTGAAATTGAGACCTTACGCGGCCCGCGTAAGCCTTCAGCTTAACCTTACGCGGCCCGCGTGGCCGCCCAGTCTACGAGTAGGGTTGACTAGTCATACGTAGGTGCACCAGATGGTCGACATGCGGCACGGTTACGCTTATCCGATCAAACCCAACGTTGACGCGGCCCGCGTAAGACATACCTTGTCTCTTACGCGGCCCGTCTGAGAACCAAGATTTTGTTTTTCTTGATTTTTTATGTAGGGTAAAGTTTCAGGGGTCCGGGTTTATACTTACGGGTATTTTTAGGACAATTTTGAGAGTCCTTACAGTAATGTATGCATTATGGTTTGTATAGTGGTAATGCTATATATTATATATAGATTACGATGAACCTGTCAAACGAGAAAAAAATTGACGAGGGTTCTTCGTAACGCGCGAGTCCTAGATCAACTTAGTTATTTCATTCTATGTTTTACGTTTCGGTTTAGTTTCTTCGCATTAACACCGCAACTTCAGTGTCGGTGGTCGCTGACAGTAGTGTGACATTAGTGCACGCTCCCGCCGCAACGCGAGGGATGCTTAATACTAGTTAAAAGGAAAACAATGGTTGTTTATTTGTATTATAAGTTTAAAAATAGAGTGAATTGCAAGGATTGTCCTTTATCTTTATACCCATTTGCAGGCGCTGTCCTTTATGTTTAAAATTGACGAGTTTTGTCTTTTATGTTTTCAAATCATACACGTTTTGTCCTTTAGTCCTAACCCAGTTAGATTTTTCTGTCAAATCTGGTCATGTGCAATGCACATGAGGGTAAAATTGTCTTTTCACCCTTATCCTTCTCTACCGTTATCCCTCTCTACATGTGTCCATCCCTACCACAACAAACAACCGCCACCAACACCCCTCTTTTTACATTTGTTCCCCACCGCACCACTCACAACCACCTCCCACCAACCACCACAAACAACCGCCACCCTCTACCCCCTCTCTCTACATCAATTCTCCACCGCCCCACCACACCCTCACCGACCCTATCTCTCTCTCTAAAAACACAACACTCTCCCATGTAGGCAGCCACCATTCACCACCACCACCACCACCTGCACCACCCACAACCATCACCCTTCACAACAACTCTTCGCCATCAAAACCCCACAGGATCTCTACTCATTCCAGCCAAACCCCTCCTCACCACAAAACGGATCTTCACCTTGATGGTGGAGACGGCGGAGGCCGTCGCTGGTGATGGCGGAGACGGCGGAGGTGATATGCTTTGGTAAGGTTTAGAAGTTTTTTTACTTACAGAGTTAAAGTGGAGTAGCCATTGAGATGAAAAGTGGATCTGTGTTATGGCTTCATTGCTAGTTAGGGAAAGTGATGTGTTGTGTTGTGTTGTTGATGAAATATGTTCTATTTTTGTTAATGATCGGAACCTGTTGTGCTTTGGATTGAAAAACTACTTTAATCTGCACTCAAATTGAACTGAAATTTGATTTTCAAAATAATGGAGATAAACTTCATTTAATTTGGTTTTTCAGATGGGTTTGGGATGTAATGACAAAAGGGTGTGGGGAGATAGTGGTGAATGTTGCAACGGAGTGGTGTAGTATATTATTAGACCCATTTGCTTTTTATATGGGTTCTTAAAATTTTGTGAGATAGCTGCTGCAGCGGAGTTGAATGAGGTTGCCGTGGTGGTGGTAGAGAGGGAGGGGGTGTGTTTGTGTAGAGAGAGAAAGCTGTGGAGCTGATGTATAATATTTTTTTTTCTTTTTTTAAGATGATTTTTAAACACTAGGATGAAAAAGACAACTATGCCCTCATGTGCAAGGCACATGATCAAATTTAACTGAAAAATTTAACTAGGTTAGGCCTAAAGGACATAACGTGTAGGATTTTAAAACATAAAGTACAAAACTCGTCAATTTAAAACATAAAGGACACCGCCTACAAATGTGTATAAAGATAAAGGACAATCTTTGCAATTCACTCTTAAAAATATGTGGGTGTAATTCGGATAAGTGAGTCAGATCAGGTTATTCAGGTTCGAAAATAGAACTATAGTTATGTAAGTAGATATAAATCTTAGTAATCATTAAGCATTTGAATAATACTTGTAAGGTTTTCTAAGAGATTAATGTAGAATAGAATTTGACTTTGAATCCTTGACTATAACGAGGTCCGAAGAAATTTAAGCTATGAATAATCTTATCATTGATGAAATTGATGTAAGGTTATATATATCGGAGTAACTTGTAAATTTTGTTTCAGAGGTTTGCACCAGTTAACACGTTCAGTTCACCATCAACACATATGTCCATTGACGTTTAATGTTTTAATATTGTGTGTCCCTAGACCTAACGGTCGTTAGTTTTTTGTTTGTGAAATTATTAATATACCATCCCTCTGTCTTCTTCAACCATCCTCCATCATCAAAACCCCTATCTGCGATCACCAACCACCACCACCACCTCCATCAATTTGAACACCAAACCACACCAAGAAGCTACCACCTTCGTTGATTTGTTCATTCATTTGACCATCGCTCCACCATTTCACCATCTGAAACCTTTCCACCGTCTTACCTACAAACCCCCCAAAAACTAACAGAAAAACTAACGACCGTTAGGTCTAGGGACGCATAGTGTTAAAACATTAAACGTCAGGGGGGAAAGGTGTTAAGGGTGGACTCAACATGTTAATTGGTGCAAACCTCAGGAACGAAAATTGCAATTTTCTCTACATCGGTATGTACAAGTTTCATTTCCTAACCTTGGGTGATGTTCTCATATTTGCATAAGTAACTTTACTTTTTGTTTATCAATCCTCTTAACGATTGGTTATTAGTTTAACCTTGGGTGATGTTCTCATATCGACTTAATGTTATTAGTTTAACCGACTAAAAAACAATGAAGTCTAAAAAGGTTCATTTAATACAAGTTTAAATACTAATCTTGGTTTTGTAATAAATAGGTTGATGTCTTTTAAATGTTTGGAAAATCTATTTAACTAAACTTAATGTTATCTATATAATTCCTTTTTAACGTATGTGGTACTCGTTTTTCATGTGTAATATGCGTATATGACTTTAAAGTCACACTATTTTGCTGTCGATTTTCGAAAGTCGGCACTAGATCCACCATTATTGTTCAATGTTTAGTTAATAATGATTAAAAACATGAATCCTTCAAAGATTATATAGCAAAGTAGGCTTTACTTGCTTTTAAACAAAAGGAAGAGCTTTACTCCTATTAACTTTTAAAAAATTGCCCGTAAAACGTGAAAGATCTCAGAAAAATATGATAGTTTCGTATAGGTTGGGTTCGTGTCATCTTTTTTAAAAGCGTTTTTACATGATTTTCTTCCATCATAAACTGGGCACATTTTTTACACTAGTTTCTTCATTAAAAAGCTGGTATGATTAAAAACTACATAATAAATGAAAGAACATGAACAAGGAATTTCATTCGATTAGTTAAATGAACAAACACGAACAAAGGACGTGTTGGTTCAATTGCCTTAGTGAACATTCAATAAGACGTTGGTTTACGTTGGTTCATGGTCATTGGCTTAGTTTATGTACAGTCATTAAAAGGTTTTTTTTTTATTTTTTTTTTTTAATGTTTAGTTTATCACGCAAACGTTTAAACTAGAAACCTTAGTCATTTGAAACTTGTATCTTATTAAAATAATGATCTTTGAAACATTAGTTTTAAATAATCATGTTTCTACTTAATATTACTAACTTGTGCCTTTTTTGGGAAAATCATGTTTATGATTATCATCTCAAGTGCTTACCAAGGAGATTGTGTCAAGTATTTGGGATTAAGAATATTGTTTTTTTTAATGGCATATGTTTGTTTGCGTTTGTAAACCGTTTGTAAACAAATTCAATTCCTTAATGGACAAACACGAACACGAATTTTCGTTCGGTTATATGTACATGAACCATTCGTGAACAAGTTCAATGCTAAACAAACGAACACGAACAAGCCTTCATTCGACTCAGTTTGGTTCGTTTACATCCCTACTTACTTTTGTGTCACCCTGTTAATGGTTAACTACAAATCATATAGTTTATCAGAATAAAGGAGGGTTGTTATGTTTAGTGGCGGATCTAGCCCAAAAATTCAGGGACATCCCAGTTTTTTTTAATTTTTGATAAAGGGTATCCTTTGTATAAAAGCAGAAAAATATTTTTTACACTACGAAAACGATACGAAGACGGGGTTGAGGGGTAGCACGTGCTACCCCTCCTAATACACTAGCTCCGGCCCTGGTTATGTTACTTTCCCTATTACCATGATTTTGTGACACGTTAAGCTTATATCACACATTACATAATTTAAGACTAAAGAAACAATACTAATCATGATAGCATTAAGATTAGTGTGAAACTTTCATGTATATCATGTGTAGTGATCAAACCATTCTTACAAGCAAAAAATGGAAAAGCACTTGTTTTGTACTTTTAATAATTCTGTTACTTAATTTGTATTATAAAAAGATTTAAGATATCATTTGAAACTCTACAAGCTTTTCAAAATGCGTGTCAAAACTAATACAAAACAATGGATCAATGAAGGCTACATCCATATAACCTCTACCATAACCATGTGTTTAGTCATGTCACTAATCGTGTTCGTTCTTGGCACATTCGTCGTTGATCATTACAAGACAATTGTAATCCCTCATGATTTGTATTTCCCTCCATTCACCGCGATCACACAAACTCAAACTACTTCTATCCACTCGTGTCATGAACCATCAAGATCTTCATCTACTTCTTCAGCAACTCATCAATTTGTCGAATTTACTGATTCGGCTGGTGTTGTGGATCTTTGGCACTCGATGAGCGACAATGACCTCATGGAAAAAGCCGCAAGGGTCCCACGTGTCGCAAATGATCCATGGAAAGTAGCCTTCATGTTCTTGACAAGGGGCAGTTTACCCTTGGGTCCATTTTGGGAAAGGTTCTTTAAAGGGTATGAAGGTCTTTTCTCAATTTATCTTCATACGTCTCCGGATTTTAACTATGAACCCCCAAATTCATCGGTGTTTAATAAACGACGAATTCCAAGCAAGGTTTGATATGCAAAATCTTTGATTTGAGAGCATTAGTTTCTTAGAGTTAAGTTCACGTACAAAGTGCATTATCGTACAAAACGTACGAAAGACATGAAAAAACCAAAAAAACGCGATGGCATTTTCGTAATTATTTGCTCGTAGGGTAATTATCAAAATTACTCTAAAAATAATTTTGTAGAGTAATTTTGATCTTGTAGGGTAATTATTAAAATTACTCTACAAGTCTATCTTATAGAGTATTTTTGATCTTGTATGGTAATTATCAAAATTACTTTACAAGTGTATGAAAATTACTCTGCATCAAAATTACTCTACAAGTGTATCAAAATTACTCTGCAAATCATTTGTAGAGTAATTATGATACTCTACAAAATTACTCTACAAGATCAAAATTACCCCCTACAAGAACATTTTACAAAATTACTCTAAAAGATCAAAATTACACTACAAGATCATTTGTAGAGTAATTTTTATAATTACTCTACGAGTAAATAATTACGAAAATGTCACCACATTTTTTTACATTTTCGCCATATTCGTACGTTTTGTAAGATAAGGGTATTTGTATTTGATCTTTTGTCTAGTTTCTTAATAATTTAGTTTTTATAATTTACTCCTAAAAAAACACTTATTTACTCGAATGTTATACTTTATATTAATTTTTCACATAACTTGTGACACATTTTTATTCTTTATTACTTCTTTTTATAAATTCAACAAATGTAAATGAATTCTAGAACTAGTATCATTCGTTAATTTTGCAACCAATTATGATAAGTCGTTAATTTTCGACCAATTATGATAAGTCGTATATCAATCATTAACTATGTTACCGAGTTCTTAATTACATCCTAATATTTAATTTAATATGACATTTTTCGTGTTTTCGACAGCATGTCCAGTGGGGGAAATCAACCATGATTGATGCTGAGAGACGACTACTAGCAAATGCACTACTCGACTTCTCCAATCAAAGATTCATATTACTATCCGAAACTTGCATTCCTTTGTTCAATTTCACGACCATCTATAACTACCTAATTAACGCCAACCAAAGTTTCCTTAGTTCCTTTGACGATCCAAGGAAGATTGGTCGTGGGAGATACAACAAGCGAATGGGTCCCAAAATAACGCTACAAGATTGGCGTAAAGGCTCACAATGGTTCGAAAGCAATAGAGAACTCGCAATTGAAATAATCTCGGATAAGTTGTATTATCATGTGTTTCAAAACCATTGTTCTCCACCTTGTTATATGGATGAACATTACCTGCCTACGCTTGTGAACAAGGTTCGTCCAGACTTGACCACCAATAGGACCGTTACATGGACCGACTGGTCTGGTGGTGGGTCCCACCCGGCAACCTTTAGAAAAATAAACATTACAGAAGCGTTTCTAAATCGAGTTAGATATGAGTCCAATTGTACGTATAATGGTCGAAATAGCTCGATTTGCTTTTTATTTGCTAGGAAGTTTCATCCGAGCACTTTAGAGTCATTGTTGAAGATAGCTCCAAAGTTGTTCGAGTTTAGTGGATAAACTTTTTTCGTTCACCTACAGATAGTTTTCTTATTGTTTAAATTTCTTTATTGTTATTTAAGATTGTATGTTTTTACCTATTAACATATTGTATGAGCAGTATAATATTGAATATATTAGTTAAGGTCTAGTTTATGATGTTTATCAAGATTAGGAGATAGATTTAGTGAGGTTTCATTATAATTATTCTCGTTGAAGAGTGTGGAGAAGGAGATGGGCTGGTGGGCCTTGCGCCGGACGTCGCCAACAAGGAATATTTGGTTTGTCTCCTCTGACACGACCATTAGTGCTTGCAGAAGATTGAGACGTTGGCGCACGGTGATTGGTATCACGTGGCATGTCAATTGTCCTTGTTGTCGATTTTGTCGCCAGCTGTGAGTGGAGATCATAGAGCAGTGAATGGTACACACTGATTGGTTACACGTCACTTTCAATTCCTTTTGTACTTCTTGTCTTCTGCACGATTGATCATCGTGGGAACTGTGTGGGTAGAGCCTGACTCACGTTGATTGGCCTATACTATTTGTATTTCAGAGCCGTCCCCGAGAAGTCTTAAAAAAATTTTAGGCCTCGGGCGACAAAAAGAATTGGACCCAAAATTGTAGTTAAGGGGGAAATGAATTAAAAAAATCAAACTTGGTGTTGGAGCCAAGACTTGAACTTGAGACATCTACATTATCTTGAGATAGTTTTTACCACTCCAACACCAATAATTTTTTGCATAACAAATGGATGCATATACTAAATATATAATTTAGTATGTATAAAAAAGCTTATAAAAATTTATCGGGCCCTTTGATAATTTGGACCTCGAGCGACGTCATGGGATGGTCGGCCCAAGAGCCGGCCCTGTTGTATTTGTATTAGCTGGCACTGCATTGCGTGCTCATACGAGGGCTTGCACATTAACTCTGGTGATAGTTGTGTGTTGTGTTCCTAAGTTTGGGTATGGTCTTCTGTATGCATGGTTTGTAAGCTTTTCGTAGGATTTAGGACCATACCATTCACTCATTATATCCTTACATATACTTGAATATTAATATTAATTATTTGGTTTAGAATCGAATATAAAGGTTTCTAAAAATAAGAAGTCGTACAAAGGGTATTAAACGGACTCTGATTAACATCATTCAAGCAGCATTGGAACCGTCTCATCGAACTCTACAATGTGAGATTTTAGGTTTCCACTTTTGGATTTATAGGTTATAAATTTTAAAATATTTGTTTATTATCATTGTGTTTTTTATTTATCATCGTGTCTTTTCTAAATTTGAGTCATTGTGTCTTTTTTCCTTGACATTGTGTTATATTTTTCGGCATCATGTTATATTTTCCTCGACATTATGTCATCTTATGCGATCTATTGTGTTTTTGTACGCTTCTTATTTTTAGGAGTTATTGTAGAATAACTTAACTCTAATTATTTATATGTAATATTTTTGTAGATTTTTCATTATGTTATATTTAGGTGACATAAATTCAATTTGCTTAATACACAATAACCATGTAATAAAATCACATAATACAATATAAAAATAAATCTTATAAATGGAGATTAATAATTAAGTTTGCATCACACATTGTTATGACTTATGAGTCTTAGACTATCATTTTATACCATTATATATTTTTAAACGCAAATGTTATACAAGAATAATTCTTAAATATTTCTTTTACCCAGGTTTGAACCTGAGATCTTCCCTTTAAAAGATAAGTATAACATAATCTGACCAAGTCTTAATTGAGGCATGTAAGATTAAATATATTATGTAACAATATTTAATCTATAGCCATTATAATCATTTACATAATAAAGATCAAAATATATAATAACCTATTATTTAAATTAGTTGGTAATTGTTGATGGACCATATTACCCTTAGTAACTAATTAGGTTTCCTCCTGGGTGCTTATATAAGGAGAATGATATGGAGGTTAAAGGGTTACTCAGTTTCACACCCCATAAGCATAACATCAAATTTTCGTCCTCCCTCTCCAAACCGATATCCCTTTTCGGTTTTCTCTAAGTCCCCATCATTAGTCAGCATCCTAAGGAGGAACCAGATCACAATGACAAGTATGTCGAACTCCATTACTGGATTCTCCAACGCACTGTCTGCTGTAACAGGTATGATTTCATGTTTTCTTTATGTTTAGAACAGAACTGAACCAACATGTGGTATCAGAGCATATGTTGATTAGTCGGTTCTGTTTCATATTCATCATTCTGGAATAGAAATCATGAAAACAGAATTTTTTAATTAATTTCATAAACATAACTGATGTTTTGGATCTTGGACTGAAATCCCTGTTTTCGGATAAAAGATCACTTATATGTTTGGTCGAAATCAACTGGATAATCTTATAACCGAAATCTGTTTAGAAGAGGATTAAAAAGTTCAGGTTTCGGGTTCCAGAATCATGTTTTATGTTTTAGGGTTCATCAAGTTCTTAGTTATAATTCGAAATATCCTTTATGTTTTGGAGTATGATTTGGATTGTTATATGTTTTTCCTGTTTTGATCTATTTTCTAATAAGGATTTTTTCGAAATTTTGTTAAAAGGATAAACATATTAAGTTTTTCGAAATTTATGATAAAAATAGATCAATATTATAATGGGAAAGTATATCACAATTCATAAATTTCGAATTGTCAGTTGTTATAACCACAAACAACATAATCGCACAAATCAGATCACATGATAAGATGATCTGATCGCACTAACGGATCGCACAAGAACTAACGGATCGCACAAGGCCCTAACCGACCGCACAAGTTACTTGGGCCTAACGGATCGCACAAGTTACTTGGGCCTAACGGATCGTACAAGTTACTTGGGCCTAACGGATCGCACAAGTTACTTGGGCCTAACGGATCGCACAAGTTATTTGGGCTTAATGGATCGCACAAGTTACTTGGGCCTAACGGATCGCACAAGTTATTTGGGCTTAATGGATCGCACAAGTTTGGATCGCACAAGTCACTTGGGCCTTATGAATCGCACAAGTCCACTTGGGCCTAACCGATCGCACAAGTTTTGAGCATAACCGATCGCACAAGACTAAAATTTTTTTTGTAATTTAAATAAATGGTTTTGTAATTTACTTAGTTAATTTAATCAGAATCAGATAATGTTTTGCAAAACCAGAATAGCTTAACTTGAATGAGCTTTTGATATATCATTTCTGGCCAAAGCTGACTTGATACATCTACTTATCGTTCAAGTATTACGAAAGCTATGTTGTGTGTGCATCATAAGCATGAATGTATTAATTTCTGGCCAAAGCTGATTTAATTCATTCATAGATGGCATACTCAACAAGTGCATAACTAAAGTGATTGTTTCAATTTCTGGCCAAAGCTGATTTGTTACAACCACTTTGCACATATGCTTAAATGATTACACTTCTGGCCAAAGCTGTTTTGTTTTCGTTTAAGTAGAATTTTTTAGCTAAGTCTATTATTTTGATGTTAGTAATAGACAATATCATAGCTTCATAATGTAAAATGGTCATTATTTATGCCTGCCTTAGTTTAACGTGCCCTTAGATCACATTAGGACTTCTTCATTTGTATCATAACTTGCTCATCTTATTTCCACTATCAGCACCAAATTGCGGAATTCCACCTTTAACTGGTGAAAACTTTGCTGCATGGAAGGATGCCCTCATGCTTACACTTGGAGTGCTGGACTTTGATTATGCTTTAAGAGAGGATAAGCCAGCGGACCTTACTCCACAGAGTACTGCTCCTCAGCAGTTACTTCATGATAAGTGGACTAGAAGTAACCGCATGTCTCTCATGTTCATGAAGCAGTCCATTAATCACTCTATCAGAGGAGCTATTCCTGATTCTGATGATGCTAAAACCTACTTGGCTTCTGTGGAGGCTCAGTTCAAGGGGACGTCTAAAGCACACGCTAGTACTCTTATTCTCAAGCTGGTGACAACTAAGTATGATGGGAGGAGTGGCATTCGCGAGCACATCATGATGATGAATGACATGGCCAATAAGCTGAAGGGGCTGGAAATGGAAATCAGTGATGGTTTCCTTGTTCATTTCATCATTACTTCGCTTCCTTCGTCCTTTGAAGCATTCAAGATCAATTACAACACTCAGAAGGACAAATGGACGATGAGTGAGCTGGTCGCCATGTGCGTACAGGAGGAAGAGCGTATGAGGATGGATCGCCATACTGATGTTGCCAACTTTACTACCTCCAACTCTAAGAAAAGGAAGAACAATTATCAGAGGAAGGATGCTTCAAAGGTCCAAAGACCTAATTCTAATCCTAGTACAAGTGCAGCTTCCAGCTCTAAGAACTCCTTAGGCAGTATCCGCTGCAAGTTCTGTAAAAAGACAGGACACATGCAAAAGGAATGCCCTGACTTCAAGGAGTGGCTGGCTAAGAAAGGTAACGATTATTTTATGATACTTGAGTCCTATAATTTAAGTGTTCCTGCTAATTCTTGGTGGTTTGATTCTGGTTCTATGGTTCATGTTACCAATTCTACTCAGGGATTCCTTTCAATCCGGAAGCTGGAAAGAAACCAAAGAACGCTTAAGGTTGGGGATGATCGAGAATTAGAAGTGAAGGCCATTGGAACATTACAATTAGTTATGAAAACTGGTTTATGTATTAAACTTTATGATACCTTATATGTTCCTGAGGTAACTCGGAACCTTGTATCAGGACCAAAGTTAGACATGGACGGTTTTATTGTTTCCCATGGTCATCGCAAACTCTCTATCCATTATGATTTTGTTCTTTATGGTACTGGTATTCTGGATGGTGGTCTCTATAGATTAGAACTAGAAGATAACTTTTCCAAATCTTTGTTGTCATATAATATTAATGAATCACTCACAAAGATGGAAGAGAAACGAGACTTAGAAACTTCATCCATGTTGTGGCATCAGCGTTTAGGCCACATTTCAAAAGAACGATTAAATCGTCTTGTGAAGGATGAAGTCTTACCTCCTCTCGATTTCTCTGATTTTGGAACATGCGTCAAATGTCTTAAGGGTAAAATGACATTAGCGAATAAGAAAGGTGCCAATAGGAGCTCTAATTTATTAGAACTCATTCACACTGACATTAGTGGTCCCTACCAAATCGCTGGCATAACAGGACATACTTCATTTATCACTTTTATTGATGATTATTCTCGTTACATGTACTTGTATCTTATTAAGGAGAAATCTGAATCTCTAACAACTTTTAAAGATTATAAGGCTGAAGTTGAAAAGCAATTAAATCGTCAGATTAAAGTTGTGAGATCAGATAGAGGCGGTGAATATTATGGAAGACATACTGATGTGGGTCAAGCTCCTGGTCCATTTTATGAGTTTTGTAAGGGCCAGGGGATTGTGAACCAATACACCATGCCTGGTACACCTCAGCAGAACGGTGTCGCTGAAAGAAGAAACCGTACCCTTATGAACATGGTGCGCAGTATGTTAGCCAACACTAATTTACCATTATTCCTCTGGACTGAAGCGTTAAAAGCAGCTGTTCATATACTCAATAGAGTTCCTTCTAAGTCTGTCCCTAAAACTCCTTATGAACTTTGGACAGGAAGGAAACCGAGTCTAAAATATATGAAAGTATGGGGCTGCATTGCTGAAGCAAAACTTTACAATCCTTTCCTAAGGAAACTTGACCCTAAAACTGTTACCTGTTTCTTTATCGGGTATCCTGAGAACTCTAAGGGTTATCGTTTCTATTGTCCTTCCCATGTCACCCGTATTGTTGAAACCAAGCGTGCCGCGTTCCTGGAGGATTTCAAGGTCAGTGGGAGCAGTACCAACCCTTACGAAGAATTGCAAGAAGTACAAGACGCGGGGGGGAGAGACTCGTCGCTTACCATTACTCCGATTACTCCTCTTGTACCCAATGCAACTACTGTACCTGAAGCTACTGCACCAACTCCAAATTCACCTCTACAATCAGAACCCATTATACCTCATGACGAAGGCACATCAAACGCTCAAAACCAAGACAACGCTGAACCCGATAATCCACTCAGGAGGTCATCTAGGCAAAGAAGGCCTACTAATTGGGATGATTATGTTACCTACCTGACTGAAATGGATGCTGGAAAGCTCAATGATCCTATCTCTTACAATGAAGCCGTTAGCAGTGATCAGTCTTCTGAATGGAATAAAGCGATGATTGATGAGCTTGAATCCATGAAGAAAAATGACGTTTGGGATTTGGTAGAATTACCCAACGGAGCCAAACCCGTAGGATGTAAATGGGTATTCAAAACAAAACTGGATCCGAATGGGAACGTTGAACGCTACAAAGCGAGATTGGTTGCAAAGGGCTACACTCAGAAAGAGGGAATTGATTATCAAGAGACGTTTTCACCTGTCTCTCGTAAAGATTCATTAAGGATCGTCATGGCCCTAGTAGCTCATTTCGATTTGGAGTTACATCAGATGGACGTTAAAACCGCTTTCCTTAACGAAGATTTGGATGAAGATGTTTACATGAAACAACCTGAAGGCTTTAAACCTGAAGGTCAGGAGCATCTAGTCTGTAAGTTGAAGAAATCCATTTACGGGTTAAAACAAGCATCACGTCAATGGTACCTCAAGTTTGATGAAGTCATGAAGAAGCAAGGTTTTATGAAGAATCAAGTGGATCAATGCACCTACCTCAAGATGAGTGGGAGCAACTTTACTATACTTGTCCTTTACGTAGATGATATTCTATTGGCAAGTAATAGTTTAGACATGTTGCATGAGTCGAAGCGGTTACTTTCGCATAACTTCGACATGAAGGATCTCGGAGAGGCTTCTTACGTCATTGGCATCGAAATTCACCGAGATAGACACAAAGGGATCTTAGGATTATCCCAAAGGGCCTACATAGATCGTGTCCTTACGCGTTACAACATGCAACAGTGCAAACCCTCCGTCGCTCCAGTAGTTAAGGGAGATGTTTTCGGTTCATTCCAGTGTCCGACAACAGAGGTTGAGAAGGAGCAAATGAGCCAGATACCTTACGCGTCAGTAGTCGGGAGCTTGATGTATGCTCAAGTCTGTACTCGCCCAGATATCGCTTATATTGCTGGAATGTTAGGCCGTTATCAGACCAATCCTGGTCTAGATCACTGGAAAGCAGCTAAGAAGGTACTTCGATATCTGCAAGGGACGAAAGACTATAAGCTGACTTATAGAAGAAGTGATCATTTAGAAGTGGTGGGCTATTCTGATTCTGACTTTGCCAAATGCAAAGATGACAAGAAATCCACTTCGGGCTATATCTTTATGTTAGCAGGCGGCCCTATCTCATGGAAGAGTCATAAACAACAGTTGACCACAACTTCCACAATGATGGCAGAGTACATTGCTGTTTATAACGCAACCTGTCATGGAATGTTGCTTAGAAATCTGATCACTGGACTCAAAATTGTTAATTCCATTTCTAGACCATTGAAGCTTTACTGTGATAATTCAGCTGCCGTTAGTTTCTCGAACAGTAACAGTTCGACTGGAGCTGGTTTATATCTCGATACAAAATATCTGTTCGTACGTGAACGAGTTGAGGAAAATAATCTTAGTATCGAGTATATTAGTACTAAGGATATGCTTGCGGATCCGATGACTAAAGGTCTCCCTCCTAAGGTTTATGAAGAACATGTTCGTAATATGGGATTTTGTAAAGACCTTATTTGAGCATATTGTACTAGCTTATGTTTTATGTTAATGAAATTTCCTCAGTTTGATTTTGTATGTCTCTTAGAATATGTTCAACCGGTATAATGGCATATTGACAAATAAAGTTACAAATCAAACAAAGGGCTTACGCGTATTTTGATCATAACGATTAGGTTTTAAATTAAGGCTATAGTATGATTAATGGGGGTCCTGAGTCGCATAATGATTCAACGGCTGTATTTTTCTGCTATAGTACTTGTTTAAGGCTAAAATGAGTGTTAACTCCTGATCAGGCTTATCTAATACTCATAGTAAATGATTACTCGGCTAAGTGGGAGAATGTAAGATTAAATATATTATGTAACAATATTTAATCTATAGCCATTATAATCATTTACATAATAAAGATCAAAATATATAATAACCTATTATTTAAATTAGTTGGTAATTGTTGATGGACCATATTACCCTTAGTAACTAATTAGGTTTCCTCCTGGGTGCTTATATAAGGAGAATGATATGGAGGTTAAAGGGTTACTCAGTTTCACACCCCATAAGCATAACATCAAATTTTCGTCCTCCCTCTCCAAACCGATATCCCTTTTCGGTTTTCTCTAAGTCCCCATCATTAGTCAGCATCCTAAGGAGGAACCAGATCACAATGACAAGTATGTCGAACTCCATTACTGGATTCTCCAACGCACTGTCTGCTGTAACAGGTATGATTTCATGTTTTCTTTATGTTTAGAACAGAACTGAACCAACAAGGCATGTTTCATTGTATTTCTATATTGTACGTGTGTATATCATCGGACCTTCTTGGCTGGTTCCCAGCCTAACTTTGGTGGTGTTTGGCGGCAAACCAACATAAAGGAAGGGGACCCTGTCCGAGTAAACGACCTATTTCAATATTTTTGGATCTTTTGATCAACTACATAATGCTAATTAACGGCTTTTATGTAATATTTCTAAAGCCAAATTTATATCATAAGTTGTAATAACATAAAGTCTATGACATATTATACGAGTGATGTATAATGAAGAACTAATTTTAAGCAAACAATCTTAAAAATTGCATAGACATTTATACCAATGTAAAATATGATACACTTTTTAGCAAGCCTTTTTTCTCTATCATAGTACTTGTGATCGTCATTCATCTACTACGTACAATATGCGTTTATCGCATTTGTTTACATAATATAAATATAAATGATAATATTAAAAAATTAACCTTATTAGACTGTGCATTGTGGATTAACGGAGGGGTGTCACATCACCCATTAACGGGCTCAACATTGCCCCCCCTCCGTTAATGGCTTTAGCTAATGTGGATTCAACCATTGGGTTAACTATGGTTAATGGAAAAAAGATGGGGTCGTGTCTTTTCCAACCAATCACATGCCTTTTTTATAGTTCTGATTTAGTTATTGGTATTTAGGTGTTTAGTTATACCACAACATACTATTAACAGGTATTTGGTTAATGGTTAAGTTCTTATGTGATAGTGATTTGACGATGATGTGATAACGGGTTTAGTTAATCCACAACACATAGGCTTAGGGTAAATGAGGCATCAACCCTTGAAACCCAGCAATCACATATAGCCACCTCAATCAAACCCCTTCCACATGGGCTATCCTTCACTTACCATCCCCCCCTCCCCAACCCTCTTAACTAAAATTAAATATAAAATCAAATAAATCAACCTACCATCCAATAATACTATGTCACATCAACTTGTGCCACATACCACTACCCTTCTCTTTCTATGGTGGCTACTGAACTAAGATTTGAAACCTTAACCAGTGCTAGGAACCAGGGAACGCCCTGTACACCTTAGAGACACATAAGGTAATGTATGCTTCCAACCTCTTTAAAAAAGAAGCCTTAGAATGGTGGAATACAATTCTTTAGGCAGAAGGAAGTGACATGGCTTATGTCATGAACTGGGAAAAATTCAAGAAAATGACAGAAATAAAATTTTGTCCTCCTTATGAAAAGGAACAAATGGCTAACGAGTTCCTAAATCATAAAATGATAAATGTGAATTGTCATGAATATACGAAAAAGTTCTTCGAACACGTAAGAATGGTACCAACTCTGGCTTCACCAGAACACGTACTAATTTCTCGTTATATTTGGGGATTAGTTAGTGAAATCCGAGACATGGTTAAGGCCGCTAGACCACAGACTATTGAAGAAATAGTGAACTAGCTAACATCCTGACAGATAGACTAATCCTCATAAAAGAAGAAAACAAGAAGAAGGAGTTAGCCCCGAAAATTTCCCAAGAATTTTGCCCTAATGATTCCTATAAGAAGAAAGGAACTGAACCGTCACTAGAGCAACCTACCTGCAGAAACTGTAATAAAAAGCATTCAGGAAAATGTCATTTTAGGAGAACACCATACTATAACTTCTGCAAGACGACCAGGTATATAGAGGAAGAATGTAGAAGAAAAACTAATATTTGTTTCAGTTGCGGAGAAACAGGACTCATCAAACCATATTGCCCGAAACTAACTAAAGCACTCGGCAACAAAACAAAAACAACAGACGGAGCTAAGAAGAATGCGCCAGCATTCGTACTTACTACGCAGGAAGCATAAATGATTCCAGACGTAATCGCTGATATGTAATATTTAAGTTAAGGTATTATTTGACCCTAGTACAAATCAAAGTTTATAAATAAAAGCATCCTGTCAATTACTTCATCTATTCAGAATCATAATAGACTTGTTTGGTCTTCACTTTCATTGAATCATTTATTTGGTTACGACACCTTGTGGTGGCGTTTTCATTAACTTGAAGCTTGAGCTAATCTCATTTTCACACCTGATGTACGGATTTATTTATTTAATTTTTTGTTGGTTCATTATCTTAAACAATCTTAATACAATTATGTGTTGAGATAAGAGTATACAAATTCGTATTATATTCCGGTGTACCGCTAAAGATTCTTTCATCACTGATCGAAAATTCTTTGATATTCATTTGGTCTTTCATTATCAATTGAAAATCCTATAAGAATTATTTGAAATGAATATCCAAAATTACTTCATTAAAACTTTCAGTTGATTACGAACACGGTGAATTTGTTCGGTCACCGTAATTATTGAACTATTTCAATCATTACGACACCTTGCGGTGTCGATATAAACTTGTAGCTTGGGCTAATCATAATCATATGAATCATGCAAAACCACATATGTCTTTCGTCTGATTCATCATGGAAAATAGTCATAATGCAATTATGTACTAAGACAATGATACACTAAACTCTATTGTATTTTGGTGTATCCTTGCAATTCAATAATGTCAACACATTGATTTTTCTCATGTCATGGTTCAATAGTTGACAAATCATTTTCAAGCTTCTATTTTATTTGAGTTTGTTAATTCTAAGCCTTCCTTGATTGATGATTAAAATAAGTTTTCCTTTGGCAAGTGAATCCTATTGTTTCTAAAAGTCATTCACAAATTGTAAACATTCGATTTAAATGTCTATTGATCATAAATCTCACTTTTGGTTTGACCCATGTAAACTTAGCCACTCTGGTGATTATATTATTTCATCTCGTTCATTTGACATCTATTTCTTGATCTAATTTAGTTAAACCATTTATTTCTAAATTGTTATATGATACCCTTGTATTCATTTGAACATGTGATTCTGTGTCATTTACCTTAATTGTGTGTCTAAGATGTGACATAAACCTAAAGGAGACATCGTAGCCCAAATCTCGAGGACGAGATTTAAAAGAAGGTGGGGAGGATGTAACATCTCCATTTTTTTATATTAAAATAAAGTATATAAAACTTATATTATTAAACGGGTAGATTACGGGTAAGTTGACTGTTAGAAATATGAGATATTTAGACGAACATATGATCCGTTTAATAATTAAATTATAAAAATACATTATATTTGACTTTACTCCATTTTTAATGAAACTTAGGTCAAAATGTAGATAAAAATATTCTCGTTCTAATGGCATATTCAACGTTTTATAAAACGTCATATTTTAGAAGTTATAAGCGATAAATAAGTGAAGTAGCTGAATTAATTATAAAAATAAAATAATCAAATAATTAAAACTAATATTTGAATTCAATATATGTTGCATGTGTACGTGTCATGAGCAGACACAAATTCCGTGGCCTCGAAGGTTGATGAAATCAACTATAAATAGGAGGAAAGGTTTTCAAAATTTCTTGCTCACATTCTCTGTTTCCTTTTATCGCTCGCCTCTCTCTACTTCTATTATACACCCAAATATTTCTTTAGTATTACACCAAAATCTATGCCCCGTTTTAAGTGTTTTAACCCCTGATCACTGATTCGATACCGTGCCCGATTGATTTTGAACCCAACAACTGATGCCAAAGCGCTGCTTGATAAAGGCTATGCTTTATAAACTAAGTTGGGGTTCTGTCTCGTGATGTATTGATAAAGTTGAATTGGGTTATTACACTAATCACGAGTGCATTATATATTTTATTAAATAGCTCAGGAGTTATACCCAAGATTATACCAGGAGGCTTTTAGTTGAACCCTAAAATTACAAAGTGAGTCATTCTTTTTTCCTCACCGTTTGTGAGCCATTATTTAAAATGCTTTACAAAACCCTAAATTGTAACGCCCTAACACGTAATAACTTAAAAACGACGCAACGGAAAATACGAGCCTTAAAATTCTTTCTTTATTAGTCACATTACTTTCATGAAGGCTCAATTACCAAGTGTCATACATTTATTAGAAAGAATTTACAACATTCCCTTTTATTAACCCTTCAAAGAAATACATAAATCAAACTATGTGACCGTCCTTTTCCGTACAATCCTTGCTCTCGACTCGATCTATGTCCGCTTCTCTTCGTTAGTGGTAGAAGAAATCCATGTCGTACTTGTGGACATCACATACAACTTAACCATTAGTCGTTAACAACATCATACGTCATTATTCTCATATAATTTAATATCAAATAACATTCGACAATATAAACTTTGATTTATTCAACTATCCTCTCGTGTTTTCTCGTTCCGAGTTCGACTTCGATACCTCATGAACCCGATGTTCTTTTACCTGCATTACATTACAACATCAAGGTACACAATTAGCAATCGTCAATGCCCAAACATAATGAAACCATTCCTTCATACCTTTATAACATCTAGTATTCATACATGTATACTAATTCCTACGTGCATTCATAGCGAATTACATTTGTATATGCATACATTCCTAATTCATACATGCATACAAACATATACACCTACATATATACGCACACATACATATGAGCTCTCGCTTACCACTATTATTCATATATGTACCTATGCTTCTTGTCATAATCACAACTTTCCATGATATATGTTTTATACTTATTGTCTTGCATACTTATTCGTTCCTAGACTCTATCACTTCTAGATTTCCTTTACTAACAAGAAGAAAAATCCATACTTTCACTATCCGGAGGCTCATAACATCTCTTATATACAAAACCGGCTTTAAAATAAGTTATGAGACATTGAAAATCATTCAAACATCGAATCCGGATGCAAAAAACGAACAAGAAAACAAAGATCGCCAGCTTGTGGCTTCCTCGCGGGGCGCGACGCCTACGGCACCCGGCTCTCGCGGGGCGCGACACCTGTCGCGTTGCGCGACACCTGTCGCGTTGCGCGACGGTGAAACTGAAATGCTGTCACGTAGCACGACAACCCTATTTCGACAGAATGCTTCCTTTTTTATGCTGCACTTATGCCCAGCTATGATTTTAACCAAAACACTAACTTCTAAATTCCATAACTTTCGACCTACATATCCAAATCACATGATTCTTGTTTCTATGTGACCGTAATTTAATTACGGGTCCATTTATCACCTCGGGCCACATCAATAGCTGATTTATAAGCAAACGGCTTATAAATCCCTTTATACCATTATTCGACCCGTTTAATCCTACTAGTTTACCTTCATTATAAATAACTCCTTCGTTATACTAAAAATAACACTTACCTTAATACTCTCATTCATTACATAATCCTTGCATAATTTTTTTCCACACTTATAAATATTAAATTCTACATACGTACTAAGAAGTGAATCGGAATCACTTACCTCGTGCGTCTGAGTTCGTGCATAGCTTCCGTATTTACCTTTGACCCATTGCCCTTCCATGCTTGTGTCCATGTTGACATAGCTCCTACGCTTTTAGGTTATCATCAACAAATTATTGTTAGCATACATCATTGTACTTGATAACGAACATACGTTTGCATAATTTCATATTCAACTTGCATTAATCATTCTTAACAAGCATACGACATGTACCCGATTTCACATCCTTTCAAACCCATATAATCCATCATGTCATTCCATTTATCACATATTTATATACCATGTACCATACGATTATCTATAATCTTATAATCATGACAAGTCTAGCCATGTTCCTTATGCGTAGTTGACTTTCATAGTCAACGATTTATCATTTTAACTTTCGGCTTAATCTCATATACTCATGACATCATAATAGGCTGTTTTGGGACGTCCGTTTACTGTACTTACGAGCTTGTAAAGATTACAATATTTTTATGTGACGTGCCCCTCAGAGGGGTTATCCTTGTGTTAAATTTTTAGAGTCTAACTCTCTACCAAAAATTTATAAAAATTCATTACTAAGCTGAAATCAGATTCGTCACTTCTGACTACAGCTTACGGAAAAATTCATTTAAAATTTCTCGTGTATTCAATTGACGAAATTCCATACAACATATAC
The DNA here is from genome assembly GCA_030545235.1 of Helianthus tuberosus. Lineage (NCBI taxonomy): Eukaryota > Viridiplantae > Streptophyta > Magnoliopsida > Asterales > Asteraceae > Helianthus > Helianthus tuberosus. The sequence goes on from CM060448.1 coordinate 188,928,146, forward strand.
GTCAATGATTCAAGCTAGGTTTTAACATGGGTGCAATCTCTTGTGTCATCATATCTTCATCACTAGAAGTGGGTTTCAATTCTAATCATCCTATTACTCAAAATCTTTCACAACACATGTTCCATATAGGAATTATATCACATATTCATGCTCAATTTCGCATCAATTCACGGATTAATCATAACCCATATCATTAAACATCACCAAAACATAAAATTTAACTTAGTTGGTGTGAAGAATACTTGAATGATCATAATTCCTAGTTCATGCATAAGATTTGACCCCAATTTCCTTGTCAATTTTGAAGGTTCTTGTGAATTAGGGTTTACACCCCCTTTTCCTGCTTTGTTCGATCCCCAAACAAACACACACAGTGTGTGTGTTTTAAATTTTCTTTTGAGTAAATTGCCATTTTAGTCCCTGAGTTTTGACCAAAATTGCCACTTTAGTCCAAATAGTTTTTTTCTTGCCATTTTAGTCCAAATAGTTTTGTTTTCTTGCCATTTTAGTCCAAATAGTTTTGTTTTCTGCCATTTTAGTCCCTGAGTTTTGTCATTTGTTGCCATTTTCATCCAACCCACTAACTCCATTCAAAAAAAATTATTTAACTTAGGTGAATTTTGGTCGAACCACAATTTTCTTTCTTTTTTTGCAGGTGTGATGGTATGGGGATGGTGTTGTGCCAGTTTACAGTGAAGATGATGGCGGTTGTTGTTGGTTTTACGATGATGACGGTGATGTTGGTTAATGACGTGGGTGGCGTAAAAGTGCCCGGTGGTGGTGGAAATGGTGGGTGGTGATGGTGGTGGGGTGGGTGGGTGGGTGGTGACGGTGCAGGGACTAACCTTCTATCATCGCCACCACCTGCCTGCACCGTCACCACCCACCCACCCACCCCACCACCATCACCACCTACCAGGGACTAAAATGGCAGAAAACAAAACTATTTGGACTAAAATGGCAAGAAAACAAAACTATTTGGACTAAAATGGCAAGAAAAAAACTATTTGGACTAAAGTGGCAATTTTGGTCAAAACTCAGGGACTAAAATGGCAATTTACTCTTTTCTTTTTATTCTTTTAATTAATTCAAGTTTTCACTTTGACAACCTTAGTCCCTTAAGTTTATGACAACATCATAATTGCCACTAATTTCATACCTTTACTTATCTCGTTAGGTATTTAACTAAGTTTAATAACCTAGTTATTGTTTTTCATTTACTTAAACATGGTGACATATCTACGAATTTAATAATTCATGTTTTGGGGTGTTACAAATCTACCCTCCTTAAAGAAGGTTTCGTCCCCGAAACCTACTTCATCAATATCGGTTTATCCATTAGTAAGGTCATAACTTTAAGAACATCATTTCTAGAAATCCTTTCTCCATTTCTTTTAACAAATCAACCTACCTAGATTTGTACGTAACATTCTTTAAACATCAAACATATAGTCCATCATGCTCGTCTTAATTGATCCGTCCATAACGGTTCAATACACACCTTTTTATTATTATCATAATTTTCATCCCTTACGACCCATTACAACGAGTCACTACTTATACTATCTCTTCATTGTGCTTTCTATATCATATTGACCCGTTCGTAACCGGTCAACTACATATACTTTACATTTCCATTCTTTAACAATTTCTTCTTAAATTCTCATCTCAGCACATTATCGTATTTAAACTAGTGTGTGCAACTTAGTAACAACCTAAAGAGTCTAATGCCTTAATTTACATTACAACAAATCTGAAGTTCATATGAACTTACTAATATATTTTACCATCAGTATTAGTTCTACTAGTTTCATTTATACCTAGAGTTTCATTCCTACCTTCTTACTCATGCACGGTCTGCTTACTACATAAGCCTGAACTAAAATTCATTCTTAATCCACTTCTAAAAGCCAAGCCTTCTTTTTCATAACACATTCTGCACTACATTATTTCGTATGGAAGTACTTTTTCAACCCATAGCTAAATATTTACTTTCAGATATTAAACAATTCACTAACCTTACTGTTTTGATGCAGTACCTCGACATGCAAAAGCGAATCGACCCTTTTCATTACCATTCATACCATCTCTGGATTGACCTGATTCATCCGTGTGATGAGCTTCCACTCATGAGCATTCTTTCGCCGTTCTTGATAGGTTTATCACATCGTGATTCCTGCCATTCTCATTATAAGATTAGGGGTTTACACATTTCATTCGATTTTATTCAGACATGATGTTTATTACATCACTTTATTTACCTATTAATCTTTTCTCGATTCCTTTTTAAAATATTAGTGCGTTTGACCCGTTCAAAACGGGTCAATACATGACCATTTACTAACATATTACTTTCGTTGTTTGACCCGTTCATGACGGGTCAATACATCACCATTCTTTCGCAGATCTTTAACTCATTTGTCAACTTTTGAAGTTTGACTTTTCAAAGTCAAACCGGTACTTCTTACTTATCATAGACGTATCAAAGTACACGTTTAGAATTCCTTTCCATTCTTACATACTTGCAAAGACTTTATTTCATCATTTTAATATTAATTGCAAGATTTTACCCATTCCCGTCCCTACTTAAATCATTTGTCTAGGTCGTAACCGTCATTCATTCCGACTCCCAAGAGTCAATTTATGATATGTCTAACACGTAACGTATTTCAAAGCTTATTTCTTTCGACTAGGGTTTCTTGCTACTACAATAGTTTTCATCGGTCTTACCTACTTAGTGAATCAAATACTTCATGCTATTTTACAATTACTTGCTTAATAATCATCAACTTACTTTGTTTAACTTTTCGGAAGTCCATTGTAAATACATTCTGACCTATGTTTACCAATTACCCAGTTCTGACACATCCCTCTCTAGTCGAGCTATAAGCTCCTATTAAAAGCATAACCTTTATACATACCTGGCGCGAGTCAAATCCATTAACTCGTTATCCATGCCTTGCGTTGACTATTTCCTTCCAATTTGTGACATTACATGACCATACATTATGCTCACCTACAAATATATGACTTGACCATTTCAAACATTAAATACCGGGTACAAATAGCAATCACCATTTGACCCGCATAACTCATTTGTCCTTTCAACCATTCTTGCATACAACAAATTAGCATAAATATATTCATATATATATCTATAAGTTTAAAACATAACTTGGATAAAATCAGCCTTTTAAAGAATATTTACTTGTTTGGTCTGTAATTACTTACAAATTTGTACCTTTCATTCTTATCATTCGTTCTTACTTATTTGATTCATACCTACTTACGAATTCAAACTTTTCATTCTTTCTTTCATTCCCTTCTATGTTTCGAATCCGTCTTGCGGATTCTAACATATCATTCATATCCTTTATTCATTCTATATTTCGAATCCATTTCGCGGATTTGAATATATCATTCACATTCTTCATTCCTTCTATGTTTCGAATCCGTCTCGCGGATTCGACCATATCATTCACACTTTCCATTACTTCTATATTTTTAATCCGTCTCGCCGATTCAAACATATCATTCATACTTTCTTTTGGTATTTAGTATTCTCAATTTCTTGAGAGTCTTACATTTCCTTTCACCCTCACGTCCACCAAATACCTAATTCTACCGGACATACCTGTAACAATTATCATGGTCTCACGAACGTCATATGTTTCTTGTGTACTGGCCAGGTACACAATCCAAATACTAATGTTGTGTCTTCATGTAATCATCACCTTATGTCCGAAGAATTTGGTTTCAGCAAGTGTAACATTTTCAAAACTTCATTACGATTCCATTACTATCTTTCATTTAAAATTTTACTTTCCCTTGATAGGTTTTACCATTACATGCACCCACATATTAAATTTGCGTACCTGGGGTCAATTTGTCTTATAAAATGCCTTGATGTCGGCCCTAGACCGCATTCACGGATCATCATCTCCAAACAATTATGCTTACCTTACACATAACATACTGTTAGTTTCCTTCATATACATACTTAAATACATACTTACATTTGCTTTTACCTTTAGATCTTGATCGAGTCTGGGATTGTACGGGTTCCTTGTCACAAGAGCACACAGGTTTGAGTTTAAGTATTTACCTCCTACTTGATTTCCCTCAAACCAGGGCTCTGATACCAACTTGTAACGCCCTAACACGTAATAACTTAAAAACGACGCAATGGAAAATACGAGCCTTAAAATTCTTTCTTTGTTAGTCACATTACTTTCATGAAGGCTCAATTACAAAGTGTCATACATTTATTAGAAAGAATTTACAACATTCCCTTTTATTAACCATTGAAAGAGATTCATAAATCAAACTATGTGACCGTCCTTTTCCTTACAATCCTTGCTCTCGACTCGATCTATGTCCGCTTCTCTTCGTTAGCGGTAGAAGAAATCCATGTCGTACCTGTGGACATCACATACAACTTAACCATTAGTCGTTAACAACATCATACGACATTATTCTCATATAATTTAATATCAAATAGCATTCAACAATATACACTTTGATTTATTCAACTATCCTCTCGTATTTTCTCGTTCCGAGTTCGACTTCGATACCTCATGAACCCGATGTTCTTTTACCTGCATTACATTACAACTTCAAGGCACACCATTAGCAATCGTCAATGCCCAAACATAATGAAACCATTCCTTCATACCTTTATAACATCTAGCATTCATACATGTATACTAATTCCTACGTGCATTCATAGCGAATTACATTTGTATATGCATACATTCCTAATTCATACATGCATACAAACATATACACCTACATATATACGCACACATTCGCACATGCACACATACATACGAGCTCTCGCTTACCATTATTATTCATATATGTACCTATGCTTCTTGTCATAATCACAACTTTCCATGATATATATTTTATACTTATTGTCTTGCATACTTATTCGTTCCTAGACTCGATCACTTCTAGATTTCCTTTACTAACAAGAAGAAAAATCCATACTTTCACTATCTGGAGGCTCATAACATCTCTTATATACAAAACCGGCTTTAAAATAAGTTATGAGACATTGAAAATCATTCAAACATCGAACCCGGATGCAAAAACGAACAAGAAAACAAAGATCGCCAGCTTGTGGCTTCCTCGCGGGGCGCGACGCCTACAGCTCCCGGCTCTCACGGGGCGCGACACCTGTCGCGTTGCGCGACGGAGAAACTGAAATGCTGTCGCGTAGCGCGACAACCCTATTTCGACAGAATGCTTCCTTTTTGATGCTGCACTTATGCCCAGCTATGATTTTAACCAAAACACTAACTTCTAAATTCCATAACTTTCGACCTACATATCCAAATCACATGATTCTTGTTTCTATGCGACCGTAATCTAATTACGGGTCCATTTATCACCTCGGGTCGCATCAATAGCTGATTTATAAGCAAACGGCTTATAAATCCCTTTATACCATTTTAAATAACTCCTTCGTTATACTAAAAATAACACTTACCTTAATACTCTCATTCATTACACAATAATTGCATAATTTTTTTCCACACTCATAAATATTAAATTCTACATAAGTACTAAGAAGTGAATCGGAATCATTTACCTCGTGCGTCCGAGTTCGTGCATAGCTTCCGTACATCATTGTACTTGATAACAAGCATTGTACTTGATAACAAGCATACATTTGCATAATTTCATATTCAACTTGCATTAATCATTCTTAACAAGCATACAACATGTACCCAATTTCATATCCTTTCAAACCCATATAATCCATCATGTCATTCCATTTATCACATATTTATATACCATGTACCATACGATTATCTATAATCTTATAATCACAACAAGTCTAGCCATGTTCCTTATGCGTAGTTGACTTTCAGAGTCAACGATTTATCATTTTAACTTTTAGCTTAATCTCATATACTCATGACATCATAATAGGCTGTTTTGTGGAGTCCGTTTACTATACTTACGAGTTTGCAAAAATTACAATCTTTTTATGTGACGTGCCCCTCGGAGGGGTTATCCTTGTGTTAAGTTTTTAGAGTCTAACTCTCTACCAAAAATTTATAAAAATTTATTTACTAAGCTGAAATCAGATTCGTCACTTCTGACTACAGCTTATGGAAAAATTCATTTAAAATTCCTCGTTTATCCAATTGATGAAATTCCATTTGAGATTTTTGGAATTACCTGAAGCTACCTACAGTAAAAATTTGAGATCATAACTCAATTCCTAAATTGAGTTATGACATTCGTAATGGGCTGCAAATTCTGCCAGAAAACCCAGCCTGAACCTTCGATACGGAAAAATTCATAAAACGTTCAATTTTCTTCGAAAAAATGCAATTCTAGTTGAATTTGAAAGGTTTTTCCTTGGAGTTCATCACAAACTCAATAAACATTAGTTTTTGACAAGATTTGACCTAGTTACATCCGATTACATTCGGCTGTAACTTTCTGGACAGATTTAGTTTTCATCAAATCTTTTCAAAATATCTCTTATTCTAACTTCACCTAGACATTTAATCATACACCTTGTGTGCATACCACCAATAAAGCACATGATACAAGTACCTTATGCATTACCCTACTAGTTCATTCATAATTCATCAATTACAACTAGAATCAACTTAAGTACATACTATAATCAACATATCTAACAATAATTCATTACATACAACATATACATCAATGATTCAAGCTAGGTTTTAACATGGGTGCAATATCTTATGTCATCATCTTCATCACTAGAAATGGGTTTCAATTCTAATCATCCTATTACTCAAAATCTTTCACAACACATGTTCCATATAGGAATTATATCACATATTCATGCTCAATTTCGCATCAATTCACGGATTAATCATAACCCGTATCATCAAACATCACCAAAACATAAAATTTAACTTAGTTGGTGTGAAGAATACTTGAATGATCATAATTCCTAGTTCATGCATCAGATCTGACCCCAATTTCCTTGTCAATTTGAAGGTTCTTGTGAATTAGGGTTTACATCCCCTTTTCCTGCTTTGTTCGATCCCCAGACAAACACACACAGTGTGTGTTTTAATTTTTCTTTTTATTCTTTTAATTAATTCAAGTTTCCACTTTGACAACCTTAGTCCCTTAAGTTGATGACAACATCATAATTGCACTAATTTCATACCTTTACTTATCTCGTTAGGTATTTAACTAAGTTTAATAACCTAGTTATTGTTTTTCATTTACTTAAACATGGTGACATATCTACGAATTTAATAATTCATGTTTTGGGGTGTTACATAAATGTTTATCAGTTATACTTACAGTGATTAAGTTTTTGTATTCTGGAATAGCTGCCGGTATGTGGGGTTTTGTATACATTACTTCACACTCGTTACTATTGGACAAAGAGTTAGCCAATAGTAGCATGACCACAAGCACGTGGGAATTTTGCCCCAGTAGCAATACTGTTTGAGAAATAGAAGTATTATATGTTAGTTGGATTTTATACACAACTAGACATTATATTAAAATAAAATAGACATACATTAGTTATATTAAAGAAAATACAATTAATAAAGGCTATTAATTTGATGTTTATTACATTACATCTAAATGTGTATTTGATATATTAACGTTACTACTTGCCAAATAAATGATCAACTATATATGTCATTTATTTCAACTTTATATTACATTATATTACATTATATATTTCAACTATGTGCAATTAAACCCTGCCCTATTACATTAATATTTGTATATGTATATATAAACACCCCAACCACATTATTTTTATATATTATATTTATATTAAATTAAATAGTAATATCAGTATATGTGTGATTAAATTAAATGTTAATAATGTAATATATGTGTAATTAAATATAGACTAATATCAGTGATCAACTGTTATGTAGTATTTGGTGTTTATTATGTGCCGAAGAAAAACTAGTTGTTATAACTTAACATATTATAATGTTAAAATATCAATTATAATATCAGTTATAAGTTTATATTATATCATTATACTATTTTAGTCACGTTAATATATTAATAAATAATAATACAATTATTTAATATATTATATTTAATAAAGTTATAGCTACTAGTTTGACAGAAAATGATATATTTCATTTTCTGGGCAAATTTGTTTTATGCCATAAAAAATATATTTGACAAAGTGATATCATGGGTTTTATGGTATATACTTTATATATAAATGTATACAATACTTGTTTAGAGTCACTAGTTGAGAGAATGATCAACAATGATATGACAACAATCACTAGTTGGGAGAATGATCAACAGTGATATGACCAGAGTCACTAGTTGAGAAAATGATCAACAGTGATATGACCAGAGTCACTAGTTGAAAGAACGATCAACAGTGATACGACCCTAGTCACTAGTTGAAAGAAAGATCAACAGTGATTTGATCACCCTCACAAGAATCGCCTAATGACAAATACTTTTGAATAATAGTAAGATATATAATATATATATAGGGTTATGATCAAAACGGTGGAAAGTGTGAGAACGCTTATGAATCGTCCGATCAAAACAATCTATGGACTAGATTGGCGCGGTAGCGTTTTCGTAAATAACATCAATTTTATTACATGGACGCGCTTCATTAAGGGTAAAAAAGTCTTTTGACTTCTCCACACAAAACGCCATCTCATGAAATAAAACGCCAAACATATAGCACACACCATTCTAACTAAAAACGTCATTAGATATAAAATGCCAAACTTAATTATAATAAAATCCCGCCTAAAAAACTGCCAAAAAATCCTATATATACAACATCTCAGACCTTCAATTAAAAACACACACAAAACCCTAAACGGCATATTTAATATATACCATTCGTCTTAGAAACGCCAAAAAACCCAAACATCAAATATCTTCTAAACCAAAACGTTTATTTGAAATTCAGTTTGGTTGTTTGTAAGGTTTCACTCAATGTAATGGACAAAAATCCTTAAGTGAAGATATTATCCATTTCATTGAGTAAAATCTTATTGACTTTATCATCAACCTCCTTCCAATTTATAACGCCAAAACATACAACATTATTGAGGTTTGTTGTCAATAAAGTTTAGCTGTATGGGGTGGACAACATTGTCAGTTATCTTTCTAAACCGATGATTAACAATGTTGTCCATCTCATACGGCAAAACATTATTGATTTTAGCATGATCAAATTTTGAGGTTTAAGATGCTTTTATTTAGTGGCGTTCTTTTTATCGGTAAAACACCATAATTAAAAAATCAAACATCGTTTCATTGGAAAATTCAAGATTGTTGGCTGAAGGGTGTAAACTCAATAACATTTTGTTTCATGAGATGGACAAATCTTCAAGAAAAAGATGCTGATGTCAGACTTTGTGCTTCCAAGCGGTGACAAAAAAACTACTTGAAAAACAAAAAAAACAAAATGAATCATACGAAAGTCGAACCAGCCAGTTAAGATGATTCAAAAAAGAAGAAAGAGACTGGTGACAGTGAAGATTTGGAAGATCAGTTGTTTATATATTCTTTTTTTTTATTTTCTTTTTCAGTTGATTGTTATATAATAAAAACGCTGTATATAATAAAAACACCAGACACCCAAATGCTTGTTAAAACGCTATCATGCCGTAAAACGCCCCAAAAACTCCTAAACTATAATAAAATTACTTTGGAAAAGTATTATAAAAAACCCAAAAAATAAAAAAAATAAAAAACAAACTTAAAAATGTAACTAGAAACAGTAAAAATGAAGAGACAAAAAAATTATTATATTAAAATCTAAAACGCCAAACTTGAAAGACGGGACGTGTTACAGACTTCAGAGATAAAAGCTTATCAAAAACAATAATTACAAACAGTAACTGAAACGGCACCGCCTAACCTACGCCGCCAAAAGAAATCCTATAAAATAATAACTCTCAGCAACTTCCATGTAATCAAACAAAAAAAAAACAAACGCCAAATACTACTAAATACCACTCATTGTAAAACGCCAAAAAAATAAAAAAATCAAAGATGGCTAATATGCTTTCTTGGTTACTCAGTATTGTTTTTCGTGAAGTTTCACTGAATGTATTGTTAGCTGAGGGGAGTAACTCAGTAAGATTTTGCTGCATGAGATGGACAAATCTTCAAGAAAAAGATACTGATGACAATCAAATGTCATTTTGTGTTATTTGTTCTTGAATAAGACTTGGATGAGGAGAAGAGATCAATGACACTGAAGAGTGGGATGATTATAAAGATGAAGGTCAAGATGAAGAAAAAGCGAAAAACCCACCCACACGTCATAGATCTATGTCCCCAAACATCCACAAAAAGCCACTTCAACAGACGAGCAGGCAAAATAATCAAACCGATGGGTTTGTTAAGTTTTACAGAAAACGCCATATATTTGGTGACAGTTCTTGTACTATTAAAGAAGAGAGAGACTGATGACAGTGAAGATTGTGAAGAGAGATCCGATTAGGATTTTTAATTTATTTTCATCGCTTCTATTTTTTCCCTCTGGTTGTAATATAATTTTACAATTGTAAAACGCCAAGATACCACAAACGCCAAAATGTATATAAAAATATTAGAACAATGGGCCATCTTGTTTAAAATGCGTTGAAAAAATGCCATTCAGATAGATTTCCTGACCCCCCTGGGGTTCCAATGGCATACGATTTGAAAAACGTCATAAACGCCATAAACACCAAAATGTTAATACAATGAAACCATTAAACGCCATTAATTATTGAATTTGGTTAACGCCAAAAATCTTAAACGCCAAAAATAAAACAATATTGTGAAAGGCGGAACTGGAAAAGGAGAAGATAAAAGGACATAAAAGCCCCTCCGCCATTCTTTATGCCGCGTGACACGTGTTGGGCCAGGATGCGTTCTCACCGTTCTCACACTTTTGAGCGTTTTCTCCTGATCCCGTTTCTATATATATATTACTTGACAACCTTCACTATTGGACGAAAGTTAGCCAATGAGTGATATGATCACTGTCACATCGGAACTGCCACCATGTGACAAATACTGATTGAGTTTGGGTAAATATAAACAAATATAAAAACCCTTAATGTTGTAAAGTATAACAATATATTTTTTATAAAAATGGAATGAACTCGCCAGTAGTTATTACTGATAAAATGTTTTCAAAACGCATTTCAGGTAATTTGCTGTAAAGATAATAGAAACCAGCTATGTAGCACTGAAGGCTTAAATAAAGTGGCTATAAATACCTGAATAAAAGAAGAAATTTATGTTTTATTTATTTGGGTTTATCTCTATATTGAATTGAATATGGGTTTTAGCCCATTTATTTAATATTAAAAGTTGGTGTTTTTATAAACTCTAAAATTAATTCCTAACTACGATCCTGATGAAAAATTTTTCCGTTGCGTATTTAATAAACACCAGTACCACTTGACTGGTTCACAGCTCCCGCTCCCAAGGTGGGGTCGGGGTTGTGACATACGACATTAGCAAAATGTGTCAGTGATCCTTTGGTAATCTGTTGCCAATCATATTAACCATCGTATATGTATTTCATGGCCATTTACCGAAGGATTTCCATTGGTAGCCACTTTCACCAACAAATTGCCAACGAAAAAGGTCATTAGTGATACTCATTTGTTTTATAGTGTCAAATGATACACATACCACCTGATATCAGTATTTAGGTCGAGTCTCATTCACCATACTACTACCTCCCTCTCTTCCATCTCTAATAGCTAGGTGTTTCATCGATGATATATTTGTTTTTCAATGATTCTTACAGGGATCGAGGCCTCAGCCTCAAAACCCCAGAAATAACAAGGAATGGTATAACCAGATAAGCAAGACCTACTCAATAAATCCTTGTGTCAATACATCAACGTATTAAACTACACATAATTTTCAGTTTAGCAGAATTGATTCCAAAATATATAATTTTTTCAAAAGTTAAATTGCATTTTAAAATACAATTCATTTTTCACTACAGAATACCCTCAAAACAATACATAACTAGTTCATTTTTACCTTTCTATACATTAATAAATAATTCAAAAGACTACTCTACAATGGACCTATATATATATACACACATATATATACCAACATGCGATTTCATCATATTTATCAACATGCGAAATTGCTACAAAAAACCAACATACGATTTCATCAAAAATACCAACATGCGATTTCCAACATGTTTTTTTATAACATGCGATTTTAGAATATCGTATGAGCGTACGATAAGCCTCAATTGAACGTTACACTTTCACACTATATATATATATATATATATAGAAAAAGTATATCGTACATTACGGCTTAACGTACTTCACGTACAACAACGTGCGTGATTTGTTCTATAACATGCGTGATTAATGTTTTCAATATGCATGATTATTGTGTTTCAACATGTGTGATTTTGGATTTTTGAGTTATAACGTGCGTGATTTTAAAATGAACGTACGTAACTACCTGTCGTACGTGATGTACGTTAAGCCGTATTGTACATTAACCTTCGTCTATATATATAGGGTAATTATAATGAAGAAACCCACTCCAGTAAAGAAAACTGTGAAAACTCTATAAGTGGACTAGAAGTAGCCACGTGTTTTTTGTAAGAGATTGGTTGAGTGTCATATTGGGAAATTTGCACTAGACATGGACAATAAATGTATCAGTTGAAAAGGTATGATGTGCTGCCATTACTTGTAGAGAATCATCCTCATACATTTTTGAAATCTATACATATATCATTCTCTTTCACAATCTTTCAGATCTCACATACATTTAAGATGTTTTTCATTTGCATATTCATCTTTACTTTAATTTCTCTCTATTTCTCTCTTTCCACATCTCTTTGTATCTCTTTGTCTCTCTCATATAACTTCAAGAATTTAAAAACACAATTCATCCTATATTTGATTTTTTTTGCCGGAAACTGTGGTGGGTTTTTGAGAGAAGTCTAGTTTGGAGGTTCATAACTTCATTTTTTAAGGATGACCGGATCTGAGAGTTTAATTTTGAAGTATTAGAGTGACCGAATCTTGGCGATAAGTCCTACAGGAGAGTTTGATAACCGGATATTGAAGATTTTGAAGATGTAGGAGGTTCATAATTTCATTTTTTTATTTATCTTAGAAAATGTACATGTATTAGATCTTTGTAATATTTATGTGTTTATTTGCTATAATGACTTCTACCCCATATATTAGAAATCGTACATTTTTTTACTTTTATGTTATATGCATTTTTTGATAGTGCTAGCTCAACTTGTAGAGATTTGTAGTTGTGATTCAGATACCCACATCTTTTTGCAATTACATGTATACTTTTTATCAGTTAGACGTATCATTTTTTGGTAGTTACATTTTTTATCAGTAAAATGTAACTTTTTTTACTAGTAAAATGTAACATTTTTTACAGTTACATTAAAACTATTAGATTTTTATATTTATTATCAGTAATAAGTAACAAAATTTCTGCAACTATTTAAACTATAACAACATGAATTAATTCATTTCTTGTTGTTCTTTACACAGAATATGTAAAACGATTTTTTTAGTCATTAAAAATTCTTTATTAAGGCATGGAACATTGGGAAACGGTGCATTCATTAAATGAGAGTTAGATAAAATGTCAAAGATGTGTTTAAGAAAATGAAACATACGTGTCAGGTGTGTAAAGTAGTACACCCATTTCTTAAAGTAGTACAACATTATTTTTTATTTATATAATAGTCATATCAGTTTTTTATGAGTTTATCTTTTTCAATCTCATTTTTAATAGAAAATGTGTATTTATAACATAATATACCTTCAATTTTTTTTGTAACACGTCTTGTGCTAAAAAAAAGACAATTGTTACATTGTTTTTTCTCAAGCGAATACATGTTACAGTACATTGCAAAAAATATAACATCACATTTTTTGTTTATGAAGAAATGAAAAAATGTACAAACATTAGTTAGTTGATAAAGATGACATTTTTTGTGATTTTTTTGGATTTTTACCTTTTTTTCCTTCTGTAGTTCATCCCTGTTGTTCTCTTGTATATCTTCAATCTCCTATATTGACATGGTTACAACAAAAAATAATATGTTTACATGTACAAAAGTTCCATTTTACATTTCTTTGCATTATACCCATGGGTGTTACAGCTAAAAGACATCCCCCAAAAATGTAAACAAGGTTAGAATCATATTACATAGCAAAAAAATGCAACATCACATTTTTTGTTGTTGAAGAAATGAAAAAATGTACAAAAACTAGTTAGTTGATAAATATAGCACTTTTTGTGATTTTGTTGGATTTTGTATTTTTCCTTCTGTAGTTCATCCCTGTTGTTCTCTTGCCTATCTTCAATCTCCTACACTGACATGGTTACAACAAAAATAATATGTTTACATGTACAAAAGTTTCATTTTACATTTCTTTGCTTTATACCCATGGGTGTTACAGAGAAAATACATCCCCCAAAAATGTAAACAAGGTTAGAATCATATCAACCTTTTTTTTATTTTAAACGTTTTGTAAATCCACACATCAACAACTTAGTAAAAACTACATTTTTTTGTAATTTCCATACCCTATTTTGTTTTTTGTCAAAAACTACATTTTTGTAATTTCCAACCCTAATTTTGGTAACATCACTTGTTTTCCAAACCAACACACACAAGACTAGGGCTGTAAACGAACCGAACGTTCAGCGAACAGTTCGTGAACTGTTCGGCGGGAAGTTCGTTTATGTCCGTTCGTTTAATAAATGAACGAACATGAACAAGAAATTTCGTTCGATTAGTTAAATGAACGAACATGAACAGAGGTCTCGTTCGTTCGATTGTGTTCGTGAACGTTCGGTAAGGTGTTCACGAACGTGTTCGTGAACATTCTTTCATTTGCGTTTCTTTGTGTTCGTATGTTTGTGTTTTAATTGAATATTTTTGTACTTTCGTATATTTTATCTATAATTTTTATATTATTAAACTTTTATTTATTTTATTACCCTGACAATTAAACTAGGAAACCCTCTTACACCTTGTTTATGCACCATTTCCCTTTCATTTCTCATTATTTATATCGGCGAATACGGTCGACCTCCGTTCCACAATAAGGGATTCAAGTGCCATCTACATTTATCCTACGTCGCGTTCGCCAAATTTATTTGTGTTCGTTTGTGTTCGTGAACCGTTCGCGAACACGCTCATTTCCTTAATGAACGAACACGAACATAAAATCTCGTTCGGTAAGTGTTCATGAACCGTTCGTGAACATATTTATTTCCTTAATGAACGAACACGAACAAGGCCTTGTTCGTGTTCGTTCGGTTCGTTTACAGCCCTACACAAGACCCTTTATAATATCTGCATCCATTTTATAAAAACACTTTATACAAAACCACATCAGTGTTTTGATGTAACAACTGTTTGATGTAACATTTTTTCACTTGGCGTATGTAAGACCATTTACAAAAATCATTTTTTTATATGTTACACAAACCGAGTCATATCTACATTAGTTAATTAGGCTTCAATCATTTTTTCATATACTACCCAAACCGAGTCATATGTTACAAAAATCTTTTTTTTTCATATTTTATCCTACATAGAAATACACATTAATACTACAACATAGACATTTTTTGTTTCATTTCACATTTGTACATATAAATAAAAAAACAAAGCCCAAAAGTTTTTTTATATAACCAGGTAATAAGATATCTAATCATAGCACCGTACATAAACAAAACATTTCCACAATGTTACAAATAAATCCGTAAACACAAATTATACAAATTAATGTAATAATAATTTGAGATTAAATACTTATTAGTTTCCCATTAACAAGTTTTTTTTTTCCAATTTGGTGGTAGATGCCTTTTTTTCCCTGTATTTCAATTAAAAAACCATCAACATTCCTCGCAATACGAAACGTTTTTGAAGATGGGGAACACCCAAGCAAAAAAAAAATGTTTGAATGTATAAACACATCTGGTCATTTTTATCTGTTTTGTTGCTTATCTTCACTATCTACAAGCACGAAGGTTAATAACAAGTCACACTTTTTTTTCATGGATCCAACAATGTAAAGTATTCATGAATGTACAGTTTTTGGATTATCTCAAAATGCAACACACATGTACATTTTTTTATACAAATATTAATGCAACTTTTTTTATGTAAAAAGAAATTCAACTAAAAACACCTAAGAACAAAAAATGTAACTTTTGTTTTGTTTCAAAACCAAATCTAACCATTTTTTTACATTTCCCCCTTTAAATGTAATTTCTTTATTATACACTTTGTTGAAATATGCACAGCATAAAAAAGTAACATTTTCTTTCTAATAGAACATTTGTAACAACTTTTTAAAAAAGTCTTAAAAGTTTTTAAATGTTTTCTCTTATCACATACGTTGTCATATATCAACAGTGTATAGAGTAACAAATTTTCCTAGTAGAAAAATATTGTAACAAGTTTTTAAAAATCAACAAAAACCCTTTTTTTGTTTTATGTCAACACCCCCTCCCCCTTTCCCCTTTTGTTACACACTTACCTTTTTTAATGTAAAAGGCATTTTCGACCAAAAAAATATACAACGAACAAAAAATGTAAATTCTTTTTTTGTTTCACATTTCCCCCCTTTTTAGATTTTTCCCTTAGCACAGATGTTGTGAAATACCCAAGTCTTAGAAAGTAACATTTTTCATAATAGCACAATTTTGTAACCATTTAAAAAAATCAATGCAAAACCTTTTTTTTTGTTTTTATGTCACCACCAAACAAACAAACTAAAAAAAAATGCCCAAACTTGACAAAAAAGATGTAAATTTGGAAATAGATACACAAACATCCAACATATAATTATTTGTATAAATAAAACAAAATCAACCTACAACCGTTCTGATTAAAATTTGTTTAAAATATAAAGTTTTCTTAGTTAGAAAGTTTTCTGTGGTAACAAGTATTGTTTTTACAAGAATATAGTAACACCTTTAAATCCTAAAAACATTTTTTATTCAACTTTAATAAGTATCAAAAACCCCTTACATATTTGTTATTCAACTGTAATAACTATAAAAAAGCCCTAAAAAATCACAAAACCCCATTTTCTCCCCCTACCGAACCTTTTTTCATGGATTTATAAACAAACAAACCCAAAAAAAACGACACTGGTAGTTTCGATGGATGATCGAATACATTTTTTTGTCATTCTTAAAGAAAATTCATGAATCTATTTCGTAAAGGAAGATACTTTACCTTTTTTGTCTGGCAAGTCGTTTAAGTGGAAGAACCAGAAGACACCAAACGTTTTGTATGATTTGTTATGGAAATTTCAGGAATTGGGTATAAGTTCTTTCTTTTAGGAGAGGTGCAGATCACATGTTGAAGTTTTGAAAAGAAAGAGAGAGAGATCCGGTGTTTGTTTTGAACAACAATCTAGAAAGAGAGAGAGAGAAGAGATCCGATGTTTGTTTAGACTTTTTCTTTGATAGATGTCATTGTACATCCAGTTAGAGTTTTCATGCCAATAATACCCTTCCATGTACTTCTCTTATTATTAAACTAAAAGTAATATCAGACATACACCTAAAATTATCACAACCCGTGATCACTTAAATCAATGGTAGATGTTAAGTTTCTTAGGTTTTCTCAACTCAAGTGGGTTTTCGATTTATCCTTGCCCTATATATATATATATAGGGGATGGATCATGAGAAAACTAGTTTAAATGAGAAAACCAAAAAACTAACCAAAAAAGCCTAAAAAAAACCTAAAAACATACCAAATTTTTTTTTTACAATTTTTTATATAAAAATCGCTACTTTTTATGTATGGAAAAAAAATTTCAAATTTTTTTTTTGTTGTACTGCACATGTGCACTGATACATAAAGCTTAAACCACTTAACCCACCCCCCACCGACATCCCCCAAAAACCTAAACCCCCCACCCCCACCCCCCAAAAACCTAAATTCACCCTCCCACCAAAAGCCTAACCCCCCCACCCCCCAAAAACCTAAACCCCCCCACCCCCACCCTCCCGAAAACCTAAAACTAAACCCTAAACATAAACCCGAAAAAAACCTAAACCCCCCCACCCCCCCAAAACCTAAACCCCCTCCTCCCCACACCCGAAAACCTAAAACTAAACCCTAAACATAGTCCCGAAAAAAACCTTATGGTGCCATTTTTGTTTTAAAATGATAACGTATGGAGAAATGGAAAATGTTTGAAAAGTTATATATTTTTTTTCCCAATTTTACCCCTCCTTCATTAAAAGTCCCCCCTCCTTCATTAAAAGTCTCCCCCCTCCTTTTTAGGTGTTTTTAGTTAGTTTTCTAGTTTTCTCATTTATATCTAGTTTTCTCATGATCCTCTCCATATATATATATGGTCAGGATTTAGAGAGAACGGTGAAAAGTGTGAGAACGATTTTGGTGGTGACATGTGGTATTGATGTTAAATTACACTAAGGGGTAATATTGTCAAAAAACCCACTCACATGAACTGGGTGTTCAAATAAAACGCCATAAAAACACCCAATTTAGAAAAACGCCAAACACTTAAAAGCTATTTTTAAGCTATAATTTACAACAGCTCAAAAAATCCATTTTTTTGAACGCCATAAAACACTCAAAAGCTATTTTTTGAGCTATAATTTACAACAGCTCAAAAAAAAACCATTTTTTGAGCCAGCTCCTATTTAAAACGCCATAACAAAAAAAAGCTATATTTTCAGGGTCCAAAGTGTAACTTATAGTGTGAACACAATTATTTAATTAGTTTCATCATACACGCAGCTTTGATTGGAAATAAAAGAATTCACACAAGTTAAAACGCCATAACAAAAAAAAGCTATATTTTCAGGGTCCAAATTGTAACTTATAGTGTGAACAAGTGTAAACAAGTGTGAATACAAGTATTTAATTAAAACGCCATAACAAAAAACCCACTTTTTTTAGTCATCCGCCTAAATTAATATTTTTTGAGCTCAGAAAAATTATAATTTGTACAGTAAAAACACGTAAAACACGCAGTTCAGAAAAACGCCATGAAAAACTCAGTTGAAAACGCCATAAAACACTCAGTTCAGAAAAACACCATGAAAATACCTAGTTAAAACGCCATAAAAACATCTAGTTCAGAAAAACGCCATAAAACACCCAGTTCAGAAAAACGCCATAAAACCCAGTTAATTTTTTTCGAAAAGTATATCAATAGTATACTCATTGGAAAGATAAAAAAAAGCTGAGTTTTATGGTGTAATTTTTTTCGAAAAATAATCACGTATAAAAAAGTTATTGTCGTTTAAATATGATGGGGGGAAATGGCATGTGATTAGCATGTGCACCTTTGATTAGATCTTCCTATTTTACCCATCCTGGTAGTTCCAAGACCCCTATTATTTACAAAAATGCCACCGCATCAATCTCAGCCACAAACCACTAAGATCTTGTGGCTGAGAATCGTTCTCACCGTTCTCACACTTTGAGGCGTTCTCTCCTGATCATGTTCCTATATATATATATATATATATATATATATATATATATATATATATATATATATATACATATAAAGTATATCATACAATTGGCCTTAACGTATGTTACATATACGATTAGAAATCGTTGTTCATAACATGAAATCGCATGTGGGGAATCAAACTTCGCATGTTCAAAAAAACTAACCATTTTCACATGTGTGTATATATAAATCGCATGTGTGTATAAAAAATCATTATCGCATGTTATTAAAGATAACCCAAATTGCATAATGTTCAATAATACCAAAATCGCATGTTGCTAATGCCTCGCGTACGCAATGTACGTTAAGTCCTATTGTACAATAACCGACCTCTATATAGAAAAAGTATATGTGTGTGTGTGTGTCTGTATATATATATATATATATATATATATATATATATATATATATATGGTGGGGTTCTAGAGTAAACACTAGTGTATTTGTGAACTGAATGAACAATTCCTGACCATTGATTTACATCATCAAATCGTAAAATACACTGGTGTATTTTCATCATCAAATCGTGACCATTGATTTACACTTGTGTATTGATAATCAAGGGCTATGATTAGTTCATTAGTGTTCACAATCAAGGGGGTTGTTCACTAATGAACCTAACCCTATACACATATATATATATATATATATATATATATATATATATATATATATATATATATATATATAGGGGACCGCTAAAATGAAAACCACCTTCAGTTGCAAAAACTGTGAGAACCACTTTCCAACCATTGGATCTTGGAGATGGATTGATGAGATTAAAATTATTTAAAACTAATATTAAATCTTTTTTGTCTTATTATGTTTTTAATATTTTAATGTCAAAAGGTAGTTTAGTAAATTTGTTTTTTTTTTTGTCTTATTTGTATTTAATGTTTTTTATTATTTTTTTGTTTCATTATATTAATTGTTTTTTGTTAAAAACATATTTTTTTTATTAAAAACATTTTAAAATCAGAATTTTTTTTACAAAAAAAAAACAATATTTTTAAAGATTTTTTTACAAAAAAAAAAAAAAAAAAACGTTTTACAAGCTGTTTTTTTACGCGCCGTTTTACGCGCCGTTTTTACGTCCGTTTTTTGAAGCACCCTTTTCTACGCCCCGTTTTTAGGTGCTGTTTACGCCCCTTTTTTACGCGCTGTTTTTTACGCGACGTTTTTCTACGTGGCGTTTTTTATGCCCTGTTTTTACTCGCCGTTTTTTTTCACGCGCCGTGTTTTTTTACATCCCGTGTTTTTTTTACTCGCCGTGTTTTTTTATGAACAATTTTTTTTACGAAAAAACTTTTTTTACAAAAAAACTTTTTTTCGAAAAGTTTTTTTTTACGAAAGAATTTTTTATGAACGACTTTTTTTACGAAAGTAAAAACGAGGCGTAAAAAAGGTCGCGTAAAAAAAATGCGCATAAAACGACGCGTAAAAAGGCTCGTAAAAAAACCGTGTGATAAAACGGCGCATAAATACTGGCGTAAAAATGGTGCGTAAAAACGGAGCGTAAAAACGGCGCGTAAAAAAACCAAGCAAAAAAAAGGCACGCAAAAAGCGGGGCGTAAAACCGCCCGTAAAAAAACCGCGCATAAAAACGGGGCGTAAAAAAACGGCTCGTAAAAACGTTTTTTGGTAAAAAAGTCATGAAAAAAATCTGATTTTAAAATTTTGTTTAATAAAAAAAATTGATTTTGAATAAAAAAAATAATTAATGTAATGAGACAAAAAAGGTAATAAAAAACAATAAATATAATAAGAAAAAAAAACAAATTATGAGAGAAGAGAGAGAAACAGATTGATGTTGTTGATGTATGATGAAGAGAGAAAGAGAGAAGACTTTAAAAGGGATTTGACATATTAAGTAAATTACTATATTACCCCTTATGTTTTAAAATAATAGTGTATATGTGTCATAGTCTGATTGGTCGAGGGGAGTTCTCGCGGTTCTCGCAACTGGGGATGGTTTTCATTTTAGTGATCCCCTATATATATATATATATATATAGGGTCGGGATTTGGAGAAAACGGTGAAAAGTGTGAGAACGGTGAGAACGATTATGGATCGTCCGATCAAAACAATCAATGGACTAGATTGCGCGGAGGCGTTTTCGTAAATAACATCAATTTTATTACGTGGACGCGCCTCATTAAGGGTAAAAGCGTCTTTACACCTCTATACCAAAACGCCATACTGATGAATAAAACGCCATTACGGACCAAATCACATCGCTATATAAACAAAAAACATCCAAGACATAAAAACACAACCCCAGAACCTGAAACGCCATATTTTCAACTATATACCTGTCGCAACCCCCGATCCCTTATCTGTCCCGGGAACGGGCGGACTCGAACTCAGAGTTTTGGTGGTATCAGTTGGTTAATTTGGCAGCGGAAATTACATCAGGACCGTAGTTAGGAAATGTTTATCAGAGTAAAACCACCACATTTGATATTAATAATCACATGGGTAAAACCCAAGTTTTTTATTACAATACGTTTATAGGAATAAATCCTATTTTATAGAATTAAAAACATCGTCTTTTAGGTAACTTTTATAGCCACATTTTTCCCAAGCCTTCAGTACTCTCCAGCTGGCTTTTTACTAATTGGCTGTCACATTGTGTTACCTGAAACGCGTTTTAAAAACATTTGTCAGTGGGAAATACTGGTGAGTGAATCCCAATTTAATCAAGAAACATTTTATCAATTAAAACAGTATTGAGAGCGATCACATTGTTTATTTCTACACAATTACTCATTCAGTACTGTCAATCCTGACTTGTGGGTCATATTACACATTGGCTAACTCGTTGTCCAATGGTAACGTACTGTCATCCCGACTTACTACTCACAGTGTTGTAAATTTTGTATACAAAACCCCAACATACCGGCAGTAATTGAAGAACTACAAAGACTCAATCACCGCTTAATCATATTGTAAAGCATTTAAGGTTT
Source organism: Helianthus tuberosus (assembly GCA_030545235.1). NCBI lineage: Eukaryota > Viridiplantae > Streptophyta > Magnoliopsida > Asterales > Asteraceae > Helianthus > Helianthus tuberosus. The sequence continues at coordinate 188,950,630 of CM060448.1, forward strand.
TGTAAAGTATTACAAAAAGTTTTACAAAAATTGGATAAACTCACATTGCTATCTTAGACTTCGCGTAAGGGTTTCCTGGGAATAATCTATAATTTACACAAATGTACATAGGTTAGTATCATAACCCTTTGAAAATATTAATGATACCCTCCCCGAGACGGTATTCCAACAACTACGTCGGGCAGAACCACGGCAGTTGTTACGGAACCCTAAATCAACCAGGCAGCGTATCTATTACGAAACTGGGGTTATAATACTTACAACGGAGCAGAACCTCGCTAATTATGGGGTATAATACCAGCTTTATAAAGCCTATATTCAGAAATTTGAGATTGAGAAATGAAAACGGGACGAACGGAAATGAAATCCGATGCGTTCTATTTATAGGTGCTGAATCTGGGTCTCACGCGGCCCGCGTAAGAGTAGACGAAGGTCTACGCGGGCCGCGTCAAAGCTAGTCAACGGACTAGCTTGTCTGTCTCATCAGGTAGGTCCGCCATGATGTCGACACGTGTCAGCCTAGGGTGTCTCTGCGTTGTTGATCTCAAGCGGCCCGCGTAAGAGTTAAGGCTAGCTTACGCGGCCCTCCTTAACTTAAAATTCCACCGAAATCAGTTTTAGCCTTGATACCGCCCGCGTAAGGTTGGGGTGGGTCCTACGCGGCCCGCCTCAGCTTAAAAATCAGGTTTTATTTATTTTAATTACTATTTAATATATTTCTGGCTCGGTTTTCACATACAGGGTGTATTTAAACATATTGAGACATTTTAAAATATTCTAGGGTGTCGGAAATATTTATAAGGGTGTCGGTTTATTTAGGATTGTTACATCCTCCCCACCTTGTTTTAGAGCTCGTCCTCGAGATCTATTGGAACAAGTGTGGATGTTTCTTTTGCATTTCAAATTCAAGCTCCCATGTGTACTCAGGTCCTCTTTTGGAGTCCCACTTCACTTTGACCAGAACTAGTCTCTTATGCTTGAGGTTCTTGACTTTCTTGTCTTCAATCTGTAGAGGCCTTTCTACAAACTTGAGTTGTTCATTTACCTCTATATCCTTAAGAGGTACTATTAGCGATTCATCAGCTAAACACTTTTTGAGATTAGATACATGAAATATATCATGTATTCCTACCATTTCCTCTGGAAGTTGTAGCTGATAGACTACATGTCCTATTCTTCTAATAATCTCAAAAGGTCCAACATACCTGGGACTTAGCTTTCCCCTTTTTATGAATCTTACCACTCCTTTCCAAGGAGAGGCCTTTAATAATACTTTATCTCCTACTTGAAATTCCAATGGCTTGCGTCGGTTATCGGCATAACTCTTCTATCGATCACGTGCTGCTTTCAGTCGTTCCTTGACTTGAATGATTTTGTCGGTTGTTTCTTGCACTATCTCAGGTCCAGATAGTTGCTTTTCCCCAATTTCTGCCCAACAGACTGGGGTTCGGCACTTTCATCCATAAAGTGCTTCGAATGGTGCATCATTGATACTTGTGTGATAACTATTATTATAAGAAAATTCTATTAAAGGTAAGTGATCGTCCCAATTACCTCCAAAATCAATTACACAAGCTCTAAGCATGCCTTCCATTGTCTGAATTGTTCTTTCGCTTTGTCCATCCGTTTGAGGGTGATAAGCCGTACTTAGATTTAACTTGGTTCCCATGGCTTTTTTGGAAACTTGACCAAAAATGAGAGGTAAATCGGCTATCTCTATCAGAAACGATTGATAAAGGAATTCCATGTAAAGAAACAATTTCATTTACATATAATTTAGCTAACTGTTCCATACTGAAAGTTTCCTTCATTGGTAGGAAATGAGCTGACTTGGTTAGCCTATCTACAATCACCCAGATTGTATCATTGCCTTTCTTTGTTTTGGGTAATTTAGTAACAAAATCCATTGTAGAAATCCTGAGGGTTTCTGGTGTTCAGCTTTAACTTGTGAACAAGTTAAACATTTAGAAACATAGGCTTCTATATCCTTTTTTATTCCTATCCACCAGAAATTTTTCCTTAAATCCTGGTACATTTTATCATTTCCTGGATGCATCGTATATTTGGACTTATGGGCTTCTTCTAATATACGATGACGTAGGTTTCCTAATTTAGGTATCCACATTCTCTTTTCATGGAATCTCCAAATTCCATCTGTTCTTTGTTTTAATTCCTTAATCATACCTTTCAATTTTTCAGTATCGTCCTTGATTACTGATTCTTGGGCTTCTCTAATTTGATCATTTAAATCTACTTGCAGATTTAATTTAAGAGAACGTACCCTTTTTGGCTTTTCATGATACTTTCGGCTTAAAGCATCTGCCACTACATTTGCTTTACCTTCATGATACTGGATATCACAATCATAATCACTAAGCATCTCCATCCAGCGTCTTTGTCTCATATTCAACTCCTTTTGCTTGAAAATATACCTTAAACTCTTATGATCTGTGAATATGGTAAACTTACTACCATAAAGGTAATGTCTCCAAATCTTAAGAGCAAAAATTATAGCTCCTAATTCTAAATCATGTGTTGAATAATTCTCTTCATGATTCTTAAGTTGTCTAGATGCATATGCTATAACCTTTTGTCGTTGCATTAATACACATCAATAACCTAATTTAGAAGCGTCACAATATATTACAAAGTCTTCAGCTCCTTCTGGTAATGCTAGTATGGGTGTATGGGTTAATCTTTGCTTAAGGATTCTAAAGGCTTCTTCTTGTTTTAATCCCCATTCAAACTTAACAGATTTACAGGTTAACTTAGTTAAAGGAATGACTATTCTAAAAAAATCTTGAATGAATCTTCTATAATAACCGGCCAATCCTAAGAAACTTCTAACTTCGGTTGGTGATTCAGGGGTTTTCCATTTAGTAATCGCCTCGATTTTTGTTGGATCCACATGAATTCCTTCATGATTGACTAGGTGACGGGTGGTCTATGGGACAACCCTTAAGTGTGTTAAAAGACGAGTGAATCCCTCATTTGATCATGTAATTGTCTTGAATTAGTTAACTATGGTTGCTTGTGTTTCAGGTACATTTAGAGCTTAAAAGTATGGAAATAAAGCTTCGAATAGACACGACTGGATTGTAGATTGAAAGACGGAGAATAAATGAAAAAAATAAAATTTTGGAATTGAAGAATTAAGAAGATAACATGATAGAGGGTGAAATTACGAGAACGTAGGCGAAAACGGTGAAGAAAACGGAGTTGAAACGAGAAAGTTATGAAGAAAACAAAAATTGATTGCTGAAGCCTACCGTAACTTACGGTGGTACCGTAATTTACGGTAGACTCTGACAAAAATTGTTGCCGTAACTCAGTTTAAATCCACCGTAAACCATTTTAAGCCACCGTAACTTACGGTGGTACCGTAAGTTACGGTGGAAGCTGCGGAAAACTTGTAACTGCCCTCATTTAATCAGTTTTATGGTGTCTTTTCAACTATTCTCATCATTGGTCGGTTATTGGAGACACTAGGGGCGATTTTGGCTGTTCTTGCTTGGTTCTAAACAATTTCTAACATTTGGTTTAGGTTTTCGATTCATATGAACACTAAACTTGTTGTTATGATGATTCACCAAGCTATGTCCGGCTAAACTTATGGTGATCATCCTGAATTGAAGGTTTGTCTATGACTTTTGTGTTTGGATTCGTATTTCTAGAATAATAGACTTGCAATGCACTTGTTTATTATGGTGTGTGAATGTTTGTTTGTAAATTGTTGATTGATGTTATAATCATATCCTAAATCGTACGTTCTTGGTGTTGTTAACAATCGAGATATCACGGGAGGGATTAGGGTTGGATATTAATCAATTGGTTATCGGGTAACAACCTCGCGTTTTCATAATCTGAGTACTTAGTTCCCTTTTATCACAACAAACAATCATACATGAATCATGTCTATGTGATTCTTTCTAGTGAATTTAACACAATTGTCAAAAGCAAACCGGAAGTTTAGGATGATCGCTTTCTCCTAATCTGTTTTACAACCAACAATTGATTTGCAATTAGTTTTTAATTTAGTTTTCTAAAACAACAATCCAAATTATTGATCTTTATTTTCTGCAACTTAGGTTAATTGTAGTTTAATTGCAAGGCTATAAAAACAACACACTTTCCACATACTCCCTGAGTTTGATACCCACTTACCACTGTCTATAGTTGTTATTGGGATTAAATTTGATTGTGACCACGACATCACGTCAAATTTTGGCGCCGTTGCCGGGGAGTAGTGCACAACGTGTGTCAGTTTGTTAGTTTTGTTTTGTTATTTTCGGGTTTACACTGGTGTGTTTAGTATGCAGCTTCTACAGGTGCATGCATACTAGAGGCTCTCACAAAGCTTCACCATTGTCATTTGATCCGGAAATTGAAAGAACGTTAAGGCAAAACCGAGTTTTACTACGCGAAAACAGAATCATTGGTTCACCCACTTCACCCATTACACCAAGAAACATCATGGACGAAACACATGTACCACCCACAACGGGTCAAACGACCTCAACTTTTATACATTCTTCCACACAACCATCACCAAACACCACTATTCCAAACATCACCACAATGCCTACTCCACTTCATGATACCACACCAACCAATACCAATACCACACAACCGAACACTTATCAAGTCGAACCCAGTCTTACTTTTAGCCCATCTACCACGATTCCACCACTCACTCACTTCTTCCCAGCTTCAGGGCAATCATCCTCAACTTACACAGTACCGCAACGTTCAACTGTTGTCCATACTACCTCCACATTTAGACCATCAAACCAGTCGGGTTTTCAATACTCGAATATTCCATTTGGGCAAACTTCGGGTATAGGGGGAGATGGATATGAGGAAGGATACGAAGACTTTGAAGGTTATGAGGAAGAGGGATATGTGTATGGAGATTATGGTGATCAAGGAGAGTTGACTTATGTGCCTGGTCAAACTCAAGGAATGTCAAATGTTGGTGGAATACCGCAACAACAACTTATACCGCAACATATTCGGCCAAGACCACAAGGGCCACCAATGCAACGCCCTATCCCATTGCAACAAATTCGGCCACAAAACGTACAACCACAATTTCAAAGGCCAATTCAATACCCACCGATGCCCCAACAACAATTTCAACAACCAATTGCACCATAAGGGCCTATACCAAGACCAATGGGTCCTATTCGTCCAAGGGGTCGGTTGGGTGTTCCAAGAAGGCATCTTAGGGAACAAGCAAGGGGAATAGAGGCACATTTCAGGCCAATCATTACTCAAAACCCTTCACCGGTGGTTATCCCTCACAACAACCAAGGGAGAACATTTGAAGTAAGAACGAATTCCTTGCAAAGTTTGCCGAAATACAAAGGGTTAGCAACGGAGGAACCGTATTTCCACTTAGAGGCTTATGACTCCATTTGCAATACTCTTGGGAGTCAAGGTTTTTCGGCTGATGACATCAAGTTGGTCTTATTTCAATTTTCGTTGGAAGACAAGGCAAAGAAGTGGTTCTACACTTTGCCTTCAGCATCTATATATACTTGGGCGGAGATGCAACAAATTTTCTTAGACGAATTTTACACCGCCCAAAAGACTAACGATGCTAGAAAAGGGTTGAGGAGCTTCCAACAACAACATGGTGAGATGTTCCATGAGGCATTTGAACGATTTAATATGATGATAAAGAATTGCCCTCACCATGGGATTGAATTGTGGGAGTTGATGAATGCCTTCCACGAGGGGTTGAGTGCCGAGGATGCTCGAGATTTAATGTCCATTACCGGTGGGACTTTTGGCACAAATTATGAGAATGACGATTGGGAGTTATTGGAGAATATGGAAAGTACATCAAAGAGAAAAGCTCAAGCATCGAGGAGAGCGCGACCGGCCATTGCTCGATCACAAGTGCACGCCGTAGATGATGGTAATGTTCAAACTACTAACCAAATTTATGATGTTTGTGCTTTGTGTAATGAAATAGGTCACGCGGCTGAAAATTGCCAAGGAGTGGAAGGGCAATATGAAGAGGTGCATGTTGTTCAAGGTCAAGGTCAAGGAGGGGGTGGTAGAAACTACAACAACATGAATTCAAATACATACCACCCCGGGTTGAGGAACCACCCAAATTTTCGCTATGGGAACCCCTCAAATCAAGCTAACCCGAACTTCCAAGGTAACTTTGGTTCACGCCAACCTTATAACAACCAAAGTGGATATCGAGGCGGGAACAACCAAGGCTATCAAAAGCAATATCAATCGGGTCAGGAACAAGGGGGTTCTTCGGGTGGAAACGAGATGATGGAGATGCTAAAGAGCATGCAAACGGAGATGCAAAAACGGAATCAACTTGATGAAGTCCGAATGCAAAAAGATGAAGTTCGTGACAAAAGCATACAATCATTAACAACCCAAATGGGTCAATTGGCAACCGATGTGGCTGAATTGAAGAAGAACAAGGGTCAACTTCCTAGTGACACCAAGGTAAATCCATCACACGGTTCGTCAAGAGGTAATGTTAATGTTCATCAGGTTAGTGTTTTGAGAAGTGGAAAAGAGTTTAAAGCCAATTTGTCACCCGAATTGGTTGAGGGGGTAGTTGAGGACATCACGGGTAATGATAGTGATGATGATGTTTCGCCGGTTAAACCAAAAGAATTAAATGTTAATAAACCGGGTTTGGGTGAAAATAAAGAAAGTGAAAAAGTTGAGGGTGAACCGAGTCAAGTCCCGTTTCCATCGACTTTACTTGACCCGAGTAAGAAAAACTTTATTGCATCAAGAGGTCCCCAAAAAGAAGAATTGTGGGACATGTTCAAGCAAGTTAAAATTAACCTCCCACTCCTTGATGCAATAAAACAAGTACCCGCCTATGCAAAATTTCTAAAAGAATTGTGTACACAAAAGAGGCAAAGCAAAAAGAAAATGCCTAAGCGGGTCGATTTAACCGGGCAAGTGAGTGCGGTTTTGAACGGGGAGCTTCCTCCTAAGCTCCAAGATCCGGGCACGCCATTGATTAACATACAAGTTGGTAATTTTCAAATGGCTAAGGCGTTGCTAGATCTTGGGGCCGGAGTTAGCATTTTACCGGGGGGCTTATATGACCAATATGATTTTGGTCCGTTAGCAAGGGTGGAGACAACGGTTGTTTTAGCCGATTTGTCTCATAAGTTACCCCGGGGTATGGTTCAAAATGTCATTGTTAAAATTGATGAATTTTATTACCCGGTTGACTTTTTAGTCTTGGACTACTCATCGGCGGACCCAAAACAACAACAAAACGTAATTTTGGGTCGGCCATTTTTGAGCACCGCACACGCAGTCATCGATTGTAGATTTGGTACAGTCGATATGACCTTTGGAAATCGGAAAATGCGTTTGAATGTTTTTACTAACAATTCTAATGCTAATGGTGTTGATGAGTGTTTCATGGCAGATATAGTTGACGGATGCAACCCGCATGAGTATGAGGAGGATGGTTTGGATGTTTGCCTGTGTGATTTTTCTGAACAGGTACATGCTTATGCACTCCGGGTTGAAGAGGAAAAGCAAGATGCAATGGCATTGAAGGAAGGTCGGCCACCATGGACTCACCAGTTTGAAGGCTTACCGGCGGAAATAGATTCGGGTACTAAACCATCGCTAGAAGAACCGCCAAAGTTGGAGCTCAAAGACTTACCGAGCCATTTGAAGTATGTGTTTTTAGGGGATAATGACACTTTACAGGTCATTATTGCCTCTAATTTGGAGTTGGCCCAAGAGCAAGCATTGTTGGAAGTTTTGAAGGAAAACAAAGGAGCTATCGGATGGACAATTGCCGATCTCAAAGGGATTAGTCCATCAATTGTCATGCACAAAATCATTACAACTGAAGATGCCAAACCGACACGAGAAGCTCAAAGGCGATTGAATCCGAACCTACGGGAGGTAGTTAAAAAGGAGGTAATTAAATGGTTGGATGCAGGAATTATCTATCCGATTTCGGATAGTGCGTGGGTGAGTCCCACCCAAGTTGTGCCTAAGAAGGCCGGCATTCAAGTAGTCAAGGATGAAAGTGGTGAACAAATTGCCACCCGACCGGTTACCGGGTGGCGTGTGTGTATTGACTACCGAAAATTGAATGCCGCCACTTCTAAGGACCATTTCCCGCTACCTTTCATTGACCAAATTATTGAAAAATTATCGGGTCAAAAATATTACTGCTTTTTAGATGGGTACTCGGGTTACAATCAAATAGCAATACACCCGGATGACCAACACAAGACCACCTTTACTTGTCCATATGGCACCTTTGCCTTTCGGCGGATGCCATTTGGCTTGTGCAATGCTCCGGCAACTTTCCAACGATGTATGATGAGTATCTTCTCGGACATGGTTGGAGAGTCGCTTGAAGTATTTATGGATGACTTCTCCATTTTTGGCACTACTTTTGATGCTTGTCTCAACGAATTACAAAAGGTTTTAAAAAGGTGCGTTGAGAAAAATCTAGTGCTAAGTTGGGAGAAAAGTCATTTCATGGTGCAAGAGGGCATTGTGTTGGGTCATGTAA